>JAWWEN010000038.1:24716066-24726245 GCA_035582955.1 Sycophila texana
GTTCCGCCCCCCCCCCCCCCCAAACTCAGCCCCCTCCTGCCATTCATATATCTCTATCCGACGGTGGTTCGTTTGCGTAAAATGTTGGCGAAGGCTTGTGAGGTCGTCCAGTTTAGAGAATGTTTTCGAAAAAGTGTTACAACTTTCGGGACGCTCAGTTAGCCGCGACGTGCGAAGAAACCTCTGCCAATAGATTAGCTCTTGGGATTTATCTAACTTTACTTATTTACGTTTACTGTAGGTTAATCTTGTTGGAATTTCCTTTTACTTTCAACAATTGTGAAAATTATTTCAGTGTAGTTAATAAAAGATGATTTTTATGTAAAAATTAGTCTAAAAGATCGTTGTAAACGTTTTTTTTTTCTGTATGAGAAGTTTACTCCGTAATGTAATATCGTATTTTGATTTATTAAAATTATTTTATAAAGCAGTACTTAATATTTAATTAATATTGTTAGTGTTCAAATGATTCTAATTAATTTTAGAAAAATAAAACATTCACCTTTATCTTCTCTACTTATGTCTTTCTTGTCTTAACATCGTCATAAGGAGATCTGTTGCTTATTAAACTGTGACAGACTTTCTGGTTTCACTTTTAGACAAACCATTTTTTATCATTTTTTTTCTCTTTTAAATCATTGAATTAGAGTAATTCGAAATTGAAACTTGAATTTTGAATTATTTTCGTCTAATTCAATAATTCAACATTGAATTTTGAATTATTTTCGTCTAAATTAAATAATTCAAATGTGAATTTTGTATTACTTTCGAATAATTTAATAATTCAAATGTGAATTATGAATTACTTTCGTCTAATTCAATAATTCAAAGTGCCTTTTGAATTAGATCTCGTCTATTGAAAATTGTATTAATTATTTGCAACCCTGGATGAATGACACTAGAAGTTAAGCACATTATTTCGAACGCAACTTCATTTAAGATAGTACAAAGTAAGTTAGACAAGATTAAGCATGCGAAAATAGTTTATAAGCAAAGCCCGAAAGCAAACAAGTTTTGTTCCTAGAAAGCCTGTAACTAGTAGTATTCCCCGGTATAACCCATTGAACGTGAGATTAGGCAGTAATACGATTAAAGCATTTTCACCCGCTAACCCCGATCCCCGATGAACTATCATCACGTGAAATCGTAGCTTCCCCTGTAGCAAAGAGCAAAACTCTGGAAATGCAACCACACAAGCGGGCGCAGTGCACACAATTAGAAGCGAATGGCTTGTCTACCACTTGTATTTTCGCGTGATCCGTAAGCTGCTTAATAATTCTCGATGCTGCCGCTTGAGATTCGAGTAAGGGGTTGTTAAATGGAGACGAGACGATTCCAATGAACAAAAGAAAAAAGGAACAAGGGGTGGATTAAGTAAGTGGCATAATATCAATGGAGTGGCGCTAATCAACTTTTCTTCGCACGTACTCACTCGTAGGTACTTCCATGCGCAGATAATCGATTGATATCAGAACTACCACTGGAGATATCGACAGGATCGAAATATCCGACGATTGTGAGTCGTTCTGGGTGCACTGAAAAAAAAATAATACGGAAAGGTTTACAATAAACTTTGTAAGGTGGGGACAGACTTGGCAATTGCCAAGAAAATTACTCTAAATTTTGGAAAAATTGTAATTTTTCCAAAAGGTATAATAATTTTCTTAGAGTCTGTCCCCATCTTACAAAATGTATCGTAAACCTTCTCCTA
Source organism: Sycophila texana (assembly GCA_035582955.1). Lineage (NCBI taxonomy): Eukaryota > Metazoa > Arthropoda > Insecta > Hymenoptera > Eurytomidae > Sycophila > Sycophila texana. The sequence goes on from JAWWEN010000038.1 coordinate 24,717,778, forward strand.
TTATTTTTTTCAGTTAGCGAAAGAAAAATGAAAAAATGCGATGGTCAAGACGCAATTTCGTTTTCACGAGTTGGATGACTGCTTAAAAGTAACTAATTTTTCTTTTTTAAAAGGATTAGAAAGTAAAAAGTATTACGTCAAATATCTCTTAAATGCGATTACATTTTTAGTCTGATTTTTCAGGCGAACAGGTGCGCGATGTACCGAACGACCAGTAGAAAAATCACGAAATAGTCAGACAGGTTGATACGTCTGCAGCATCTAAGTAATAACTATATTTTTTGAAATGATATCCTTTTTATAAAAATATAAAAATGAAACTAGAAAAAGATTACGGGACGTGGAACAAGTACTTTTAGCTGTGATGACATGATATAGCGACTGGTCAGTAGAAAAAGTCACGAACCAGTCAGACATGACGTAACTCTTTTTTAAAAAGAATTGAAAAGTAAAAAAAATTATAAAATTTGCGTCAAGTACTTTTCAGATAAACACCTATACACCTTACGCGATAAAGTGACAAATCAGTGGAAAAAGTCAAGAACTTGTCAGACAAGGTGCTGTGATTATACCACCTACACAATAACTAATTTTTCTCGAAAAATAATTAGAAAGTAGAAAAATATTATGACATGTGTGTCAAGTATTACTATTAATTGCCATTGATATAGCAATGATTTAATTACATGATATAGCAATGACTCAGTAGAAAAGTCGCGGTATAGTCAGACGCGGTATAACTAATTTTCTTGAAAAAATAATATAGAAAATAAAAGATTATTAACTGACGCAAATCAACTTTTCCCGACACGTATTATATATACTCGTAGGTACTCTCATGTACAGATAATCAATTGATATCAGAATCAGAAACTACCACTCAAGATATCGACAGGATCAAAAAATCCAACGATAAAGTAAGCCACGACGAATGCAGCGAATCGTTCGGGGCCCGAAACGCTGCGAGAGGATAAATCCAAAAAAATGCAAGAATGCGATGGACAAGACGCAATTTCATCTTGACGAGTTGGAAGCCGGCTTACGGGACTCCCCGGGCATGTCAATCGATGCCGGCTCGAAAGTTTCGGTGCCTTTGTGCCAGCGCGAAACGAAATGCGGCCTGATGTACGGCTTCGCTAAGAGGATTAAGTGACTTTGAGGTTGCGTTGATCGAACCTGTGTACGTCAGATCGAGCGAGAAGCCGAGTCCGAGATTAGATCGACTATCGCTTTCTTTTCGCTTTTCGCTTTTCCTCTGCGCTTGCCTTTATTTTGACTGGCGCGCCTTTTGGGGGGACTGCGAGATTAAAGCAAGACTCTCCTTCTCTAAATCTGAAAATGTGAAACTCACTTGGAACATGTGAATAGTAACATTTTTTATGTCAATATGTGAACGAATTTTCACATACAAAATGTCATTACACAGATAAAAAAAAATTAAGCCATTTTCCGTGTCTTAACTGTTTTTATTTGGGTATTCACAATTTCAGATTTACAGGGCCCCTCCTTTTTTAGAACTCCATTCAATGTCAAAGATTGCAGAAATTTCTATATATAATTGATTAATTTTTAATTTATTTTAGAACAAGAGGAGCTTCTCTGCGAAAATTCGCAGAATAAATAATAATAATGATAATAATGCTTATTGTGAAACAGTGGATATTGTTTATTTTCCGTGAGCGAATATTATGGGAAATAATATTTGAGGAATTTTGTACGTTTCATATAGAAATAATTCCAGTGCAGTTGTATTTTATGAGAATCCTTCTTGAATTCATATTAAATTATTAAACTGAAAATTTACATTTGCGTGTAAAATATTTAAAAAAAAAAGAACACTACTAAAATGAAAGTCGAGAGAACCTGAAGCTTAATAATCGGCATTTTTCACATTTTCCTTCGTGAAACTTTATAAAAACTTTCACCAGCAATTTGGCTCGATATTCATTAAAATATTCAAAGTAAGGATCATAAGCCTCTGTAAATTAAATAATTTAAAAAAATACTACCACCGACAGGAGTATATAGCATTCCATTAATAATTCAAAGAAAATTTTGGAAAAAAAATTCACCACCGAGTTTGGGGAAAGTTCGTTAAGTAGGACATCGCGGAAAAAAGCTCATCTCTTTAAAGACTAGATCGATAAAGTCCAGAGACGAGCAAGAAATAATGGTGCGAGTTTTTCTCCAATTCTCCGAGTCTGCCCTCTCCTTCTCTCTCTCTCTCTCTCTTCCCCGCGCTCGTTGAATTTCGATCGACCGCCTCGGCGGGCGACTTTTCTTTCGTCCGGAAAAGTGTGGGAAAGTGCGAAGCCGCGCGTCATTTTCTTAAGGAGGGAAAACAGCGAAAGAAAAAGGAGAAAGGAGAGATAAAAGCAGCGTGGGCTCGGAATATGAGAAAGGACGGTCGGGTCGGTCTGCCGGGGGTTGAGGGTGGGCTGGCAGAAATTTCGCCGGGACGAATAAAACTGCGAAAGGGTGTCCTCGATGGAAGCACCGAGTAAAAACATATGATAATAAAGCACCGAGCGCGAGCGCGCGCTGATGGTGATGGCGCACTCTGCCCAACTCGGGGGGCACTTCCTCGCTCTCGCTCCCACTTTCCCGCTTTCCTTTCTTTTCCCATGGCCGAGACGAAACTTCCGGTCGAGTTGTAAATGCTGATTGCACTCCTAACCTCGGCTCACCTCTCCTTATACTTCCTCGCTTCTTCTCGACGCGCTCCTTCCATCTCGTTGCGTTCGTTTCCCCGCTCTCCCCAGGGCTCTATATCCCCTTTTTTTAATTTTCTTTTCAATACTGCACATGTACTTTTATCTTCCTTTTTTTCTTTAACAATAAACGATTCGTTGTAGGTCCTTATACTCTTGAAGTTTCGCTATAATTTTAAAATAAACTGTTAAAAATACACTCAATTGTAACAATTGAAATAATGTTTAAATGATGTCTGAATATTAAAATAATGTTTAGAATTGAACGGGCGTAAAAGGAACATTATACTTATGTTTGTAAGATTAAAGTCCCAAACTGCACATAATTTTTCTATCCCAATTTTTTGTGCAACTCCTAACGATTTTTTATTGTTTTTTTTTTTTAGGAGTGCATTTACTGACTTGCAGCGATAATTCACCAATTCACACTGATAACTCTGTAACTGTTTTATGAAACTATTGAAATTTTCACTGAATCAAATTTAAAAAGTAAATCACACGTTTTTCCACAATCTCCTATCGAATATTATTTAAAGCAGGCATTAAAATTAATCCGGAAAAATCCTCGGTGTGCAACGTTAAATAAATTTGAAGCGTCAAGAAAGGCAATTAAACTTAAATATCAGCCGCCTCGGAGGTGGGGAAAAGGATATTAAGGGACGAGCGAAGAAGAAAAAAGGCCGAGCGAAAAAACGGCAAAGGAAAGCGGCTAAAGCGAGAGGAACAGAGGAGGCCGCGGAAAAATAGAGCAACGGGGGTAACTCCTATACCTGGGGGGAGGAGAAGAAAGGGGTGCAAGGCGGAGGTATAAAAAGGAAATAAGACGGTGGAGTATAAGAAGAAACGGCCTTGAAAAAAGGAGCCCAGCAAAAAAAGGAGCTACGGAGGGAGGGGTGTCGGGAAGGAAGTCGGCGAGACATCTCGTAGATTTTCCGCGTCCCGCGGTCGCCTCTACGTGTTGTGTCGGGAGAAGAAAGGGGGAGCCGCGACTTGGCCGTATATCACGGTGCGAAGATAAAACTTTGCCATTCATCGCGGCAAAAGCGTACGGACTCCTGGAAGAGTTCGCCTGCGCATGCGCCGAAGGTGTCGATTCAAACTACTAACAAGCAGATGACCAGGGTTGCGGGTCTTGGATTTTTTGCTCAAACTTTGTAGAATGATTCTTTGGTTCGAAATAATGAATACGTGTCTCGAGATTTTATTGAATGGAACGTATAGTAATAAAATTAGGGGACTTTCTTTGCCTGCACGCAAAAAATAATCTTAATATTTAAGACTTAAAGACTAACTTAAAAAACTAACTCTCTAAAGTTAAATTAGTGAAAAAGTACTAATTCATAGTGACTATGCACTAATATGAATAGTGGAAAATGTTCCACTATGAATTAGTGGAAATCTACTATTTGAAATAGTGTTAACTAATACAACTAAGTAAAAATTTTTTTGACTATTTCATTTAGTGAAATTTTACTAATTGATAGTGAATTTTACTAATTTTACTAATTGATTAGTGGAAAATCTGTTCACTAAAAGAATTAGTGGAATTTCCACTAATTCTACTTTAGAGAGAATATAACTTCGTATATATCTAAGAGTAACAGTGTTAAAGTATTCTAACGTTAATAGTGCTTAAATTCACAAATTTATAATTTATTCAAACATTCTTCTTAATCCACTTTTTAAGTTTATTATTTATCACTTGTTTATTATTGACTAACAGTTTTAGATTATTTGGAAGCTCATTAAAAATTCTAATTGCTACTACATAACTATTCTTATTGATAATGCTTTTCATAATTTTTGGTATAGAAATACTTTTACTTTATAGAAAAAAAAATAAAAAATAAAAAAATAAAGTGGGATACAACAGAGCAGAATCGACTGCCAGTTAGTACATAGTAATGTATTACATCCAGTTTTCATTGAAATATTTTAAAAAGTGCAACAAGAAACAGGGACAATGGAGTAGTTATCAACTCTCTAAATTTAATTCAGTGAAATCCCACTGAATTTCAAAGCAGTGACATACTTTTGACTGAAAAACAGTGAAATTTGACTGCTTTTCAGTCAAAAGTATGTCACTGTTTTTAAATTCAGTGGGATTTCACTGGATTAAATTTAGAGGGAACGGAGTCGGTCTTGCAACACGGCTTATAGTCAGCGCAGGGAAGAAGGCAACGATATTTCCAGGTGGCAAAGGGACGCAAAGAAAATCGGCAAAATAATATCATAATGATATCGGCGAATGAAAAGCCGGCGAAGAGAAAGCCGGAGGGGTAAAATCGGCGCGTCGGGGCGCGAGCTCTTCTTCTTTGAATAAAGCACGGTAAATCGAACGTTATCTGTTCCCGTTTACCGGCGGCGAGGCGGACGGGGGCTTTTGTCTAGCGGCAAGCGAGGCGCACAAGCGGAAAAGGGGGTGGTCGAGCAATAAATACGTTATTAAAATTACCCCCGGGACGGGAGGGAGGGAAAAGAGGGAGGAGCGGCCGGGTGACTGAACGAAGCGTTTTGCAGTTAATTTTCCGGTTATCTACGTAATAATCTTGCTTGTGTTGCACACCGCGCCCTTGCTCCGTGGGCCGTGCGGACTCTGGTCGTTAACCCTTCGGCTCGCGCGGATCCCGGGAAGGCGTTTTCCGCACGCGAAGCTATCGCTTAAAATCGAAAATTTTGGATTTACTCGCCGGTATCGATGTGTACCCTTTGAATGTTGAGGCCAGATTAATTGGAGAGATATACGCGGGGTTCAAAGGGCTCAATTTAAATTTTCTGGACGGACCTCATGTTGAATTAAGGAGCGAGAGCTTTAAGGGTACTGCTGAGAATATGTAGGAAAATTCATTATTTTACTAAATTAGAGTAATTTCTATATTAATTTGTTATTTCTGACAATGTTATATTTTATTAATAAAATATTATAAAAAGGAAAATGTTATAATTATTTTATTAACTTATTCGAATTATTTGAGATGGAGGACGTACTGGAGACACGAGAAATATTAATACGATTTAATTATTTCTAAAATTGATAAATTTTCTACAATTCTGGTAACTTATTATTGATCTGAAAAACTCCAACGTTCGTTAATTATTATGATAAGTAGTTGTGAAAAGAATGAACTCAAATTATCATGTAAAACAAGTATAGGATTAACTTCTTTTAAAGTCAATGTTTTGATACTGTTTTTAGTGTCTTCATTAGAACTGTAAGAAGAATAATCCTTTTTGCCCAATTAATTAAACAATTTTTTAACTGAATTAAAAATTTCTTTTTACGGATACTCAATGCTGAGAACCACTTTTTTGATTAAATATAATAATTTCTTTATTAAAAATAATAATCAACTTTTGAAGTTAAGAGCTCCAAGGTCGTCATGATTGACTCGCCATCAATTGTAAAATGTGCCTCGTCAATAATTATATAACTGTTAATTTTTACAATAAAATTTTTACAATAATATTTACAAAATTCGAGGCAATATTTCAAGTCTTTTCTCCATCTCCAAGAATTGACAGCAAATTAATAATTGTCCATCATTCTAGTGGTCAAGACGCTGAGGACTGGATACAGTGCAGTGAGTGTAGTAAGTGGGCACATGATAATTGCATACTTCTTATAAAGGAATTGGTAGTTTTTTTTCAAGACTGTGATGATTAATTTATTTTTAGATAGGTGTCCGTTTTGCCCGACAACTTTTTTGTGCCGGGCAAAAGGGACATCTATTAATAATGACCTGTCATTTATTTAAAAAAAATTATTTACTAAAGTTATTTAGATTTATTTGTACCTTTATATGTTTAATTTGAAATGCCATAAAAAATTTATTTATTTGTTATTATTTAATTTATTTTTTTATCTGTTTTTCCTTAAGGTGTCCGTCTTGCCCACCCTTCCCCTATGTACTTTGTTCACAAACACATCGCAGACCTCCGTCGCTGATTAGCATCAAATGGGGCTATAAATAGAATGACGTATACCTTATATTAAAATGCATTGCGATTATGATCGAATTGAATGAAGTCGAATTATCGCATTATCGAAATTGAAGAGCGTGAAAGTAGTAGCAATTAAGCGTTTGCTTTTTTGTTTTTGTTGTTTCCGAACTAAAATAATCAGCGCGCGAAGCGCGCGTGTGAATTCTAGTATATATAAAAAAAAAATAAATAAATAAACAAAACAAAAAAAAAAGCAGCGAAAGGAAGTAAGATTCAGCGGAGGATGTAAAGTATCGTTCGTTCGGCTGGAAACGCGGTGCGAATGAGAGGAGCGGAGTCGACGAGGTAGTCGGACATAATCCCGCGTAATTTCCGGGCGAGCAACAAATTGAAGGGGCGGCGGTGGGGGGCGACAGCGACGATCCCGGCGTTTGAAGCGCGTCTCGCGAAATCGTCCGGTGTCTCTCATTTTATTATTAAACGTTCGAGGCGCGTTTACGGCTGGCTTTTGACGTCCGCCTGGGCCAATGAGAGCGCAGGAGCCGAGGAGCCCGGAGCCGCCACCGAGACATTTTCCGGGTCACATCCTGATTCCCGTCGCACGAAACGACCGTCGGAGGATCGGTAATAATGGCTTTATGATGGAACGTAAGTAGGACGGCGTCGAGCGGAAAGGTGGAGAACGGCGGAGGAGGAGGAAAGCGGGGAAACGGGGAGAAGGAGACACGCTTCTCTCCTGGGCAAACTGGAGTGGGGGGAGGGAAAGTTATAAAGTCTGTTACACGTTTTAGGAGCTCGATGAGCGAACTCGGGCTTTGATCGTTCCGCTCAGCTTTCGATGGATGGCTTCAACGAGCTGACTGATGCACACTCAAACCGCATGGATCTTCCATAGAATGAAATTCATTTTAACTTGGCTTTCTATTGCTTTAAGATTAGGTGGAAAGCGTATTTATTTTGACTGGCTTCGCGAATAAAGACTTTTTTATCTTTCGAATCAGCAAAAATTTAATTTTCATTCAATTACTATTCATCTGATTATGTTAGCTTTTTTATTGCTTTCTCATGGGGAAAGCTTTGAATCGGCAACATTTTTGGATCTTCAGATTTTTACATATTTGGGTGCAGGAAGACCAAGCACATATTTGGGTGCAGGAAGACCAAGAAAGTAGTTTTGAAATGTCTGTACGTTTTCTGTACGTACACTGAGATAAATGTTTAGTAGAAATTATTATATTGTCATTATGATAAAAGTTACTATACTGTATAGTAAAATTTGCTATATATACAATAATGTCTGGCAAAATTTAATATATTTTTGGAAAATTTTACTATACCACTTTCCTGTACAGTAATTAATTTTAAAATTCAACAGGTGTTGTATTCATTAGTTTTGATCTTCAAGCTACGTTATTGTTTTTTTTTGAAAATTTTGAAGTTTCCAATTTATAACAATTTATTGTTTAAAAATGTTGAAGTTTCCCATTTATAACAATTTGTTGTTTACAAAAATTGTTGTTTAAATAGCCTTTGTTCATTTTATAAAAGTTGCAGACATCTCTATGAAAAAGTATTGTGTCAGTACAGGTGGCAGCGTTTTTTTTTTATTTGTTCACCGTTAGCGACGATTTCACCTTTTTACTATATTCGTAGCATTATTCATCAAGATTAAACGAGCTATTGGAAAAAAAGCACAGCTTATCTGGGTTTATAAAAGAAAGAAAAGCAAAAAGTATCATCGCTCCCAACGAAGAAAAGCACATTTCAAAAAATGCCGATTTTAATTTGCCATTTTTAAAGCACTAGAGAAAAGTA
>JAWWEN010000038.1:24768025-24778830 GCA_035582955.1 Sycophila texana
TCTTCAATTTCGATAATGCGATAATTCGACTTCATTCAATTCGATCATAATCGCAATGCATTTTAATATAAGGGATAGGGAATTATGTTATTAAAATCTTTACACTTTTTTTTTTTATTTTTATTTTTTAAGTTTGAAAACAATTGTTGGATAATCAAAAGAAAGTTTTCTGCAAGTTTGAACTTCTTTAAAATTCTTACGTCGAATTCTTTTTTCTTAAGTGCGTGAGGATTATTAGTATGCATAAAAAACAAATATTGAACGTAATTTTATGATTTTAAACTTTTTCAATAAAATAAAGACGGGAATGGCCTGGAAAAAAAGCAGAGAACTTGGCATTAAGGGGATTAGCGCACTGATAAAAATAACATTTACGACTTTAAACTTAGCATTTAATTCCGCGGGAGCATTTAATGTAATAAGAAAATCTATTTGAATAACCCAATTACATTTGTAGAAATGTAACCAAAGTTTAATTGACTCAATAATAACTCGAGCGAAATGTAATATTCAAATATGACAAGTTTTGTAGTTAAATGGAAAGTCACTAAGGAAAAGTTTATTCAGCGTGAATGTAAATAAAAGGGAGGACCTTGAATAAAATTTAAATTCGACTGTACACTGGTGCGGTTATACAGACCATCATCGAATGAACTTTGACATGTTCTAATGACAAAAGTACAAGACCTAAGTGAAACGTCAAAAAAAAAGTGCTAACTGCACTGGCACAATGATTTCTCACAGAGATGACTGCAACTCTAAAAAATAGTAATAGATTGGCAATTTTCAAATATAAAAATAAGAAAAAGCCAACTTCAATTTTCAAATTAACTTTCAATCAACATTTGACAAACAAAATTTGGTAAAAAAAAGTAATACTTTCTAAATCAACTATTTATAATAAATAAACGTGAATCTTAATAATATATAAATAATAATTAAATAATTAAATACGCATTTTTTATGTCACATGACATCGATTATAAATTATAAAATAAACAAAATAGAGCAAAAAAAAATAAATAAATAAATAACAATTTCAAGAAAAAGTAACAAAATTTTAAAATTTCAACATTTTCAAAAAATACTAATCTACTTCTAAAATCGAAACTGATGGGTAGAATAGCAGTCTCACGACAATCGAATGAAATTTGTCTAAAAAAATATGAAATAATCAACCACTTCGTTTAGAAGTTCTCTACACGCTAAAATGGCTAGAGTAAAATTTCACTCTTTTTTTTAGAGTCATTCTAGAGTTAAAATTGAAAATTTCTCTCGTACAGTGAAATTATCACTTTACACAAGTAAAATGACTTAATTTCTTATGGTTCACCCTTTCACTCTATATTTGAATGAAAAAGTTACTCTCCTTCACTCTAATCGAGGGATTTAATTTCAATCTAAATTTCGAGTGAAAATTTGACTCCAATGTATACTCAAATTTAACTCCATTTCACTTTAACCGATTTATCGTGTACGAGAAAAAAAAAAACAGAGTGAGGATAGACTTTTCGAGTGTCAGTGATATAAAATATAAAATCGTCGGGAAGGGTCCGATAAAGCAAAAAGGTGTATTAGCGGCAGCTTATAAAAGGGAGAGTAATGCGCAAAGTATACTCGAGTGTCGGTGTCCATACCGTCGAGCGGATCGGAAAAATTATGCTAATCGAGCCACGACTCGAATAAACTCGGCGCGTGACTGGCGATCAGACTGGGGTTAAGGGCACGCGCAAAACAGCCCGGAGGGGGGATGAAAAGATAAGGGCGCCCGCGGGGGCGGCACTTTACGAGGGCACGTATTACCTCCCCCACTCCGGGCTCTCCCCGGGCGCTCCGGCCACTCGCAGGCGGCCGATAAAAAACAAGTGACTTTTCATAACGATAACGCGCGGATTAAAGGGTTGCGCGCGTGGAGGGAGCGGAAATCACGTCGGCGGCGCGGTCAGCTGATTTACGGCCCTGTGCAAGATTAACGCGGTTGAGCCCGGCTCGTTTCGCCCGGCCGCGGACTTCTCCGGGATCTACGAGCCAAAGTCGCACCTGAAAATCCGCAGAGCAGTTGCTCCGTGCTATCTTCCGCGGAGCGTGAACTCGGCTATCTCTGCTCGGGGGGAGGAAATGCATCGCTTTCTGCCGGCCTGCCTTCGACGTGCCGGGGATTAACAGGTGCAAGAAACGATAAAATGAACTTTTTATTCTTCGGTATCATTAGTTTAGCCAATTTTAGAGAGTACACTGAACAAAAATAAAATTAGTAAATTCAATAAGATATTTCTTTAAGTAGTGCCAAGTAAATGGTTTCATTGAATTAACTACAGTGAGAGAATTGTTTTAGTAAAAGATTATACAAGTCGTTTAGTAAAAATTACTCGAACTGTTTGTGAAAGATGTCACAGATTGATATTTCGAGAGAAATTACTAAACTATTCAGTAAAATTTGCTATAAATACAGTAAAAATTACAATATTATCTGGTAAAATTTACTATATTTTTGGAAAATTTTACTTAAAAGTTGAGTAATTTCTCTCGAAATGTCAGTCTGTGACAACTTTCCCAAACATTTCAGTAATTTTTACTATAGACAATTTTTACTAAAGCATTTCTCTCGGTGTAAATATTTTGTTGAAACTGCTAAATGAAGTTACTTCATTGAAACATTTAGTTCAAAAAAATTAGTTAATTCAATGAAGCCATTTTTTGGCACTACACTGAGAGAAATGTTTAGTGAAAATTACTATACTGAATGGGAAAATGGTTGCAGACTGCCATTATGAAAAAAATTACTTTACTGTATAGTAAAATTTGCCATAAATACAGTAAAAATTACAATACTGCCTGGCAAAATTTACTATATTTTTACCAAATTTTACTACAAAGTATGGTAATTTTTTTCATAATGGCAGTCTGTAACCACTTTCCCATTCAGTATAGTAATTTTTACGAGAAATACAGTAATTTTTACTAAACATTTCTCTGAGTGTACTTAAAGAAATATTTTATTGAATTTACTCATTTTTTCAGTGTATATATAGTTAAGGGTATATTTATCAATTGCTGGTATTAGAGCTTTTGAGGGTGCATCGGAGATAAATTGCGGTGTACTTTAACGAGGGGAGAGTGGGATATTGTTGGAGATTCGAAAAAAACACTCGAATGAATTTCAGGCATAAAAGAGCTCGTGTCATTGTAGCATAAAACTGGCGTTAATGGTTTCCGAGAGTGAAGACGAGACTCGCTCGTCGCAAACTAGTGCAAGCGGAGCATTTAGCGCTCGTATCTCGGCTGGATCTCGACTAGCGCGTCGGAGCTTGCTTTCAGCCTCGTGGCAAAGTAAGCTCCGAGCTTTCTTTCTCTCCAGGGCTACGAGGCCAAAATTACGAACCCATGTCGTCTGTGCTCGAGCGAGAAAAAAAAATTGATTTTTTTTAAAAGCTTCCAAGTAGACTATTGTAAGCATGAGCTGATCGAAAGTTCATTCATTCAGTATTGAGGATAATTATGAGAGTGAGAAAAAAATGGAATATTTTATAAGCTTCCAGCTAGACTCTTGTAAGCATCAGCTGATCGAGACTGTATTTAATCAGTATTATACGAGACCAAAATTACAAACCCACGTCTTCTGTGCTCGATCGAGAAAAACAAAAAATTTCTTGTTAAAGCTTCCAAGTAGTCTATTGAAAGCATCAGCTGATCGAAACTTCATTCATTCAGCATTGAGGATAACTAAGAGAGTGAGAAAAAAATTGAATTTTTAAAGCTTCCAACTAGATTCTTGTAAGCATCAACTGGTCGAGACTGTAGTATTAAGGGTAACTAAAGTGAACGAAACTAAAAAGATGTAATTTTTTAAAAACTCTTAATTAGCATCAGTTGATTGAGACTGTATTTATTGAGTATTAAGGATAACTAAAGAGTACAATTCTAAAAGAATTTAATTTTTTTAAAACTCTTAAGCATCAGCTTATCGAGACTGTATTTATTTATTGAGTATTAAGAGTAATAACTACAAGTGTGAAAAAGAAAACTTGAATTTTTTTGAAAGCTTCCAAGATAAACTCGTAAGCATCAGCTGATCGAGACTGCATTCAATGAGTATTAAGGGTAACTACAGACTGTAGAAAAATCGGAACAAGTCCGGCGATATTTTCAAGTTATTAGGAAACTTTCCAAGAGCGATTATCTTTAGGTGACTGTACGACGTAAAGTCCGGGCGAGCACCCTCCTGAATTAGATCTTAAAAAAAAAATCTCGTGAAAAAGTAAAAACTGACATTTTCAGAATGAAGTTTAATCCGTTCGCGGCACTAAACTCCGGCTGCATTAACAAAACTTCTTAACTCGTCCGGGCGCAATTTTGACGAAAATTTCCACGTTCTTTGCCACCTTTAATCAGAGTTAAAAATTTACGTGGCTGTGTTTCTCCCTCTTCCCGCTCGACTCTTACCCCTGCTATTTATATCTCAGCCCTAAATCTGGGTATATCCGGCCGGGGCACATATCCGAGCGGGAGTATCGTGTACGCCGCTGCGGCGCAAAGTCGCTCCAAGCTCTTAACTTATGATACACGGAGGCGTCGTTACGCAAGCAACCGTTGCACTTTTGCGGCTCGCGCGGCTCTACTTTCGCGGCCTCGACCCCCTCCAGGATACGCGATTCCCCTTTCCGCGCTGCCTCTGATTTTTCACACTTTTCACGAGCCTCGTAAATCACTTAAGTAATTATTAACCCTTTTTTTCAAAATACTCATCGAATTTCTCTTTCCGGCGTCGTTTTCTTAAGTTTATTTAAATCCTTTTTCCGGTAAGATTTTAGCTCTTCGTCTAAATCTTCAGTTAATGCGGCATTAAGAGTAATGTAAAAAATTTATACCAATCTAGTGAAAAGTCGAATGTAAAAAAAAAAGGAGAAAGAAGGAAAAGGGAGCTAAATTCGAAGCAAAGTAGAAGAAAAACTGCTTTCCGTGTCGCAGCCCTGAAACGACAACATTACGTACGAACTGGGTTCGTGCCGAGGCGGGGGTGCCCGAGAAAAAAGCAGGAGGTGCACGCGCGCCGAGATTTCGTTATTAATATTTAACTACGGGAAAAGATTAAAAAGTTTCCGGAATTTTAATACGCACCGGCCGTGCGCTCGCTGGCAGCACAGTCGCTTGGGGCTCGTTCTCCCCGTTTTCCCCAGGTCCCCTACACTGGCTACCCGCCGCTCTGCCCTCCGCCCCTTTATGAAGTCTCCCGTTCTGACCTACACTTCCAAGGTAATCTTTATTTCCGAGCCCGTGTCTCCTACTGCAGTCGTTTAACGCCGCTGCGCTCCTCCGACTTGTTACGAGATTTTAGTTAACGGGTGCAGGGAAAAGATTTTTTACTTCTTGATAACTTTGTATTCGAACTATTTCAGTTTGAACAATAACCATACCTCAATAACCACAACAACCATGTTTTCTACTCAAGTCGTTTAACAGCGCTGCGTTTCTCCGACTTGTTACAAGATTTTAGTTAACGGGTGCAGGGAAAAGATTTTTTTCTTCTTGATAACTTTGTATTCGAATTATTTCAGTTTGAACAATAACCATATCTCAATAACCACAATAACCATGTTTTCTACTGAACTCGTTTAACGCCGCTGCGCTCCTCCGACTTGTTACGAGATTTTAGTTAACGGGTGCAGGGAAAAGATTTTTTTCTTCTTGATAACTTTGTATTCAAACTATTTCAGTTTGAACAATGATCATACTTCAATAACCACAATAACTATGTTTTCTACTGAAGTCGTTTAACAGCGCTGCGCTTCTCCGATTTGTTACAAGATTTTAGTTAACGGGTGCAGGGAAAATACTTTTTTCTTCTTGATAACTTTGTATTCGAACTATTTCAGTTTGAATAATGATCATACCTCAATAACCACAATAACCCTGTTTTCTACTGAAGTCGTTTAACACTGCTGCGCTTCTCCGACTTGTTACGAGATTTTAGTCAACGGGTGCAGGGAAAAGATTTTTTTCTTCTTGATAACTTTGTATTCGAACTATTTCAGTTTGAACAATGATCATACCTCAATAACCACAATAACCATGTTTTCTACTGAACTCGTTTAACACCGCTGTGCTTCTCCGACTTGTTACGAGATTTTAGTCAACGGGTGCAGGGAAAAGATTTTTTCTTCTTGATAACTTGGTATTCGAATTATTTCAGTTTGAACAATAATCATATTATACATCCATAACCATACAATAACCATGTTTCCTGCTAAAGTCGTTTAACGCCGCTGCGCTCCTTCGGCATTTTACGAGATTTCAGTTAACGGGTGCAGGGAAAAGACCTTTTTCTTCTTGATAACTTCTTGATAACTTCGTATTCGAACTATTTCAGTTTGTACAATAACCACACCGCGATAACCATATCTCTTATTGAAGTTGTTTAACGTCGTTGCGCTGCTCCGACTTGTTACGAAATTTAAGAGGGTCTTACTAAATGATTAATAATAATTATACCTCTAATTTGTTAGTGTTTTATTATAATTGACCCAAAAATAAAAATTCTTGTAATTCATACAATTTGAATTTAATATTGTGCAAGTATATTAAATTTCTGTAAAAATAGCCATGGATAGAAGTCTCCAAGTCCATTACTGTACTAAGTTACGTCAGTTTTAATAAATTTCAGTCTGCGTAACCTCTAGGTCCAGCGGATTGATTAATTTTGATTTGGGGTTGGTTGATTGAATTTATTAGTATCCTACGTAATTATGATGTGAAGAGTTATATAAATTAAAATTTGACTAAATCATTAAATGAGTACATGAACTACTTAAATATCTTCAATTTCATATGAATTCATCAAGTTTTTGTACTCATAAATTTATTGACTTGTTGCCACTTGTTACGAGATTTAAGTTAACGAGTGCATGGAAAACATTTTTTCTTTCTCTTGGTAACTTTGTATTCGAATTATTTCAGAGTGAGCAATGGCCAATGGCTCAATGATAATATTTTGGGAATGAGGGGGAGGCAATCAATTATAAGTTTTTACACCACTAAAAGTTGAGCTGACTCGAGATAAGTAGAAGGTTAATTTCTTCGAATTTAATAGCAATATTTGAAAAATTTTCGTTGGCTAACTGTCGTAATACACTTTTACGGTAGTATTCTTCGATCGATCTGAAAGTCACTTTTAAACTTTACAATCGACTGTAAAGTTTGTAAAGTAAGTCTAATACCGATTTAAAAGTATGTCAAAATTTAATAAAAGGGTATTAAAATTTTTCAGAGTTTTTCATTTTCATCCACCTTTTGTAATTCAGTTCCCTGATATAATTAAAGACGAACGTATTACTTCCCAATGAGGAAATTAAATTTTTGCTTACAGTCTTAATATGTGAGTACACCTATGCAAAAGAAACAATCATTGATAAAGTCAATAAAAAAATGTTCCGTATAAACAGCCGTTAAATTTAAGTTCCCTTGTTCTATACCTTCCACTATAAATTAGAGAAATCTGGTCCATTCGAAAAAGTATTGTTAAAAAAACGTCGTATTAATCATATTATGAAAGTGCTCGGCAACCGGAAGGAAAAATGAATAAAAGAACTGGGAGGAATTAGCGTTAGTCGAAAAGTTGACAGCCCCGGAAACTTTGGACGTGTCGTAGAAAAGCAGTGGCTCGATTAGTTTGCAAACGACCATAACTTTTCCCGGCCAGATCTTTATCCGCGGTGGCGGTGGCGGCCGGAACAAGAGTTCGAGCTGGAACACGTTGGCCTGATGGGCCAGCATTGCCCCGAGAAAACAGAAGAAATATGGATGAGTAGCCGAGGAAAAATGCTTAACGGCCGCTAGCAAATAATTTAAATCCTCGTACAATATTTAAAATATTGTTTTAAATGCAGAGTACAATATTTAAAAAATTGTTTTAAATGCAGAGTACAATATTTAAGAAATTATTTTAAATGCAGAGTACAATATTTAAAAAATTATTTTAAATCCTCGTACAATATTTAAGAAATTGTTTTAAATGCAGAGTACAATTTTATAAGAAATAATTGAAGTATAACAAACTTGAAAATAGAAGCAAAGATTCTAATCCTCACGCAATATTTAAAAAATTATTTTAATACAAGAGTACGATTTTATAAGAAACATTCAAGTGAGATAAACATAGAAGCAGAGATTTAAGATTTTTCTTTTTTAATAGAAAGTACGATTTTATACGATACATTCTCAAGTATATAATAAACAAATAAAGCCTGTTTGATATATATCATCGACTTGTTCAGCGATTTTATAAAATAAGCGAGTATCGGAGAGGAGAAGGAAAAAAAAAAGATACAAGAGACAGAGGAACCGAAGATATATCGAAATATGACGTTTTTGCGAGGGTCACTCGGATCAGAGAGCGACAACTCTAGGCCGGATATAGAGTTTCGGCCGAGGTGGAGTCCGAATTATTAGAGCTACGTCGTATTTCCGAGGCGCGTATTTCTCGTATCACAAAATTTTGGATCATCCTTTTCCCAGGGACATTCGCTCCTTTTATCCTTTTCTCCAGTCCAGCAGCCGCCCTCTCTCTCTTTTTTTTTTAATTTTATTTTATTCATTTTATATTTGACGCTTTATATCTACTTTAGCTGAGCTTAACCCATCGAGCTAACATTAAATGAGTTTATCAACGAAGAGCAAAATCAACTACCCAATACACGAGAAGTCTTATTATTCTCATCGTCACCGCGAAGTTTTCTCCCACTAGTCTCCCGTTTCGAGAGCTCGAAATTAAATCTTTTTCGCGTTTCTCGTCCCGTAGACTTGCACGGCCACGGCGAACACACACGAACACTGTTTGATCTTCAAAAGTGAAATTCTGCGCGAGGAGAGCCGAATTCGAGGTAAAACTCCAAGTCAAGAAGTCGACGACGCTTGAACCTTTAGAAACGCCTCGGTGAATACCAATCCGGAAACGCCGTGGAGTGATATATACGTATATATGAAGGTATCCGTAAGGACGAGGGGAGGGTGACTCGCCGCCGATTGAGCAAGCGGCCCTCCCCACTTTGACTTTAATGTTTATTCATGAAAGTGCACCCGATAGCCCCAGCTACTTCTTTCGCCTAAGGGCCATGGGACAATCATCTCTCCTACGACCGATGTTTGTCAATTGAGACTTGTAAAACGCACGGTACCCTCCCTTTTCACTCCTCCCTCCCTACTCCGAGTCCACGTTTATTTATTTTTACCCCTGAACGATCCATTCGACGTGCAAATTGTTTCCTATTATGAATATTTTATACTTTTACAGCTCCCGCGGTGGAGTTTCGAAAAAATAAATAAATACCCTGATAAAAATTTGAAAGGACAGCCGAACTTGTTTATAGGTACAAATACTAGCTTATTTTTATCTATGAATGAAACGATTTTCGCCTATTTCATGACTAGTTACTAGAATGCATTGGAAACCATTTTTGATATAGACAAAAATTGCTTAATTTTGATCTTGTTCACGTAGAAACGAAAATACTATTATAAAGCGTTCTCTGTGAGGAAGCGATAGTTAGTTTTAAATTCGCCAACTATTATACCTTGGTAAAAATTTGAAAAGGCTTCTAAGCTTGTTAATGGGTAAAAAACTAGCTTATTTGTACCTATGAATGAAATGCTTTTTCGCATTATTTTATGACTAGTTACTAGAATGGGGCAACCTAACCTCAAAATATTTAGATTAATAGGAGGCAAATTTGAAACTGACTTTTTCGTTTCTATGCAAACAAGACCAAAATTAAGTAATTTTTGTCTATTAAAAATGGTTTCCAGTTGATTCTAATAACATATAGGTAGAAATAAGCCAATGATTTATACCTATTAACAAGCTTGGCTGCCCTTTTAAATTTTTACCAGGGTACTTTGATAGGTAGAAGAACTTTAACACCTTCAAAATGAACTTAATAAAAGTTTATGACTCAACCTTTTCATCTAAGGGTATGTATATTGTATGGGCTTAAAGTTGCAAGAAAATAGTCGAATAGAGTTTAAATATTGAGGTTAGGTCGCCCCTCTCTCACATAGAAAATAGATGAAAATGTTTCATTCGTGCCCACAAACAAGGCAGTTTTTGTACCTATTAACAAGCTTCGCTGCCCTTTCAAATTTTTTACCAGGGTATAAAATTCAATTTAATTCCGCGATCGTTTCTACCCGAAATACCAGTTTAAAAAAGTTTTTCCCGTAAGTTATTAAAGCAAAACTGTTAAAATCGTACCACTTCGATCGTACTACAGTGGTACACGAGGTAATTTTTTTTTATATAGATTTTCGTCGTGCACGTAGCTAAATGGGGAGTTTCTCGAATCATTTAAAAGCGTGGCGAAACGTGCAATATACGCGCCGTGTACGTGCGAGCAATGGCGCTCTCGAGGAGGGGTGTTACACACGCACACGTAGTAGTCGTAAATCGTCTTCCGGCCGGTGCGTCCCTCTCGATTGCAGGCCGGATCAGCGCTCCCCGTACCTGGGGACACGCGCGCGCGTCATGTACATACTGACGAGAGGCTCGGTAATTTCGCGCCCGCTTGTGTAATTGATCGGCCCGGCCCCATCAAAGCGCACCCGAGAGTCACCTGGCTCTCCACTTCCTACCGCCGTTCTAATCGACTACTTTGATTTTTTTTTCGCTTTTTTTTTTATTATTTCCCTCGTGCTCAATCAGTTTATTTTATTTAGTTATTTACTTATTTATTTATTTACTTATTTACTTATTTATTTATTTATTTATTTATTTATTTATTTATTTATTTATTTATTTATTTATTTATTTATTTATT
>JAWWEN010000038.1:24778930-24790230 GCA_035582955.1 Sycophila texana
TTATTTATTTATTTATTTATTTATTTATTTATTTATTTATTTATTTATTTATTTATTTATTTACTTATTTATTAATGTAAAGGGATTAAGAGTTCTTACAAAGTAACAGGATGAAGTGTGAAAATGTTAAAACTAAGAACTTGTATGCTACAAAATTTTGATTGCAATACAAAAATTTCGCGAGGAATACGATAGAAAGACTAGAAGTCAGTTTTATTTTATATGAAAATATTTCGGAAGCTTATTATGGGTACGTTGAACTGCTGTTTATGTAAAAATATAATATTTGTCGATTTAATTGATGAAATCCTGAGGAGTTTGAATTGAAGGAAAACCATCGGAAGGGCGACGGCATTAAAAAAAATGATGGTAAACCGTATACTTATTACTCAAATAATTATTGAAATATAATAATAAGAAAGTTAATTAAACAACTGTTGGTAGTTCTTTGCATATGATAATAAAAATTATTGTCTGACCA
This sequence comes from Sycophila texana, assembly GCA_035582955.1. Classification (NCBI taxonomy): domain Eukaryota; kingdom Metazoa; phylum Arthropoda; class Insecta; order Hymenoptera; family Eurytomidae; genus Sycophila; species Sycophila texana. Next base: position 24,779,412 of record JAWWEN010000038.1, read on the forward strand.
TACTTGACTGTTTCTACTTATCTCACATTTTAAGCCCGATAGATCTAAATGAAGCATTCTATTGATAGATTGTTTTATTAAATAATCGCAATACAAAATTAATGACAAGAAATAACTTACAAAGGGTATGTATAGTGATAAAAACAGTGGTCTGACTATATTCGACTATTTCTACTTACAATCTTCTTAAATGTGATCATTCGAATTTGAAAGATGTTCTGTTATACTGAACTTTTTAGTACATGTACTTATTGAAAAAAATAATTGAAATATAACAATAAAAAAGTTAATGATAAATTATTTTATTAAATAATTCACAAAAAAATTTATTAATGAAAAAACATAACTCTTAAGAAAACAATTTCTCGTAATAAAAACTTTCGGTCTGACCATACCGGACCATTTCTACTGACAGTTCCTGTAACTGTATTCATTAATAGAGTAATTTAAATATATTCAATATACGTAAGGGTAAACTTCTAATTATAAAAATATAAAATTACATTTGTCTACCAAAAGGAACAAATTTTACAGCATCGAAATTTAACAGCTGGGATGCTGGTCGAGTTGCGTGGGTCGACTTGAAGGAGAACCATCGGAAGCTTGGAGGGGCAGAAAGGCCGAGCGTAGAAAAAAAAAAACGGCGGAAAAGGGAGGGCCAGGTGGGTGTAAAAAGGGACAGGAAGAAACTATCAGAAAGAAAAATAGAGGAGAGCACGAGGAAAAAGAAAGCGCGGAGGCGATACGGAGAAAAGACGCGTGGAAGGCCCGGCCGAAACAAAATAAGTAAGGAGGAAACCGCCGGCAATTTTTCACGAGCTTTTTAAAGCGCGGCTGCGGCTTCGCGGGAGCATGCAAGGCGGCTTCGAATCGATTTTCCCGTAGGGTTCCATTTTTTAGTACCCTCCACACCCTTTCTTCCTCCGCGCCGAGCGTGTTTTTCTAAATACCACGGCTAACCGTGTTTAAGGCGTCTCAAGGGCTTTATGCAAAACTTGGACTGTTTACCTTCCGAGATTTTCTTCCGAGCTACCTTCGAGAATAATTAAATGTTTCTTCCTTTACTCTGCTATAAGCAGCTTTTATTGCTACTGAGGATTTATTTATAATTCCATTTAGTTTTTTCGAACTAGGAATCAAGCGCGCGACTAAATTTCTTCCTTGAATAAAAAATAAAAATCATGAAAGTATCATTATTTTCTCTTATTAATTAATATAAATAATATTCTCTAACAAAAAGCATACGTACATATTATAGGAAGTATTAACATATAGCCATATTCATCTTTTTAAGAAACTTATTAAAAAAAGCTCCATATTAATTAGAAAACTTAAAGTTTTGAACAAACAAAAATTCCTTTCTTATTTAAATTAAAAAGATTATTATTATTATTTTACGAAGACTAAAAATGTAATATTTTGTAAACAGAATTTGTTATCTAAATAAAAATTGTATTTCTTAATATATTCAAAATTCAGTCTTCGATTTTTTTCAATGGGTCGCGAGGCGAGCTTTTCGCTAGAGGTACTTCCCTCCCCGACTACCGTCCGCTTTTCTTATCTTTCTTTATTATTCAGTCGCCCAACGATGTAAGTACACTTGCACGTAACTACGCTGCGTTTACAGCCGCCCGAGGGACTTGCATCTTTGGGAAGACCGAGGATTCCGGGGGATTTTTCCGGTTTTATTTTAGCGGGACCTCGGTCCTCGTGTTTTAATGATGCCATACTCCCGAGGCGGACGAGCTTTCCGCGACGCGACATAATTACACTGAATCAAAGTGTTTCGAATTTGATGCCATTAATACCTGCCTTTGGCTCTGAAGGCATCGCGGCATTATGCGGCCAAAGGAGACCGGCGTACTTTTGTACATAATTTAATTAATTTTCCGCCCGCTTGAGCTTGAATTGCAATCCTTTTTTTTTTGTAATGCGTTTATTTTCGGTTGGAGAGAATTTAAAGCGAAACTGAATTTAAGAGTGCGCCAATTGAAAAATCGCTTCCTTGTGTAAAGGTATAGTAGCGAGACGCGAATAAAAAAAGAATTGTCATGTAAAGTGTTTCCCCGCTTAAGCTTTCTTAAGTAATCGATAGAATCAAGCATGAAGGGCTTCGTTCCGTTAAAGAACCCTCCAGTACCTTGGTGTACAAGAAGCCAAAAAGAGATAAGAACCTTGAGGAGAAAGGCGAGGGAAGTTAAGAGGGGAATAAAAAAAAAGCATCTTGGCTTAAAGTGTCGTTAGCTCGTTATCGCCTCGCACGCACCAGTTGGCCACGAACCATCAAACCCCCTGTGCAAGGGAGAGTAAGGCAAGACGAAACGGAGATTCCGATGGAATAAATCAATTTGTACGTAGCATGAATTTTTCTTGATGCAGCGCGAAGTAAAATAAATTCACGTTTACGATATATCGATTGCTTATAATAATTTTTCCTGAATGACAGTTATATACACGGAGAGAAATTTTTTACAAAAAACTATAATACGTATAGTAAACCGAGTCACAGACTGGTAAAATGAAAAAATCACTAAAGTTATAGCAAAAGTTACTAGAGTTACAGTTAAAATTAAAATACTGTATATAGTGAAAATTAGTTAAAGTTTAGTAATTTTTGCTCGCCAGTCCGGTAACTTTTTTCATTTGGCTAGTCTGTGAACCACTTACAAGTCAGTATTATAATTTTTGCTAGATTGATCGTATTTTTTGCTATAAAATTTCTCTCTGTGTACGAATTTAATTATTAATTATTAATTACGAATTTAATATTGAATTATTTGGAGTGATTTCTTCCACTTATTCGATATGTAGAATATTATAACATACAATATTTATGTCACCTGACATAATTGCTTGAATATTCACTTATTTTAAGAGAATTTCACTTACTCAAGTTTAGAAAGGTAGGCTTTAAAATTAAATTGAAAAAAATTAAGAATAAAGTTCGGAAAAAGCTCCAATTTTCTCAACAGCCTAAAGACAAAGATAAAGCAAAGTCTTTTCAATTCGCCATAATAAATAAATTAATACAAGTTAAATAATTGAGATGCAGGACTATTATACAAGGCAAATCTTTGATGAAGCGGAAGGTAAATTGACTTTAATAAGAGATAAAACTTACGAGATTTCTCCAAAGGGCGCAAAGGCTTCCCTCAGGGTCTGTGTCTCGATCTCGGGGCTCAAGTCCCCGACGAATATGTGGTAGTGTTCTGCAACAAAAATATCCAGTAAATTTAATTAAAATTCAAGAGGAAGCGCTGCAACTTAACAAAATTCATTTTGAAATAGTTGCATAAATTTTAAAAATAAAAAAGTATCTTTCCCAGACACTCGCACAGTACCTTAACAAGGGCTCTAGCTTATACATAAAAACAAAGATAGCAGAGAGTAAATAAAGTACGCAGCGAGTAACGGGATAGAAGGCAAAATAAAAAGAAAAAAAAGTGAAAAGGAGAAGAAAAAGTGCCCCGGCAGGGCGCCTTTAATTTCCAGCGGCAGGCGCACGGCAACGCGCCGCGGCCGGCTCTGCGCATGCGCGACCGCGAGACAGTGCCGCGCGCCTTCGCGCGGGGGTGAGGCAAAACGGGTGAGCGGAGCTTTATGCCCCCGCAGGCCTCTATGCCGAAGCGAAGACAAACAAAGCCCTGTATAAATAGAAGCGGGGGCCGGGCTGCGTTACCTAAGGTACGGAGCGGCTCGTGCGCGGCGTGGCGCCTGGCGCCGCCAGCAGCCCAGCGGGACGATGCTAAATTAACGGGTGCAATTTTAATAGGCGCGTTGAAAGCCCGAGCCTCGCCTCCTCTGATTTTACGCTCGCCGACTATTATCACTCGGCGCGGCTGCGCTCCTCTTTCAGCGCTTTCCTTTCGCCGTCTGCGGGGGTGCCGTGTGGGGGTGTCGAAGCCTGCGCTTTCCCTCGGCCTTTCTATTTTCAACAAGTGTATTGCCGCGCGCGGATTGTGCGCCGCGCGAGACACGGATAAATGAAATTCTACGGAGACTGGAGAGAGAGGAAAAGGGACAGGGAGACGATCGTTGCTTCTTGCTATTCTTCGTGTCGACTTTGCGCGCCTTTGATATTTCGATTGTATTTACGCGCGATATACACATTTCGTCGTATCAATCATTCATTTTTCTTTTACGGTGTCCTGGATGACGGAAGAAGACGAGTGTTTTTAGCTGATTAAAAAAGTCGCGATAGTTTTGAATGTTATTTTTATATGATTCAAAATGACACTGGAAAAAGATTTGGTGATTTTAAGGAAATATTTATTTCAATAGTACTTGTTAAATATTTCTTTGAATCGAACTAAATATTTGTTTAAAACTAAATGAATTTATTTGTTTTTAAATAATTACTATAAATAAAAAATAATAATTACTTGATTCAAAGAAATAAGTACTATTGAAGTAAATATTTTCTCAAAATTACCAAATTTTTCTCTCAGTGTAATGATAAGAAAGTCAGAAACTGTTTTTGATCGGTCTGACTATATACGTATGTTTCTACTTACAGTCCATCTTTGATATTATGATAAACTGTGCTCATTGATTTAATTAAATAATTGATATATTACTATAAAAATTAATTAACTTTTCATAGTCCTATATAGGTAATAAAAATATTGGCTGACTATACCTGACTGTTTCTACTTGCATTCCTTTTTAAACATGATAATTCCAATTTAAAAGATATTCTGATAAACTGTACTCATTGATTTAATTAAGTAATTGAAATATGACAATACAAAATTTACAAATACTTAAAGTTATTTTATCAAATAATTGCAATATATAATTAATAATAAAAGAAAACCGTTGCCAATGGATGCTCAAATCTAATTTTAGACTTCCTTTTTTTTAAAATTTATTAATAATAATTTTTAAGTTTGTTTATATTCATTTTATGTAACTAAAAATATATAGACGCACGATCGCAAAGTGTTTTTACTCAAGTAATCGCTGGACATAGAAAACCCTTTCATTTTTTTTTCTCAGAAACTAGTGATCAAAATTGTTTTTTTTTTCAAAATAATATCTTTCTTACGATTAACTTAATCAAATAATTCGATACGTTATATTAAAAAAAAAAAAAATCAAGTAGTTCCCAATACAAAGCGCTATATGTACGTATAGAGTGTGTATATGCATACACACACGCACTCTAATAATATGTTTTTCGAACTCCAAATACCATAAAACACATTTCATCAAGTTTTAAATAAAACTCAAAATTTTACTATTACAAAGCTTTCTCTATGAAGAAGCAAAACAAGGTTTCTGTTACAAAAAAAATGTGGTCTGACTATCCTCGATTATTTCTACTTATCGTGCTTCTTAAAGACGATAATTCAAAATAACAACTAAACAAATTGTTTAAAATTACAATATTTAAACGTTTCTTATACTCAAACTTACTTATACTGGGGAAAAAAGTGTTCTATTCATCGGTCCGAAGGCGAAAGAGGAGTAGTAACCGAGACAAGCCGGACGAGTTAAGAGCGTTCTCGAGGCTGAAAGTGGACAGTCGAAAATCGAGATAGAGCGAGAGGGAGATAAGAGCAAGAGGGAAGGAGAGATCTTCGGTTCTTTGGTCGTTGGTCCGCGTTCGACGCCACGTCGCGCATCGCACCCACCGTAAAACCGAGCGAGAGTCGCAGTAAAACTGAGAGAGACAAATAGGGCAAAAAATAGAGGGAAAGAGAGGGCAGAAAAACAAACTTATTCCGAAGAGAAAAAAGCGTCGAAAGGCCATAAAAAGATACTGCGAAAGATGAAATATGTTCCGAGTTAGGAATCATTTATTATTATTGATGAGCTTATCTTTTTCATGTGTTTTTTTTTTTGTTTCGTTTAAAATCTCTTGTAATTTTTCAGCGTGAAAAATCTTTTTCTTGTAAACACAGGAAAAAAGAAAAAGAACAATATGTTTCCAGCAGTGAGTTTCTTGTTGCGAAAAATTCGCCCCGTCAGAAAATTATAATGACATTTGTAATTTCGTCCGATGAGAGGGAGATTTGTTCGAGGCATTCTGCGGAGCCTAAGCGCGGATCCTGGCGAAGGGAGGAGGGAGCACGAAAGAAGGTATGGAAGACACAAAGAGCAAAACGAACGTGGGAGGGAGCAGAAGGAAATGGGATGGAGCCGATGGCTGGCGGTCTGATTACAATCGGTTTGATGGTCTATTCCCGGCGGTTGCGAGCGGTTCCGCAGCATGCCCGCTCATTCCCGCGAATTAGTCCGAGCCTCGTCATTCCCGTTCTTTCACTGGCGTGCATGTTCGATCGTTTCCTTTCACTTTTTTTTTCAGGGCGTGTAAAGGACGATGAGGTTTGATTTTGCGTCCAGGAAGGAAGGGACGCGCATCGATCCGATAATAAAGAAAAATCATGTTCGGAGTCATTTCGGGCACTTGAATAATGCGCTCCGTTCACTGGCCTTATCGGGGATGAGGAAGCAGATATATAAAGCACATTTATACATATATGTATATTCGTTAAATGTACAGAAGTGTACGGGAAATTGAATAAAGCGTAAACAAATTATTAGGTATTATATTATTATGTAATAGAAAATCACGTCTGACCATATTTACACCGTACTACTTATTCTGTTTTTTCATTATCTATCTTTAATCAATGAGTCACTTTCTGTTTGTAACATTATAAATGCACTTCATTTACCATTCTCATTACAGCACAAAGTAATCAATTTATAAATTTAATTACATTTTAATTGGAAATTTTTATAAATAAAACGTAATTGACATTTCAAAAGGTTCTGATAAAACGATCAGACTTGACGTACTGTAGTGGTAATATTACAAATTGCTTACTGTTCAATCATTTTAACGTACATTTTATTAAAAAAGAAAAACATTGTTAATATTATTTTGTTTAACAAATCATAGTGCCTTACAAGTAAAGTAGGTTTCGAATGATTTAGTGTTATCCTGCGGCCCGGTATCCCTCCTAAGAAAGCGTACAACGGCAAATAAGAGAAAACAAATCGTAATCTGTCAAAGGAAAAGGTAAATTTTTTGTATACCCTTATATACATATATACACACAATGAAAAAAGAAGTCAAAGAGGAAAAGTATATCCTGAATAATTCTGACCAAGATCTCGAAGAACGCGCCTCTTGCTCCTCGATTTTCAAAGGCAAACATCCTTGAAAAGTAGCTGAGAGTACGAAAACCGGAATGGGGTCGTCTCGTCGCTAGCCGGCTTTAAACGCTCTCTCCTCCCACTCGCGCCGGGAGCTTTTCAAATTGTTCGAATGCCTCCGTCTGCGCGACTTTCTTTAAGGCTTCTCTCGTGGAACCCTCGCGCGCCGACCGTACCAACAGAGCGAGCGGTGGGGGGTGGGGGGGGGGAACTGAGCCGCGCGAGCTATTTATCGGCTATTCGAGCGAAAAATCGAAATCATTAAACGACTCGGGATGTTTCTCGTGTTAGCGCGACGATGCCGAGGTTTGGAGAAAAAAGAAAGAAAGAAAGAAAGCTGAGCAACTCGGATGAAAAGTCGAGTGCGCCGGGCCGGTGTGGGGGAAGAAAGTGAAACATAAAAAGTGAGTCTCGAAAAGTAAGACAGTGGAAAAAGGGCAATAAAGAGAGGGAGGGAGGCGGGGGTAGCGAGCGCCGGAAGAGAAAGAGATAAAGGAAAAAGTATCGCGAGCGATGGCCCTCTACTTGGCTTTTCACCGTTATTTACCGCCGTCTGTACATAAAGCGGAAGTACACTCGCGCAGCTCTCGCCAATAGCGAGAGTTATCCGCCGGCGGTGCGGTGGCTTTGCCCTCCTCCCCCTCCCCTCCATCCACCAGCCATCCGTCGTTACGCACCGCCGATCGACCGAGCTGTTACCGACTTTCTCTTTCTCGGTGAATCCTCTCGACTAGTCATTTTCATTTTCATTTTTTTTTCAACCTAATCATCCATAAAGTCCACTTTATGGACCTCCGTAGAGGGAGTAAAATCATATTTTACTCGCTAGACTCATTTTACTCCTCGGAGATTCATTTTACTCCCCGTAGACTCACTTTACTCCCCGGAGACATATTTTACTCCCCCAAGACACATTCTATTCTTGCGAAGATTAATTTTAACTTTTGTAGACGTATTTTAGCTTGCGTAATCACATTTCAGCTTTCGTAGATATATTTCAACATCTATAGACAAATTTTGTCCAGGAAAGCTAAAATATGTCTACGAAAGCTAAAATACATGTACAAAAGCTAAAATATGTTTACAAAAGTTAAAATGTGTAAAATAGAATGTAAATACCTACTTTTACTATTTATTAATTTGAGTTGTTATGAAATAAAGTAAACTTATGAATAATTAGGGTGACAAATTTTATATGTACCTCTGGAGTAACAGGTGCACACTAAAATAGTTAAAGTGAAATGGAGTCTCAAATTTTACTTCACTATAGAATTAAATTTTCACTCGATGTTTAGATTTAAATTAACTCCCTCGATTAGAGCGAAGTAAAGAAATTTTGTCACTCAAATGTAGAGTGAAAGGGTAGACCATAACCTAAAAAAACCTACTCTATCAGAGTGAAATTAAGTCATTTTACTCGTGTAACGTGTAAATGTAATCCTCTCTTAAAAAAAGGATGGCAGGATGTTGTGAAGTATTTTAAAACACAATTTGATTGGCGCATGGGCATATCCGGTTAAATGGCGCTGAATTAAAAAATTTAAATTCAAAAATTTTAAACGTGATTGAAAAAAAATGAACGCGCGAAGTACGTTGGATTTTGCTAGTTACTCTAAAATAAGAGTGAATTTTCACTCTAGCTGTTTTAGCGTAAAGCTCATCGGGCAGCAAACTTCACCCGCGGTAATAATCGCCTATTTTACTCCCTTGGTGCATAAATAACTGTTTTTTGTCTTCGCTGGAGAGGAGTAAGGAAGATTATCGATCGCCTGTTCGCGATTCAACTGTGCGGAAAAATCGCCAAGTCTCATTATGGCCAGTTAGGCGCGCTAAGTAGTTGCTCCGCCCGAGAAATCAGTACAGCCTGACGGTGGGAAGTCGTCGATTCCGCGCCAGGGATCCGCTGCAGACGCCGAGGGGCGAGTTGGCCCGGCAGTTTCCGGGCCAGCGAAAATCCTGCGGTTTTCGATAAACCGCGAGTAATGGAGCGTCATTCATTATTGTGGATGGTAATGGAGCGAGCCGCCGGCGCGAGGCTCCTACGCGAGAGTCGCTATTTCGAGGCACCGCTTACACGTGCTCCTACTCCTGGGGTACAGCAAAGGACTCTCGTTATTCAACTGGCCTGTAGTATTATTTGGCTGTTTCCTTCGATTTTCCCTATTTTCTTCGTATCTTTTTCTGATTTGCGCTATAAGACTGAAATATCGAAGCGATGTTTTCTTTTTGGAAAGGCTGTTTGTAAGGGGAGAGAAACGTTCTTGTAAAAATTACCACACTCATTTGTAACGAAGGGATAGACTCGACAAATAAATAATTTTACTAGAAAGTCACTATACTTCTAGCAAATTTTACTATAAGTTCTAGTAAAATTTTTTATTTTTAAAGTCTGTCCCTGCGTTACATTATAAATAGTGTAGTGATTTTTACTAGAATTTTTGTCTCCGTGTAGACTTTTTGTACGCTTCTTTTAGGAGAAAGGATTTTTATAAGCTTTTCGTAAAATTTTTATTAGTGTTTTTTTAGGAGAAAGACTTTTTGTAGGTTGCGTATGCATTTTTTTTGTAGGGAAAAGGCTTCATGTAAGTTTTTTTTAGTTTTTTTTTTAATTGGAGAAAAGCTTGTTGTAAGCTTTTTGTAGTTTTTTTTGTATAAGGCTTTTAACATCGACAATGCTAGAATAAAATTTTCAACAATTTAAAGCGCTTAAAATTTGTTGGGCGATGGAGAGAGATACAAACGGAAAGTGGAGTCGAAAGGATTTCACATAAATCAGTGTCTAACGCGTAATGTGCCTATAGTCCGATAAAACCGCACAAACATCCACCTGGCTTTTGACGGCGTCTACTCGTTTTCATTTTGTAAAAGCAAATCGGCAACAATAATTGATCCAATAATCGCTTATGTGACGCTACTTATTTATGCCGATATACAAAATATGAAGCTCGATTCTCATTTTATTTATTCTACTTAATCAGTTTTCCGAGGCATCCATTTATTCGACTTTTTAATGCGTTTATATATTATTAGAATTTATATGGTTGTATATTTAGATTTATTAAAATAGTAAAATAAGAATGTTATAAAAATAACAGCCTTATGTAGAATAGCAGATATTAAAATGAAAATAAAACTCTAGAGCTATAAAATTTTATGTCCGACTTAGTATCATATAAAGCTTTACCCGTCAACCATAAAGGAATGATTTATTAACTTATTCAGCATCTTTCAATTAAGTGGATATTCATGAAGATAAATCCCGCGAGCAGACGTTTAGAAAAAAAAGCACCGATATACGCTTAAATAAAAACTGACGCAGGCACACTTAGTTTCCGGCGGGAGGGAAGGTCAAGCGATCGCGTTGAATAAAGTGAGGCATTTGATACAAGCGGTATTATTGGGAAAGCACATTATGACTGCCTGGCACGTCACAGAGGCAATCCTGTGATCTCCCGAAACTCGGGTTAGATCGGCCCTAGCGTCGATTGACTAATTCCGTGATCGCGCTTCATGATACGCTTATTTTACGCTCCAACGAATTTAGCCGTCTATTTTCGGATATTTTCGAAAAAAATAACTGTTCGATCGTGTAAAAATGAAATCTCGTGACCGAACAACGCATTATATACATTTATATGTCAAGAGCGAGATA
>JAWWEN010000038.1:24790330-24810942 GCA_035582955.1 Sycophila texana
ATATTTCTATTACTAGCTTTTTTAAAAAATGCGGGCTGACTATACTCGACTTTTTCTACTGAAGTCAATCATTAACACGATTTCGAAAATTTCCGAAAAAATAATCGTTCGATTGTGTAAAAATGAAATTTCGTGACCGAACAACGCATTATATACATTTATATGTCAAGAGCGAGATAATATTTCTATTACTAGCTTTTTTAAAAAATGCGGGCTGACTATACTCGACTTTTTCTACTGAAGTCAATCATTAACAAGATTTCGAAAATTTCCGAAAAAATAATCGTTCGATCGTGTAAAAATGAAATTTCGTGACCGAACAACGCATTATATACATTTATATATCGAGAGCGAGAGAATATTTCTATTACTCGCTTTTTTTAAAAATGTGGGCTGACTACACTCGACTGTCTCTACTGAAGTTAATCATTAACACGATTTTGGAAATTTCCGAAAAAATAATAGTTCGATCTGTGAAAATGAAATCTCATGATCGAACAACGCACTATATATATTTATATCAAGAGCGAGAGAATATTTCGATTACTCGGTTTTTTTTAAATGCGGGCTGACTATACTCGACTTTTTCTACTGAAGTCAATCATTAACACGATTTTGGAGAAAAAATAATCGTTCGATCGTGTAAAAATAAAATCTCGTGATCGAACAACGCATTATATACATTTATATACCAAAAGCAAGAGAATATTTCTATTACTCACTTTTTTTTTAAATTCAGGCTGACTATACTCGACTGTTTCTACTGACAGTCAATCTGGAACACGATTTCGGAAATTTCCGAAAAGTAATAACCTTTCGAGCGTGTAAAAATGAAATGTCGTAACTGAAAGCGAAAGAATATTTCTGTTACTCGCACTTTTTTGGTGAACAATTTTTTTTTGCAACATTCTGCAAGCGGTAATATCAGTTCTTTCTCTAAAAGTCTAACGAACAAATACTTTTTTCACATTTTATTTCCCGGCGAGCGATGGATATTCTTATTTCAATTATTTTTCTTATTAACACCGACGCGTTTGGCGAAACGAGAAAGACCCGAAAAATAGACTAAAAGTCAGCTCCACCCCGCTGGAAAATTTCGCGAGTTCCCGATTAATCGCAACGAGAAAAAAGGCCGCCCCGGTAATTGGCAGTAGCCATTGCGGGGCGAGGAGCGCGCGATCGCGGCAAGCCCCCCGCGGCGTTGATCCGCGAGGTGTTTTCGCTGAAAATTTTGACGGGAGGCCGGTCCGCCGAGGCACACGGGCGCGCACCCCCGTGACAGCTTAATTTTGTCGCCCGAGGCGCCGGCGGCCGTTCAACTTTTTCAATTTTCCCGGGTGCCCCGGTGCGATGCCTGGCCGTATCCCCTCTTTTTTTTTTTTTTTTTTTTTCATTCGCAGCGCACAGAATGCGGCCAGTTATCCGCGCGGGATTGACATCGACGCCGCGGCGGAAAAAGAGGGGCAAAAAAAAAGCCCGGCGAGATTGGTGTTGGAGTGTATCGGACGTGAATACCCCGCTCGGCTTATCGTTCCTTTTTTTCGAGCCGGCCTTTTGTTGCTACTTTCTCTCTCTTTCTCTCTCGGCGTGGCTCGTAAGCGGCTCTTCAATGGGGGGATCGCGATCGCACTTTTCTTACGTAATGGACCCTTTTCCTGCGCTTCGTCGGACACGTCGGCATTAAAATTTAAACGATGAACGGACTGGGCTCTTAGATAAAAATTATACCGTAGTTTGTAGTAAAAATTGTCATACATATGCAGTAAATCTTATTACTTCGTGGGGCAATATTGGAAATAATCCTATAAATGTAGCAAAATTTACTGCAGATGCGAGTACGGTAATTTTTATCTGAGAGTCCAGTCTGTAAGATTTTTACAATAATTTGCAATCATCTTTTCTCAGAATAATATTGTAAGCAAACAAACACAGTTTATTGCGATTATTTAAAAAAAAACTATCGGCAGGTTTAGTTCCAGATCGGCTTACTGGACTCATGTAGGTTAATCCAGGCGGTTTAATAAAATAATTTTTAACACATTTTAATAAATTTTAATAAATTAAGACACAGACTGACACGTGTGTGCTACCGAATTCTAGTCCACTGACAAAAAATAAATAAATAAATAAATAAAAATAAAAACAAAAATTAGCTGTCGGCTATAATCAAGACTTGAAATTGGCTCTGAGGGCTTGATCAATTCTGTACATCATTTCTTCTTCGATTATTCTGTTGAAGTAAAGTTCAATTCTTTTATTTTTGTTCATTAATAAATAGAGTTTATACCTCTAATAATTCTATTTTGAGATCTTCGGTATTCCTTAATTTTCTTCTTCTTTTATAAAATTATTTTTTCCGTTTAAATTGCTTCAGTCCGTTAAACACTAAAACTAGAATTTTGCTCGTGAAAGCAGCAGTAGCCTTAGAAAAAAAGCGTCCGCCAAAATATTTATATCTACTATTCGGATATGTGAAACGGTGTATCTTCGCTGATCGATTGCAGAAAAACAGGCCAAAGGGGACTGCGGAAGATAAGTGCTTAAACACGCACTATTGATTCGGAGAGTCGCCGGCGAGAAGGAAGCGGAAGTCTGAGGGGGCCGATAAGGATCTGGGAGTATGCAGGCGCGTGAGCGGTTAATAGATCTGCGAATGGCGTGTGGCGTCCCGCTGAGCGCTGCTCTCTTCGATGTGTAAAAATAATTGACTGCATCCACCCGCTGCGTGCGGGACATTCTAATCTCGCCTGTCGTCTCTATCGCCGGCCGATCGATCCTCCGGCTCCGATTTTATCAGTCGACTTTATTCCGATAGCCGGCGACCAGCCCTAATTGATTTAATAGGGACGATAATAGCATTTGACTGCGGATAAGAGCCAACAGTTTTGGAAAGATGGAGCGGCATATTTAAGCGGATGGCGGATTTTAACAATTTGACGGTAACACCTTACGAGCATCCTTTCGTTTAAATCAGTAGTTAATTGTCGAATTTTAATTATCGTCATTTAATTAGAGTAAATTTAAAATTTAACACCGACAGATTTTGCTGAAGTCGATGTAAAATGAATTATCGCCGCAATTTCGATAATAATTGAAATCGTTATCGTTACTCAAAATTGCCGAGGTATTAAAATAGCAGTGTGGTATGAAAAAAGGGTTTTACGCGCATTTTTATAAAAAAAACGCTGATAATAGATCGGCATTTTCAGACTTCCCTCTTTTAAATTTATTAATAATAATTTTTAAGTTTATTTATAATCGTTTAACGTAACCAAAAATGTACATATATACGATCGCACAGTATATTTACTCAAGAAATTTTCTGAAAATTACAAGTCAATTAAAGCATTTTTACTCAATTAATCGTTCGACATAAGAAACACATTTTTTGGGTTAACACACACACACGCACACACACACACACACACACACACACACACACACACACACACACACACACACACACACACACACACACACACGCACACACGCACACACGCACGCACGCACGCATATCCATGCAGACATTTTCTAATAATACGTTTTCCGAACTCCAAATACTATCATAAAACACGTTTCCACAAAATTTAAATAAAACTTAAAATTTTACTATTACAAAGCTTCCTTTATATGAGGAAGCAAAGAAACTACATTTTTTAGAGAGTAAGTGAATCGGGGAAGCAACGTGCAAGCTAAACTCGCCAATTATAGGCTTAAATTACGCGCATTCTTCAAATTAACTTCTTTCCCTTCTTATCCTCTTTCTCCACTTGAAGCTTAGTCCACGCAATCCCGAGGCATAAAAGGCAGTTTAAAAAAAAAAAAAGTAAACGCGAATACAAGGAATAGGAGAGAAGCGAGAGAGAGAAAGAGAGAAAAGCTTGATAAGTTCAAGTGTCGCGGGGCAAATAGGAGGGGGTGAGAGAGAGAGAAGCCGCGGAAAATCTGTGGAAACAGCTTAGAGCCGGCTAACAAGAGGGTCACTCGTCGCCGGCTGGTTTGCGATGGCGGAACTTGCTCGTGGACGAGAGAGAACGGCAGCAGGGATGGAGAAGGACAAAGAGCCGGTTATATTCGCGCAGCCGTAATAAAGAAGCAGAGCCGAGTCAAGTCAATTCCAGTTCGGTTTAAACTCTAACTAACCAATCACGCTAAGTTGATCGAGTTGCGGCCAATCAGTGCCTAATTCCTACATTCGTATTCGCCGGTGATCTTAGCCCGCGCACTTCCTTCTTTTTCGCCTTTTTTTTTACTTTCAGATGTACTCACTCTTTGTTCTCTTAACTTAGCCTTTTTGCAAGCACCTTACTGATCTCGTAGATCAACTTTCTCTTGTGACTGTTTTTTGGACGTCTTTTTAATTACGTGAATATTTTTCGAGCAAATTAAATAAAAAAGTTGTTATTAGTTAATAAAAAGAAGTTACATCGAACCCAATAAACAACAGTTAATAGCGATTTTTTTGAATTTTTTTAAATAAATTATTCTGGACTTTTTATTATTGTTAACTATATTTTTTTTTATAATGAAAAAAATGTTTTTCAAGTTTATGGGATGAATTAACAAAAACTCGATGACAAATAAAAAAAATATCCAGTTCAAGCTTTTTCTCGGCATCGACTTTACTTTTCGCTTTTTTTTACCTTCAGATATAGTCAATTGATTCTTTTAACTTAGCCTTTTTTTTCAAAGCACATCTTACGAATCTCATACGTCAACTTTCTCTTATGACTGTCTTTCGAATTTTTCCTTTTAATCAATTTTTTTTACCAAATTATTCTAAACATTTTGCTATGGTTAACTATTTTTTTTTTTTAATTTAAAAGAATACTTCTTTTCGAGTTCACGGAATAAATTAATGAGTTAACTGAAGAAATAAAAATATTTTACAATATCGACTTTACTTTGGATGGTGTACGCAGTAAGAGATTCATTTAAACTTGCAGACAACGTAAAATTAATTTAACCAAGTTTTTGCAATTTTAACTTTTTAAATGTTGCAAACTTGGCAGAACTTAGAAGATTCGAAAGAATAATTAAGCCACCGAAGTTTAAAATATACCGCGCGAAATGATGAAAACGTTTAATCTAGCGAGAAATCAAATTTTCATTGTTTTTCAAAGGAGAACGTTTATCCACAGGCGAGGAATTCATTTTTGCAATTAGAAATACTGACCAGCGAATTATGCACAGCGAATTTATCCGCACACTTTTTTTTACCCCGGAGCGAATAATTCCCCAGATTAATTCGTCCATCTTTCTTTGACGCAATTCCATTTCGGACTACTTTACTTGCGAGGGAGAACACGAACCTAGCGGGAATTTTAATCAGATTGGCCTCGTGCGCGTCGAGCCTTTCTGTCAATTGTTTCCGACGCACGAGTTGCATGCTTCTCTCTAACTCCTCTCCTCACTCCTTCTCTCCCGTGAGTCTATCTCCCTCTCGTCGCGCACACTCATACCTGCACTTCGCAGGCGCGCGCGCGCCCACACACACACACACACACACACACACACACACACACACACACACACTTCACACACTTGCACTTCGTAGATACAGAGACACACACACACACACTTGCTCTTGTTATGTACGGCCTCGGAATTCCGGAGCTTTCGAGCTTGCGACGGGCGTCGCACGAAAAAGAACTTTTAAGCGTGAAAGAAAACGTTTACGAATCTCCGATAAATAAAAAGCTTCGAGCACCGACCGACCCATTGAGATGTTCTAGTCGAAAAATTCTTCCGTTAGATGAACGTGTCGCAGCGAATCGACTTTTTTATTTCCTACAGTTGCAACTTCATTTTTCTTATTCGATTGCATTTCCTTTTTCTTTTTATTTCTTCCCTGCTTGGAAGGGAGGTTTCTGTGGATACATTATCTAAATTCAATTAGTTTTATTGATTTAAAAAAATAGCCCTTCCTGAACAATGGCAATTGTCATTACTATTTATATTAGCGTCGCCTCTAACGAAGAAAAGCACAATTCAAAAAAGGTCTATTTTAATTTGCCTTTTTTTTTTAACACTAGAGTAAGGTAGAGTAAGGCAAAACCTGATAATGAATGACATACCCCTGAAATATCATATGATATTGTAATTTTATCAGGTTCTGGAAGAATTTACTTTTATCTAGTGCTTTAAAATTAGCAAATTAAAATAGATCTTTTTGGAAATGTGACGTTATATAATCAATACTATAATTTACTAAAGAAATAAGTTTCATGTTTTATTTTTGATAAATGGAACGAATTATGATTGTTCCCGATAAAATATAGGAGAAGACTATAAGAAACAAGAGTACTATTTTTCTTTTCAAATTTAAATAATTTATTTTCTTTTTATCAAATCACTATCATTCAAGCCGGTCATGACTTCACAATCGAGCAAGAAAAAAACCACTCCTTTTCAAGCAACTGAACTTCTTAACTTGCATATATTGGTTAGCTTAAAAGCTAACGCTCTAAATATTAAAAAGTGAAATTCACTTCGAATAAATGACATATACACTTATTTTACGTGATAAGTCTTCCACTTATTCGATATGTTATACTATATGATCGATTTTATCGAAATGATTTACTTTATATTTTAATTAGGAATATTCTCTCTAAATATGAATAAGTGAAATTTACTTCAAATAAGTGAGAACACACTTATCACGTGCAATAAGTGTATACTCACTTATTTGAAGTAAATTTCACTTATTCATATTTAGAGAGAATATTCCTAATTAAAATACAAAGTAAATCATTTCGATGAAAACGATCATATATTCGATAAATTTTGAATTTGATTTACCAGGAAAGAGGGAAGTTATATAAATCCTGCAGGCAGATTCAATGAAAGGATAAGCGCCTAGGCAATTATCGCACCTGGCGAGCCTGACCGGCGCAGGAAAAATCGCCTTATCGGTCAAATGAATGTTCGATAATGAAGGAAACAAACAGCCTCGTTATTTTCGGCCGGGCCTTTCCTGCGCCTCGCCCCCGTCATTCCGGCAGCTGCAGCCGCGCCAAATCATCGCGTCGATTCAGGAATCGCAATTAAGTTTTCGCGCGGGCGCGGCCCGACGGGTTACGGTGGCTCGGGATAAATCTTCATGGAGGAAGCCACCCGGAACGCTCTGTCTCTTTTGCCGGTATCGAATGAGCAGCGATATTTTCGCATCGACTAATGATCAATCTGTCGGGCTAATTAGGTTCTTTGTTGCCGCGGCCCGACAATGAGCGCTCCGAGCGTTATGTTCGAGGGCGAGAACGGGAGGGGGCGGGGGAGGGCTCGATTTATCGCGATCGGGGAGGGAGAGAGGCGGTGACGGAGTTGGGGAGAGTCGGGAGAGACAGGAAACGCGGAAATGAGCTACAGGCCGATAGATGAAAAGAGAGGAGGAAACTCTTACGGCAAATTACATTTTTAAGTACTATCCTTTTTCGTGACTGCGGTAATAAGGAACTGTCGCTTGTAGAAAGATACAAATAATCTAAAATAGGCTGTACGTAATGTATGTACACTTAAAATATTACAAAATCACTTGAATGTATAGTATTAAATATGATTTTTTTTATTTAATTATTAAACATTTGTTTTCCCTTAAAATGAAACTCTCCTTTGATGTGACAATCACCTAATCAGATGACGTAGTATAGCACGGTTCAAAACGAATTCGTAATATATCTTCTTTTTTAGACTGCTAATGTTTTGTATTAAATTTAACATATCTCATATGTTAAATTAACATACGCGAAATATGTTACTTAAAGATTGTGCGCTATTTTTTTTATTAACACACAAGTGTGTGTTATTTGAAAAATATGTCATAATGTCGTGCATGTAACTGATAGAAAAGAAGATTAGCAAGTAGCGCATGCGCAATAACACACGATTGTGTGTTAATTCTTTACACATTTCTTGCGTTTTGAATTAACACACAAAATATGTTAATTTTTTTAACCGTGAGCCACTGAATTAAAATCAGTAGGTTTTGTAAAATGCTATGACGGTCTTTAAGAATATATTGAAGGTTCGGTGGAAAAAGTCTCAATTCATATTTTGCTTGAAAAAGTTGTTCATTCAGATTTTGTTCAAAGAAGGTGTTAATTAAGATTTTGGTTGGAAAAAGTGTCAAATTGACTGACATCTTTTTCCATCGAACCGCCGATATCATGACACTAATTACTACAGTATGACAATTTAATAGACTGGTATCAAGAGTACCTGTAAATTTTACAAGTATAGTATGTTTACATCGTTAGACGACTGTCAAAGTACTTTGAAGATAAATACACCTATTTAAATTCAGAGGCATCTACATTACCGGTTTAATTTCATAGAATATTTCAAAATACACCTAAATTCAGAGGCATCTACATTACCGGTTTAATTTCATAGAATATTTCAATAACTAGTCAATCAATAAAGCTGTTACTAGGATTCAAGTCGTAGGTGCAAATTGCATGATGAATCAATACTAGCTGTAAGTTTTTAGTTTTTAGTTTTTAGTTTTTAATTTTTAGTTTATACAGAGCCAGACCAGCGAACAGGAATTGATTTCCTCTGCTGGGTTACTTTTGCAACGTTATACTAATGTATAATTATTACTTATGTAAAATGATTGTATATTTATACTCTGGTTAAATAAATAAATAAATGAATAAATATTCAGATTAATAACAAATTGTGAAAGTTGTTATATTTTATCATAAATTAACCATTAAAATTAAAATTATAAATGATGATAGTTCACTGTTATCAGCAAAACAGCCATATGAATGTGTTAAAGTTTCGCTATCTCCATATCAAAAAGTGTAAATAATATACTTCAGAATATTTTACCTCGCCAAGATACGAAAGCAAATGATCTCGAATAAAAGAATGCGAGTAAAGCATAATTTTGTCGAGATCAATGAAATCCATGTACAAGCACAAACAATCCTGGCGATTCTCCGCAGAAAGCGATATGCGCGGCTTATACGGGGACGCGTCGTTAAAGATCTGCTCATTTTTCTACGTGACGCTCTTTCCCCATCGGCCGGATAAAAAGAGGATGAAAAGCGGCTCGGACACTTTCCCATGCAAAGCGAGTGCAGCGCTCTGAGCCGACCGGAGCGCCGGCAATATCGGGGCGGAAAAACCGCCCCCGCGGAAAATCGAAAAATGCGCTTAGAGGGGGTGGGAAATCCATGTAGATGGCTCCGTAACGACGTTAACCTTATCCCGTTAAATCCGCTTGTGCGAGAAGCAGGGTCCCAGTGGTCTATCGCTTTCGATGATGTATCAACGCCAAAGGGATACCTTCGCAAAAATTGCGGTGGCAAAGATGCCATTTCAGCTTTTTTCCCCGTTACGCTTCAGCCGAAGCGATATTTTCGGACTTTGCGGATTTGCGTCGCCCGCACGGCTGTCCGCATTTGCGATGTTCGCTTTAACCGAATCATGTAAATTTTAGCCGAGGCGAGCGCTTGTTATTTGTTCATTACATGTGTGCATTGAAATTTTAATCACATTTCGGAAAATTTAAATGCGCAGGCAGAAATAACTGCAATTGACTTCTACAGCCGATTATTTTTGTCCAAAAAAAAAAAAAAAAAAAAATATTTCGCGGATATTGTCGGACTTTTGCTACTTTTCGTGTATAAAAAAGAGGAGCAATAATAACGCGGGCAGTTCGCTCAAAACGATCTGATTATTCTCTTATGCGTATATGATTTTGCAAAAAAAAAAAAAAAAAAAAAAATTCAACTGCCTAAATGCGTACGCGCGCTTTATAAAGCGCCAATGCAAAGGAAAAATGCTATGCACAAAAAAATTGAGCATATAAGCGCGCTCACTCGCAAAAAATGTAGAGCGATTGAAAAAGATAGAGAGGAGGGGGAGGGGCGAGCACATTTTTATTTTTAGCAGTCGCACTAACAATACAGGCATATTCTCCTCGTCCCGGTGAAATAACCAATTTGTCACGAAGCGTTTCCATTATGCGTTGCGTAATACACTTTCGATCCCCGCCATTGTTTCGCAGATGCATTGGTTCCCACCCCGCCAATTTACCCTCTCCTTCCCTCTACTCCTTCTTTACTTTTATTTCACCCTTTAATTTTAACAGCCTGCTCTTCTCCACTAGACTTTTTTTTTATTAAATTCGTGAGTGTATTTTTTTACACTTTCTGTGGTTTATTATCATTTACTATATTTATCTTTTTTTATTACACGTAGAGAAATCTGCTAGTCTATTTTTTAAGGTGACATTACAATTTTGTCGCAGACTGCCTTCATTCGCATTTTTGCAAGAATTTTCTAAAGAAACTCTTAGATTCCTTAGAAAAAGTCGCAAATTCCATTCGAAAAATTACAGTAGTTTACATGTTACACTTTATCAGATTGGTAGTCTATGAGAATAAGTACTATGGGAGCTTGTAAAATTTACATTGAGAGGAATGTTTTAGTAAAAATTACTGAACTTTTTGGGAAAGTAATCACAGACTGAAATTTCGAGAGGAATTACTAAAAATTTCAGTAAAATTTGTTAAAAATATAGTAAATTTTGGCGGAGAGTATTGTTATTTTTACTGTATTTATGTCAAATTTTACTGAAAAGTTTAGTAAATTCTTAAATGGTAGTCTGTGATTGCTTTTTCAAACAGTTTAGTAATTTTTACTACACGGAGAGGAAAAGTGTGAAAAAATTAGTATTCTTGTCCACTAACAGATGAACAGAGTCGATTTGTGAAGGTTTCTATTATTTGAAAAACTAATTTTTGGTTCTTAAGAAACTAAAAATTGGTACTTCCTATACTAAAAACTTGTATCCTAGCACTTACTAATTTTTGATATAGTAATTTCTACTAAAACATTTCTATCAGTGTACACCTTAAAACATTAAAATATTTATTCTTTCTTTCGAAAAGTTTTATTAAAACATTTCCCTCAGTGTACTAGAAGATTTCTCTCTGTGTGTATTTATTTATTTTTTTTTTTTGATTAAATGCTTCTGTTGAATTGCATAAATGAAATTTAATCAGAACTACTCGTGTACGATAATTTTTATGAATTTTCAAGGAGTAAATTAAATAAAGTTTTCTATTTTACTGACTACACACCTTTGGAAGCAGGTTAAATCGAACTGCGCAAGTTGCGAAGTCAGAAAATCGAGCTAAGTGTCTAACGCCCGCCGAAGTTTCCGAGACTATATCCGGCGACTTCGGCAAGTGCTAATTCAACGCGTCCATCTTACACGCATACATATTAACGTCGTGCCTCACGTGACAGTTTAGCCATTGACTTTCTCCTTGTCCCCGTCACGGTGCAACCTGCGCCGAACTGCTCGCCAATCGTCAAAGTGCAATTCAACAATATAACGTAAATTAAAGTTCAAATTTTATAGTCTTCATTTTCTTTATTTATTGGTTGATTGATTGATTTATTTATTTATTCAAAATTAATGAGTCAAGGTTCTTTATACAATCATAAATAAATTAATAAATTGAATATAAAAGAAATAGTAAGTATTATTTTTATCTAATACATTGTAGAATGCGAGTCACTGGTCTGACCAAAAACTGCTTATACTACTGATTAGTATAATCCACTTTTTTCTACTATAAATCGTATTGACCGTTCATAATTAGATTTTAGGGTGTTCTTAATAGATGACCAGAGTTAAATCTTTATTTGTATTGAATATAATATTTATGCTCACATTTTATTTTGTTGTAATTATTTTTATGTCATTTATACTTATATTTTGTATATGAAGAAGATCTCGCCCGTTTAATAAATAAGTAAATAAATATTACAATACTAAAGTACCGAGTAATATCTAATTCTTAATTCAATCTTTTTAATCCATCTAATTCTCAATTCTAAAATTAACTTGATATTTATTACAATTTTTTAATTTTACAAGTTGTCCTTATTTTAAGTAATGAAAAACACAGTAATTTCTAATGCAAAATTGTTCACCACGTAACTTACAATATCTAATATCTTCAGGAATTCAGTTTCACTGCCCCGTTTCAGACGCTACATTTGTAACAATACATCGAGCTCGTCACAATAAATCGAATTCAGTAAAAAAATAAAAGCGAAACGCGGAAGTTTGAAAAAACTGCCATATTTATATCATCGAATCATAGCCGTTTTCCGAGGGGCAATCGCTAGAAAGCAGTGGGGCGCGATTCCGGCAGTAACCGGTAGCCACAGCGGCGCTACTTTGCCGCGTCCTCGTCGACGTTTGCTCGGTTGGGGTCAAGACGGTCGATAGTCGACACCTGCGATAGTCGCGCTCAAGCTGCTCCCCTCTCCCCCTCCCCTCGTCCAGCCGCAAACATTTACCGAGCAATCGTCCGACGATATCCCACCCCCCCCCCGCCGTCATCGACCCTATCGATAAAGATAACCTCAAGAGATATTCTTCGAATCCAGCCTCCTCTCTCTCCGCTCGAATAATACGTATCGGCGCGTCCGACGAAATCCGCCGGCGCTCCACTTGTGTACGCCCGACCGAAGTCGCAGCCGCTCCACTCCCCCTCCCCTTTCTCCTCCTCTCCCGCTTGTTCCGCTCGTTATTTGCTTAGCCTCGGCTTCCCGTCCTCCTCACTCCCTCTCTTTCTCTCTCTCTCGCATTCTCTTCTCTCTCTCACTCTCTTTCTCTTTCTCTCTCGCTCTCTTCTCTCTCTCTCTCTCGCTCTCTTCTCTCTCTCTCGCTCTCTTCTCTCTCTCTCGCTCTCTTTCTCTCTCTCACGCTCTCTTCGTTACTCCCCTGCTCTCTTCTCTTTCTCTCTCGCTCCCTTTCTCTCTTTTAGTCTCTTCGTCTCTCTCGCGCTCTCTTCGTTACTCTCGTGCTCTCGTCCTCTCACTCGCTCTCTCTTTCTCCCTTGTGCGTGCTTTCGTGACTGTTGGCGATACGAAGTCTCGGATTGGGATATTCGCCGGAGATTTGCGTGGAATTCAATATCTTTGTATTACCGGCGCACCGCCGGTGGTTCCCGCGGCCGAATATGTTAATTCTTCAGTCATTTTCGGTATACACAGCCCCGCCGTGCGCTCGCCGTTCTATGCGGGGATTTCTCCCGGGGATTATTAGGATTGGCTCTGCGGACGCCCCTTCAGCCGAGAGCCCATTGATCGCGCGCTTCCCGCGACGGCCTGACCAATTTTCCGACCCTTCACGCAGATTCCCACCGATCGATCTGCGAATCATATACATTTTATCGCACCGGCTACTTACTCGATAATCGTGTCATTTTTTAACGCGTATATATACCTTCTTATTGCATGTAGAAGGTATGTGAGAGGGCGTGTTTGCGTATAAAAAAATAAAATCGATGTGAATAAACCGATACTCGGCTAAGACAAAAAAGTACTTGAAATATTTATTATTCTGATAGAAGGTTCGCGAGAATTTTCTTGTAAAAATTACGGTGAAGCTGCTAGTAAAGAATACGTGAAAAATCGTGAAACAATTAGCACTTGAAATGTTTGCAAGAAATCACTGTAGTCAATATTTTTAACGGAATATTGGACCTTCGGCGAAGCTTCGTAATTTTGACAAGAAAAGCTCTGTAAAAATCACGCGAATTTATTATACGCGAAAAATTAGGGTGAAGCTTCCTACAAAAAGTACAAAACTTTTTCTGCAAATGTTATCAAGCTTTTCTTGTAAAAAGTGATAAAGCTTTCTTTTTTAAAAATTACAAAGCTTAGCCAATCGTTTATGATTCAGGTAAAAGCTCGTAAATTTTTACAGAGCCACTGTTGTAAACATTTAGAAAGCTTCTTAAATCATTCGAAATTCAGAGCTTTCCTTCAAAACTCAGGTAAAGATTGCAATAATTTTTCCGTAAAAACGTACAGAGCTTGCAGACTGTCCCTCGTAATTTTTACGGAAAGCTTCACCGTAATCTTTACCAGAAAATTCTCTCCGTGTATAAATTTAAAAAGGAAAGCGCCGTGACTGTTTTCACTGAAAAGCTCGACTCCGCAATATTCTCAAATTTGTTCCGTTCGGGCAACGCTGAAAGATCCCCTTCCCCGGAGTTCGCGCACGCAGCCGAATCTTCTTCTCTCTGCGAGAAAGACAGATATAGATATAGAGATAGAGAGAGAAAGCGATGTAACCAGGAGATAAACTGGCGATCGATTTCCCCGCCTTGGACGGCCGTCTCGTTCGTTTCTGCGATACCCCGCCTCGATTTGAGCCCGATGCAAATATGTACAGTGCCAACACGATTTCGCGAGAAAAGTTGGTCCCCAGCCTTAAACGTAGCTTCTCCTCCCCCCCCTTTCTCCCCAGACCGCCGCAAAGTGAGCCAGCCACCCCCTCCCCCTTTGAATCGAGCCCCGCCATTGTGACACTCGCAAGCTCGCACTCCTCCGCTCTATTCAGCGCCCTCGCCTTTCTGCTCGCGCGAGTGCCGCCTTCTTCTCGCTCGCTCAGTTTCGCGCTCGCCCCGCTTCTCTTTTTTAACCCGACTCCCTTTGTGCCGGCTCTCCCTCTGCGTGGCTCTGTTTGGCCCGCGAGGTGTCTTGCACCTTCAATTGCTTCCCAATGGAATCCCCGCTACTCCGCCTGTTTGCCCCGCCAGACAAAAGATTCGGCTTTTATTATTATTTTTTTCTAGCTTGATTTTTGTAGGTGTAAAAATGATCAAGACGAACCAAGTAGTTATTAATTAACTAAGCCTATAATATTATAACTATGTTATTAATTAACTTTGGCATAGTTAATTAATAACTACTTGGTTCGTCTTGATCATTTTTACACCTACAAACTTTACTACTCCCACGAACGTTCGAGTCATCAACTATCTAATTTTTAGCTTGATGTTATATATACTCTGATTAATATGCTGATTCCTCGAGATTTCTTTAAATATCATCCGGTGAATTTTTTTTCGATGGTTTACATAGTGACTCTTGTTTTCATTGATTTCATAGTGACACCTTCACTGATTTAAATACTGAGTACTGGTAATAAAAAGAATTGCGAGTTCTGTTTCTATTAATAAGGCGGTACAATTTATTTTTTTTTTTTTACTTAAACAGTGGAATCTTTTTTCTCTTATAATAAGGCAGTCGACATTTAAGTGACTTTAAAAAGTACGCTCTTTTTCACTGATTAAGCAGTGTATACACATATCACTGTTCGTACAGTGAAAAAAAAAATTTTTTTCTTTTGCTTGAACAAAGTTATTCAACTTCTCGAGATAGACGTGTAAAATGTAATATTACTAGAACTTATAAATTATTTATCAAACAAAATTAGCGGACAAGAGGCACTAAAGATTCATGATGAACAAAATCATTAAGAAAGTTTGGGTTGATTTTGCCTAACTCTTTCTATTTTTCTTCAGTGAAAATTCACTTCGTATATACATTGAATGTGTATCTTACTTTTCAACGAATATTTACTGACAATTTCAGTGGATTATTCACCAATCCTATGATGGTGAATATTGAACTAATAGTGAATATTTAATTTACTATTATCAATCAATGACCTGATCTTCACAAATATGGAAATAGTAAAAATAGTTGGTTTTTACCGAATGAGATTTAGCGAGGCATGTACACTGAGAAAATTTTCTCGTAAAAATTACGGTGATTTTCCTGTAAAAATTACGTGAAAAAAAGAACGTAATCGTGGTACGGTTGGTATTACTGTAAATTTTTACGGGATAATCACCGTAATTTTTACATCAATCTTGGACGGTTGGCCAAGTTTTATAAATTCTGTAAGTTTTACATGAAAATCTCCGCAATTTTTACAGGGTTTTTCTTGTAAAATTTACAACAGTTGACCACCCATCCAGATTTAGGTAAAAACTACGGTGAATTTCCCGTAAAAATGTACAGTACTGCCAACCGCCCCACGTTTACGTTTTCTCACGTAATTTTTACGAGGAGCTTCACCACAATTGTAACAAGAAAATTATCTCGGCGTATTATCCTCTCTTAAAAAAGTGATGGTCCTTGCTGTGAAACATTTGTTCTTAAGCCTTTAATACGGATTCTGATTGCTTGCCAAGATGGACGCCAAGATGGTCGCCAATATACGCGAACGTGATTGGTCGTCTGATTTTTACATTGCGTAGGATTCGAGAGCGCGAATTTTTCAAATTTTGGTAATATAAAAATATTAAAATTGAAATTGTTTGCGTTGCAATTATGGTTATTAATATTATCTCTTAAAAAAAAAAAAAAACGATTCCAAAATTAAAAAGAATTGCTAGTGAATCGAAAAGAAAAATCGATCAGTCTCTTTGACGATCGATCGATCGACATCGTTATTCCGTCTAAACTTTCCCCCGCAAAGCAGCATTAAGAGTTTGCGATGCTCAAGTATGCTGTACATTGAATCAACTTAATTAAATCGGCCTCTGCGAGCTCTCTCTCTCTCTCTGTCTTTCAGTCCACGCGCATTCCTCGCGGGAGCGTTGCCGTGCGAGAGAAACGGCAGAACTGTGTACACCATCTGCGGAGCCGTATCCATCTATCCGTCGTGTATCCATCAGCGTGCGTGGTGGCGCGATGCCAAATTGATGCTGTTTGCCGTTGCTCTAAGCCTCAATCTGTGCCATGGCTGTAGTAGCGCTTGCAGCGGCCCCTGCCGCGTGTGCGTGAGGCTCGCGGGTGTACAGAGAGCGACTCCGAGAGAGACGGAGAGAGCCCGAGTGGATTGAGTAAGCAAGCAAGTGAGAATGAGATAAACGGAGTGGCTGCGCGAGTGGGAGCGCAGAATGGAGACGAAATTTATGAGAGCGAGCGAGCCGGAACGAGCGAATTCGTGGGACGGTGATAGCGAGAATGCGATAAAGGGGTTCGCTTCAAACCCCCCGAGCTCCCTCGTTTTCTCTGTATTAGAACGCCCTGGAGTGGGATCCATTAATGGCGGAGAATACGACTCTGATTGCGAAAATATGATGGGAGCGGGAGTGGCGCGAGTCAAGTAGTCTCTGGGCTAATGGCCAGGAATTTTAGAATCTTTTACCTTTTTTTTTTACACCAGATCGACAGAAACGTTTATATTGGGAAGCAATCTTATGATTTCTCAATGACTGTGAGATTATATAGCAATCTAAAGATTTAGATTGGATTAAGGGGACAAGACACAGTTGAAGCCTGAAGAAAATAGATATATTACTATTTTAATGATTGTAAATTTTATATATAAATGTCATATAAATTTTTTTTACATAAAATACGATTCTTGTGAGACTTATTAAACTTAAAAATATTCGGTACAGTGGCTATCGATGGTCCTTATGACTTAGCCTTTGTAAATTTTTCTTACTATAAATATAATTTCGTTTGGAGTGAATGGAGTAGAATTTAAGAAAAGTTGGCTACTTCTTTTTAAGTTATATCTTTCTATTAATTAAAATGATGAAAAATAATTAAGAATCGAATAAAAGATATAGATAAAATTAAAATGTTTCCTTTTTTTCAAAATCTGATTCACTCACTCTGAATTATTTAGTAAGAAGAATTTGCAAGGGGTAAGTCCTAAAGACCATCGATAACTACTGAATCCTGCGTATCAGCTAAAAAATAGTCGAATATGTAATCTAAACCTATTGTACTACTACGAACACAAAAATTAATATTTTTAAGTTTTATAGGACTCAAAAGAAAGACAATTGTATGTAGTTTATGTAAAAATATATGATATACTGAGATAAATATTTTAGTAAAAGTGGTCACAGACTGACATTTCGAGAAAAATTCCTAAACTTTTCAGTAAAATTCGCCAAAAATATCATAAATTTTACCAGGCAGTATTGTAATTTTTACTGTATTTATGGCAAATTTCATTGAAAAGTTCAAAGTTTAAGTAATTTCTTTCAAAATGTCTGTGATTGCTTTCTCAAATAGCTTAGTAATTTTTACTAGACGATTTGTAATTTTTACTAAAACATTTCTCTCACTGTAGTATTGACACTTATATAAAATTTACCACCGTTAAAATAATAATAGCTATTTTTCAGATTTTAACCGTGTCTTATCCCTTTAATTTTGTAATAAAAAAGATTCTCCATTTATTCAGTAACGTGACTTAGTGAACTTCTTAATGACTGTAATCGTTGGATTGAACTTAATTTAGAAAAAAAAAGATTCTCTGTTTATTCTGCCACGTGACTTAATTCCGCGAGGCGACGTAAGAGTCATAAAGGAGCGAAATCGAGTTTTCATAGCGAGGCACCTCAAAAGGCGAGTGGCACTCGAGAAGCACGGATTCGGATTTGAAATTGGAACCTCAAAAGAGCGGGGGGTCTCGGCGCCGCCCGAGGAGAGATATTGAGACTCGGAGCCCTCGAGAAAGATTTTTCCCTTTCCGCGTGCCGCACTCGGATCCCTCGAAGGGGTACGGGGCCATTCGCACGACGACCTGATAACTTATCGGCCCTACTCTTGTCCACGTCGCGCGACGCGCGCCCCGACCCCGGTTTTATCGCCGCACTAACCTCGATTACGGCCCCTGTGTTGTAGAATTCCCCCTGCCTCGCCGATTCCCTCTTCCATCCTCATCGAATCCCTCCGACCTTTTCTTCCTCGGCCATCCCTTTAAACTTCTTTCGCTCCTCTTCGAACCCTTTTCTATTTTTCGTTTGTATACGCACTGCGCGCAACATTCGCAGGCTCATTTCTAGCAAATTTTAATTTTTTCTCGTTGTATTTTCGCCTCCCTTCGACTTTTTCTTCCTTCGAACCTATTTTTTAGCCATTTTTCGTTTGTATACGCACTGCGCGGAACATTCGCAGGCTCATTTCTAGTAAATTTTAATTTTTTATTGTTACATTTTCGCCTAAGTTCCTTCCGATCTTTTCTTCATTCGCCGTCTCTTTAAACTTCTTTCGTTCATCTTCGAACCCTTATCTATTTTTCGTTTCTATACGCACTGCGGGGAATATTCGTAGGCTGATTTTTAGCAAATATATTATTTTATTTTCGTTAAATTGTTGCATCTAATGAAGAAAAGAAGACTTTGAGAAAGGCTTATTTTAATTTGTCTTTTTTAAAGTATTAGAAAGTAAGTTGAAGAAACACTTCCGAAACACAATAAATTTAGGCCAACGAGGAAAAGGCTTTGCTTTTTTAATTTGACATTTTTAGAGTACAAGAGATAAATAAACTCTTTCAAAATCTGATAAATTTAGGGTATCGTAAGAATGAGTTAACAAATTTATCAGGCTCTCAAAGAAACTTTTCGTCTAATGCTCTAAGAATGAAAAATTAGAAAGGGCCTTTTTTAGAGTATCATTTTTTTCGTTAGAAGCGGTGAAATAAAATTGTGCAATTTAACAACATCTTCTAAAAAATGTAAAGGTCAATTTGCACTTTCTTATCCTCTATTTCTTTATTCCATACGTTCTTTTGTTTTGAAGTGACATTTTTTCGTTAAAAGCTACGAAATTAAATTGAGCAATTTAAAATCGTCAAAAAAAATGTATAGGACAATGCCGAGTGAAAACTACGACAGCAAATGAGTAACTTCGTAAGTTGCACTTTCTTATTCTTTTATTCTTTATTCCATACATTATTTTTTCTTTTTTAATTGACATTTTTTTCGACAGAAGCTACGAAATGAAAATTATCTAAAAAAATGTAAAGGACAATGCCGAGGGAAAAATACGTTAGCAAATGAGTAACTTCGTAAGTTGCACTTTCTTATTCTTTTATTCTTTATTCCATACGTTATTTTTTCTTTTTGAATTGACATTTTTTTTTTGTCAGAAGTTACGAAATGAACATTATCTAAAAAAATGCAAAGGACAATACCGAGGGAAAAATACGTCAGCAAATGACTAACTTCGCAAGTTGCACTTTCTTATCCTTTTTTTTTCTTCATTCCATACGTCCTTTTTATCGTCTGAACATAGTGCTTTAACCGTTTCCATTCTCTCTCTCGGCCTCTCTATCTTGACCTGACCGGAGGGCTCATCTTGGGCACAGTGCCGCGCGCGACGATCTCTTCTCCGGCACCTTACACCGCGGAAATTCGCTCTCCTCTCCGGGAGTACTTTGGTCGACAAACTTGCTCTCCCCGCCGTTAAGATAGAGAGCGAGATCGGAGAGGGGAAAGGGGATCACATCGGTTTAGGCACGACGCTAATTCGCGCAAGATCATAAATGCCGAGAAGCCTAAGTGGCCGTAACCTCGGCACCCCGATGTCCTTGCATTTTCTGAATGGTTGGAAGGGGAATGACTCGACCCTTCCTTGTTGACGAGGATGCATCAAAGCATACGACGTGATTATGGAGTCATCATCGTCTCGTTATTACGAGCTATTTTTACTACGTCATTTCCTCATTAGATGCTTACAGGCTTCCTATTAACTGTCTCACTTTTCATTTGCCCTCGAAATAATCGTAATCTTTTATTTTTATTTAGGAAAATCTTGCTTTTTTTTTGTCTCAACTGACTAGAATAGTATGTTTTGCACACTCTTTATATCTAGTCATTTTAAATTTACTTACTGCGATATTATTTACTTTTTAGTATTATTTATTTAAGCAATTGACTGTGATATCACATAATAGTAGATTATGCACCAAGGGAGGAAAAGTAAAGAATGTCTCATATCGCATGTAAATTGTCGCCCGAGGCGAA
>JAWWEN010000038.1:24820979-24833525 GCA_035582955.1 Sycophila texana
TTTTTATTTTAGTTTGGTGCACTGAGAGAAATACTGAAATAATTATAATAACCCTACGAAAATTATTATAAGTATCAAGGGAATAGGGATCCACACTGATATTGTGGGCTATTTTGTAATAACTTCAATAATTTTTATTTTATTTTCAAATTATTAATATTATTATATATGCTTAAGAAAAATTGTTAAGTAATTCTTAGTAAAAATTCTCATGATTAACAGTATTTGTACAAAAACTTTTTGAAATTTACTGAAAAATAAAATAAATTTGGTTAATATCTAGTGTATCAGTATGATACACTTTTTATCAATACCTTTATTTAAAATAAATAACAGACTATATATAAGTTAGTAAAATTTAAAACTTAATGATTTTATTTATTATTTGATTAAAGCAATTTAACAAACATAACTTTCTTTGACTATTCAATGTTAAATATTATATAATACTTTTTGAATTTCGCCACTCAACCGGCATTTTATTTTTAGTACCTTTTTAAAATATTTCACATGAACCTGCCATTGTTTTTATTTATACTTAGTTCAAAAACTATTGTTTATTTTAAGGACAAAATAGTCATGCCTGCAGACTTTTATATAGAATAAAAAAAACATTTATATTTTTTTTTGTTGCAGGCGCCTTTCCGAAATTACATTCTAAAATCTAGTAATTTAGTTAATATTTTAATAAACAATTTGTCATCAAGTCTGATATTACATTTATTTAACAAATTATTCTATCACTTTAACTACGATTTTATTTTCATAAACAGAATTAATAATTCATTAAATATAAAACGTGGAATTTGTATTTGGCGAATTTCCTCGCTTTTTTCTTCGCACCTGCGGTATAAACAACTTGGGAACTACGTTGACAGGAATTAACGAGGAAAAAGTGCAACACTGGTCTATCCAATTTTGAAGAAAGCTCACGAGCTTCACGATAAATGATCCGAGCTTTAAAGCTAATCGTACTAAGTGATGTTCACGTAAATATACGAAAGAATATCATACGCATTTAATTGACAATAAACAATTCGATTTGGTACTTTTTTTTTACTTATAACATTTCAACGTCATCGAAGCTTTAAAACGAAATATCAGCAAAGCTTTTATCCCGATGTGCATAATAATGAATCGGTATTGATGAAGCTCTACATTTTAATGACAAGCAATAATCCGAGAGCTTGAAAAAAATCCGTTAAATTTTTTTATAATTATCCCTTAATTGGAGGGAACGAGTAAAATTCCCCAATAAACTTCTACCTCTGGCCAATCGATTAATGCATCGTCCTAGAACGTGTGGTTAGCGCCGGGCATAAAATTCTGTTAAATGGAACATCGATTCTGACAATCGAGAGAGAGAGACGAGTGCAACGCGAGCCCCGGCCCGAGCAAAAGGAAAAAGGACGGAAGACAGATAGTCCGAGAAGGAGCAAACTCGGGTAAACCAGAAAGATTGATTGAAAAGTGGAGTAAAAAGGGGGGGGGGCAGAGGCGGGAGAAGCGCGCCGGAAAGAGAAAGCCCGCAGAATAAAGAACGCGGGGAAAGCGAGAGTAAAAAGAACGAGGTAAACAGAGAAAGGGAGAGAGGGAGAGAGACGACGACAGAAAAAGAGCGTCAGATTAGAGAGACAAGAGGCCGGGGGCGAGGTTTTTGAGGCTCCGTGGAAGACGACAAACTCGTTTGTTACTGAACTGTCCATCCGACGGTTTAATGCTTCTTAAAGCTCTAATAAATAACACCTTAAAGCACAGTGCATTTCTATCATAAAAAATATAGCCTTTCACACTTTCTTTTTATGTCGACTTAATTCGGTGACGTCGACGCTTTTGACGAAGAAAAGCACATTTCGTAAAACGGTATATTTTAATCTGTCATTTTTTAAGAATTCAAAGAACTTATTTGGAACAACAATTTATTTGAAAAGTTATAATTACATTTAAAAAAAGTAAAATCTCCTTTTTTTAAAAAAAGTAGAATTTTCTCTTTTGTAAAGAGGATATAATGCGTACACTTTTTCAAGTTATTTTAACGTTTCAAAAGGTAACGTAGTTCTCATTAAACATTTTTAAAAATTACTTTCTGTACATTATTAAAAAGTAAAATTAACTCGCCATTTTGCAGTTAAATCAACTGCGTTAACGGTAGAATCAACTGTTCCATTTCCCCGTGTAGTGCTTTAAAAATGACAAATTAAAATGGATCTTTTTTTTTTAATTTTTTTTTAATTGTCTTTGTTAGAAGCGAACGTCATTTACTGTTCGTCAAAAAATTAAAAATTTTCAAACGTACTTCACGCATGCCTCGATTTAATATTGAAAATTGTGGATCATTCACATTCACGTGCGGATTTATTTTGAAATTTTTTTCGTTTTCTTTGTTAGAGATGACGATATTTACTGTTTGTCAAAAGATTTTAAAAATGTTCAAATGCACTTCACGCCTGCCTTAATCGATGTAGTCGTCTTACTTAACATTGAAAATTGTGGATCATCCACATTCACGTGCTCAAATTTATTTTGAAATTTTTTTCGTTTTCTTTATTAGAAACGACTATATTTACTGTTTGTCAAAAAATTTTAAAAATGTTCAAATGCATTTCACGCATGCCTTAATCGATTTAATCATCTTACTCAACATAAAATATCGTGGATCATCCAGATTTACATGCGGATTTATTTTGAAATTGTTTTCATTGTCTTCGTTAGAGTCGACGACATATACTGTTTGTAAAAAAATTATAAAATGTTCAAATGAACTTCACGCCTGCCTTAATCGATTTAGTCATCTTACTTAACATTGAAAAAATCGTGAATCATCCACATTCACACGCGGATTTATTTAGCAAGCGGCAAAGGAGGTACCCAGTCGGAAAAAAGGGAAGGATGCGCGAAGCTCGCAGAAGCAGGGAGAGAAGAGAGAGGCCAGAGCGAGAGGAAGAAGAGGACGTTGGGCTTTCGAGGGTCGCCAGCAGACGACACGCTCGTTTGTTAGTGAATCCCCCCTGCCCCTTTCTCCTTTTAGCCGCTCTCTCGGTCGCACTGCCGCGCGGGGCGCGCTGGTCCACGGCCCAACAGAGTTGTAATTAATTACCAAAGTAATTATCTGATGATTTAGGAACCCCCCGGCCATCCCGGCCAGTCGAGCGGCGAAACTGAAACGAATTACTATTACGCTTATATCCGAAAACTAACCTCCGGACCTCGGCTGGCGAGGCTGAGGAACCAGAGGAGGGCGAGTGAGACGCCCAGGATTCCGAGGAATTCAGCGCCTGCTTTTCCGAGGAAGGGGGGTATAGCGGCGCTCCGCACTGCTCGCCGATGAATCATCGACTATGAAACTGTCGTTACAAAAACTTTACCCTCTCTCTCTTGCTCGGTATGGGCGCAAGAATTCGCGCGGACGAGTGTTTCTCGACTTGGAGTTTCATGATCTAGGTGGGATGACTTTTTTTGCGCCTTCCTCGCTCCCGGAGGTCGTGCTTTTAAATAAGTTTTTGCTGCGACGATACGAGCGATTGATATGCCATCAGCCCCGAGATTCTAGGGGATAAATGTATACAAACTGATAAATATGTAAACATTTCGTTCGGTGCTTTAAATTCGACAGGATTTTTTTTTTTTATGCGAGTATCTGCAGAAGAAGATCGGCGTCTTGTTTTATATACGAGTGAATTTTCCTGGAACTTTTCATATTTGTTTCAACTCTGCCTTTCTCTCTTCTTCCTTTTCTTCCTCCTCGCTTTTTTCCTTTTTATCGTATTCTTGTACACTTTTCTAGGAAATTTATCGGGGATATTCGAGGGGCGATCTTGGAAGAGCGAAGTGTCGAGGCCGGCCGGAATTTATTGCCTAAGCTTGGTTTATCGTTATTTTAGGAAGATTTACGGTGATGCATCTCTCGAGCCAGTCGAGTTCGTTAGAGATTGTCATTATTTTTGCCTCTGAATAGGTGAAGAATGTGAAGCTTAACAGTTTTTCATGCATACGTAGCGCACTATGCGATACACTTTAGTCCAAGAATTATGTCCGAGTATCCGGAAGCCACCGAAATATATGTGCAGTGAAAATGGCAAGCGCTATAGGGATCTGCAAAAAATTTTAAAACAAGGGAAAAAGTATTTTTTGCACGCATTTTGGAATTATTTTTCCAACAAACTGTAGGCGCGTCACGTCCCAGATTGGCTTGCTGGATTCATCAGTACACTGAGAAAAGAAAATCAGTAACCACAATTAACCATTACTCATTTTAACTAATATTTACTTGTTTCAACGAAAAAATATTTGTTTCAACCAAAATTTATTTGTTTCAATCAAATATTAGTTTAAACAATTAACCGTTAGTTGTGGTTGCTGACCTTTTTTTCAGTGTAAGACGAAAGCTTGACTAAATGCGATTTTAATTACAAAATTTTTATGTTGCTTACGGAGAATCTCCTCATGATCTTTTTTAAGCTAGGCCAAGCAAGGACTGAGGATTGAATCTACGAAATTCTCTCATCTCATTTTTATTTCACAAATCGATTTAAAAATGTTCAAATGACCTACACATCTAACCTCCGAAACTTACTCTCAATGTACATATAAAAAATTTTAAGTAGTACAAACAGGGAGAAGCTTAAATCATTTCTTGTAGAGTTCGAATATTTTACTTAATTTAAATCCGTTCTGCTGTTCTCACTTATTTACAGTCGACATTTTTATTATTTACATTTTTACATTCAACTTCCATTCTGTTCGTAAAAACGTAACTTCATCCTTCTCAATATCCACAAGCACTTTTATTAGTATTTACGTACAAATCTCAAGGGGCAAGTCACTCAAGAAAGTATAAAAGGAGATTAAACAATCGAAAAATTGAAGCGGCCTATTAAATAAACAATGTCTTACTCGGAGAAACAGGCAGGCACTTGATTCGCTTCGTTATAAGCGATTCGGCTGAAATTTTTATTTCCCCGGGCGGTATAATGATCGTGTGGGCGAGCCTTTCCTGGTCGAGCATTAACGAACGCAGAGAGCTAATTACTCGTTATCGAGTTTGCCGCGAATTAGTGGACAATGGAAAAGAGAGAGGGGCAAGGGTGAAAAGGGAGGGAAATCCCGACGAGAGCGGCGCGACTTTCCTCCCTCCGGTCGCGTGCTCGCGCGAGTCGAAACTATTTCGGATCGATGCCCCCTCAGGCCATTGTGTCGCGAAGAATCTCAAATAATGGTCCGACCCCGTTAATTGAGAGATCAAAGGATGCGACACGAAAGTAGGCTCGAGCGATTTCAAAAGTGACCGACTCGCTCTGAGCCCTCGGGAACTTTTAATTGCGCGATAAGGGGCTTTATTTTCTTTTATTTTTTTCGAGACTGCCTGGCAACTATTCTTCTTGTATTTTATCGGGGAATTAATAGCAATGAAAATAAATAATCGATTTGAGTTGTATAAAATCTATTTAGGAAGTGTCGTTAAATACTTTTTTATACTTTTCAATAGTCTTGTTATTACGTGGAAAGCTTTTTAGATTCGTGTAACATTGTATTGGTATAATTACGTTAAATTACGTTTAATTAATTATAGAGAAAATTTCCTTTTTTTTACGACCTTATTGTAATTATTTAGCCTTTAATTGTATATTGTGCGATCGATGGAAAAAGGAATTGAGAATTAATTTTCTCGCCAAAACTGGGCTTTCGGATTTTCATAAAATTAATTCATTAACTATCAATTGAGCAAGTGAAGGATTAAATGAATATAAATTGTCAACTAAATTTCATTTGCTTAAAGATTATTTTTCTAATTTTTCGTTACAGTAGAAAATTTGAGGTACTTTGAAGGCAACAACAACGTTCAAATCAAAACTTTTAAGTAGTATAAAAAGAATACAATCAGACACCAATCCAGAAGAAGATATTTTAATTTTTGTTGTTTAATTAATCTTCACTACTTTACGTAAGTTTAGTTGAGGGTCTGTAAAATAGTAGGGTTTACTAAAGTAGTAATTTTTAGAGCATAACTTTGCAGAAATTTATTAAAATAGGCTGACAATTTCCTCATTTTTACAAAACATAAACATATTTAAATTTCTATAAACGTATGTTAAAAATTAAAGAATTTTTTTCTATTTCTTTTTAGAGTATACCCTACCCTTAATTATAGAGAAAAGTTACTGTTTTACGATCTTATTATTATTATAATTACAACATTTACTTGTATACCGTGATATTTACTTACGAAACTTGAGTTCATCTAAGGGAAACAATTTAGTTTGAATACTCACCTGAAACAAATATATAATTATTAAAGTTAAAAAGATTCTCCCTCAATAAATGTGCATGGTTAAGCGCAAATTCATGTTCGGTTAACTAAATATTTAGAAAACAACAAGACTGGAAAGCACTTAGTTATCTTACGTTATCAAGTTTTAACGAAGTGCCAAAGTTACTTGAAGAACTTTCGGTACTTCAGCGAGTTAAAGCTAGCAGCGGCTAAAGACAATTGGAAAAACTTCGAGCTTCATAGTTCGGGAAATATTTAGACATTTTAAAATTGAGCATTTTCTCGTCAAGGTGTAGAGTCCTATTTTTAAGTACAATTTTTTATTGCGACCAATAATAAAACGTCAGATTAACTGAATGAAGCTTAAATTTTATTTCATTTTTTTTTCTATATTATAACTAATCTAATAATAATTGATAATGATTAATAGTAATAATTATCATAATAGAATGAAATTATGAAATTATTAATGTAATCCAAAAAACGGTATTCAAAAAGTAGAATTTGCAAGTCGGTCAGGATTAACTTCATAAGGAACGGTAACTAAGATGTGATTCAGGAAAAGCTCATCATACAGAAGCTTTGATACCTTAAGAAGATCGTCGGACAATCGTTCCCTGGGGTTTCGTTAACGAGTAAAATGCAGATCTTCCAACAGCGAGAAGGATCATTAGTATATTATGAAATTCGTGTTCCAAAAAGAAATGATAAAAAAGAAAATTCGAGGTAATATTCTCATTTACTTATAGTTATCTTCTTAAAGTTAGTAACGTATATTCTCAGTCTTATTTCGTTTTAAAAAATGTAAGCCAGTCAAATCGATAATAGTTAATTATTTTTTTTCTAAATTTTTACCGTAGTGTGACTATAAAATATATGAATTTCTCGATTTTTCAAAACAAAAGATGCCAGATTGTATAGTTTATCTTAAGATGATGTTCTCACAAGTTTCTAACAAAAGAAAAAAACGCGCATGCCATCGATTTAGTCATCTATACTATTGAAAATTGTGGATCATCCACATTCACGTGCGGATTTATTTTGAAATTTTTTTCGTTTTCTTTGTTAGAGAAGACGATATTTACTGTTTGTCAAAAGATTTTAAAAATGTTCAAATGCACTTTGCGTACTACTCAAAAGTACTGCAACTCCACCGTAAAATTTACTGATGTTTATAATAAAGGAAAAATTTAACATGACATCTGTAAAAATGCTGATGTGGATACCGTCAAAACAACGGTAATTTTTACGATAAATTTCTCTCCGTGTAATTAAATATTAATGATCGCAGAAAAATGAAACTCTTTGCCTCAAATAATTTCAACAATTAACGCAGTTGCTCCGTTCCGTTCATTATCTATCCAAAATTTTAGTTACATTTTAGATTTATTATTAGTTTAGATTAGTTTAGCATCAGTCCTGATGTTAAATATTTTTTATAAAATGACTAATAATCCAGTGAAATATTATTAAATAAGTAAATAAATAAAAGCTCTATGCAATTACACAAAGCCAATTCCATCAGAAAACAAAAATCTTCTTGAATTGAAATAAGCGCGAAAGGACACGTATTATATATTTGAAGAAAAAAAATTTAAGTCTCCCTAAGTTCTTTTTGAAGCAAACGACGCGACAACGAGGGCCACGCTCGGTAAATGTATTATTGAAAAGCGGCTATATCAAGTAGTCCCGGGCGCCGGTGTGCATAAAGCTCGGTTTTGGAGAGGTCGTGTCGTTATCCGGTAATCGCGAACGGAAAGGCAGTGTAGTCGCGCGGCTTCCGGCAAACTTTCCGCAAAGCGTCCACCGGGCGTTGAATGAAATTTAGAGTAAATAATGCAAGTTTAAATGCCCGTACGGTCCGAGCGGCGCTCTACGGTTTCCGCGCCCCTCTCCATCTCTCTGCCGCCCGTTTTCTCTTTCGGGATATTTACAGGCGCATTTGTGCGCTAGTTACCGACCCTTTGTTTTTCTCATTTCCCCTGTGTGCAACAACCTCCAGGTCCTCTGATTTTTCCCGGCCCGCGAGCGATGACATTCAATTATTTTCTGATTTAGCCGGCCATTGAGGAGCCGCCGAATGTAATTTACTTTCCAATGTAAAATCCGCAATGAGGATCGCCAAGCTTTTACAATTTACAAATTCATTTCGGCCGCGAAATCTGCCAAATGGATTCCGCGCGCTTCCTCCGTAAATTAAGAGCAAACTAATGAATTATAGATTATTGATATACACGTGCATAAAAAACCTTTTGAAGCACACTCGACCGGAATTTTTAACGAAGTAATGGTAAACCTACGTGGGTTCTGAATTTTAGCGAGCTTTACTCTTTCCATTGGCGTTTTTTTTTCTTTTTTTTTTTAACTATTCAGAGTAACAGCGCACATGCGTTCGCCGCACGCCCGGCAAATGTTTATGCAGCGCAGCGTCTATTCTTCATTC
Source organism: Sycophila texana (assembly GCA_035582955.1). Lineage (NCBI taxonomy): Eukaryota > Metazoa > Arthropoda > Insecta > Hymenoptera > Eurytomidae > Sycophila > Sycophila texana. The sequence goes on from JAWWEN010000038.1 coordinate 24,829,691, forward strand.
ACCCGCCTCTATTTACCGCGCGCACCATTTCGAATAAAAAAAAAAGATGGAGCAAAAAATTTACTGCGGCCCCGTGTGTTTGTCCGAGCCGCCGCGCGATTAAAAAAATTTTCTAGATAACTGAGGAGATTTTTACACAACGCGCTAAAAATGTTCGATATTCCGCAAATAATGCGGGGGCAAAAAGGCCCAAGAAAAAAAAATCCCCTCCGCGCTTTGCGATAAAAAATAATAAATAACGATTTTTCGATCGGTTATTACTAAAAAAATGCGGGAATTCGTAAAAGGATAATTAAATCGTGGTTTGATTATAAAATAAAATCAAGGGGAAGCTGAAAGAATAGAGGAATTCGCCGTAATAATAAATAATAATAACAAAAAAAAAGGAAGTTATACCGTTAGAAATGTTGGAGGCTGTGCGGAGAAGGGGCAGGTAGGTCGGAAAATTTTTTACAAGCATCCAGTTTTATTTTCGAAAACCGATATTTCCCAGGGAAAGAGAGAGAAAGAGATCTCGAAGCTCCGCTCCAGAGGCGCTGTATCGCTCGATGAAAGCCGAAATAAACAACGGGGAAAAGAAGCGCGGGTGAAAAGGCTATGACTGCACGGGGCGGAATAAAACTCGCTCCAAACGCTTTGTGTCTTTTTTGCATCCTCTTGTACGCTCCCTGTCTCGCTCCCTTCCTTTTTTTTCTCCTCCTCCCCACACGTGCCCTTTTTGTTCGACGTTCACTCTTCCCCCCCCCCCTACTTTTTTTTTACTCCCTACTCTCGTTCGTCCGTCTTTCCTTGCTTATATAAATTTCGAGTGCACCCCACCCGTTTTCACGAATTCGTTTCATAAATATGAAAATATTAAAATTTCGCGCGCCGCGAGCTTTAATAAGTCGCGTTTGCTCGTTTTATTTTCGACCAGCCGGCGCTTTATCATTTCAAAAAATTTCAAAGACCACCTCCGGTGCAGCCGGCAGCCACTACCCCACGCAGCTGCTCTTCCTGTTTCAACTTTCACGCTTGAGTATGTTCCTCTGGATTCTCTCTAATTGTCTTTGATCTTTCGCTGGACTCTTTCCTTTTATCGTTTTGCTTTTATCGCTCGTGTTCTCCGCCGTTTATTTTACTCTTGCGCCTACTTTTTTTTTAATGCACTTCTTTAAATATTTTGTATAACAGATTCATCTTTGGATAATTAACTTTTTTTATACTACGAATTATTCAATTTATCGTTTTTCTTTTGGTCTGAGTTTGTAAAATTCACGTTTATCAGAGGAATATTTAGTTTTAATTTTAATTAACCCACTGACACACGTCAAAGTAATAACATAACTGTTACAGAGGGTCTTTTGGACCCCAGAGTAAAATTGTTGTTAATAGTTTAATTATTAATTATTTTAATTTCACAATTTTTTCATATATTCCTTAGAGCCTTTTCTAAATAATGACATGCTAGAGAAAGTTAAATTTTACCATTCAAACACCCAAATAAATAACATTTTGGGAGTACTTTTTCAAAATTTTATATAGCAAAATAACAAAAAAAGTTTATGCTTTTTTCGAAAGCTAACGCTAAATTGATTTACAATTTCTATCTCAATAATTTGTATTAGGCCTCAACTAATGCTAAATAGTATTACAGAATTAATTTCTGCGCTTTTTATGCACACTAGTTCAGGCTAGATTCTGTTTAGAGATTATCACACAAACATTAATATAAATAAATAATAAAAGACAACTACCAATCACAATCCGAGAAATACTAACTACAATGAAATGCCCATGGATTTTTTAGAAAGGGATTTTCCATCCAAAACTACCATGTGGTCTTTTGGACACCCGCAGTGTCAGTTAAGGGTTAATCGCAGGCTGATAAATAAATAAAATAAATAAAAGCTACATTGTATCTTAAAACTTATAAATTATTCCACGTAATAAAAAGAGAAGAGATAAAGTCTTAATAGAAGGTACTCAAAGCAAACTCAAAATTAAGCTATTTTTCAGCTTGTCCGTACACTCTTTCATCGGCCATCCCACGTGCACACAAACACGCTTCTTCCATTCCCCCCACCACTCCCCTTCTCTCTCGATCTTCCTCTCTCTCTGTCGGTTTTCTTTCGAGTTGCACGCGGCGCGTAGGTGTGTGTTGGCGGAGCTCGCTATATAAAACATTCAAAGGGCTGTTTTTATTTTGGCGCGCGATTCAATGCATTCTATAGTACCGGAGTCCAACCGCTTCGCTCCGGCGTGGAACAACTCGCTTTGCTCGGCGAATGCCATCATCCCTTTCCTGCTTGCATTTCAAATTGATGGATTTGCTCGGGGTGAAAAAAAAGAAGAAAAAAACGGGGAAGCGGGAAAATTTTGCGCGGCCCGTGTACTCGTCGCAGTTTTGAGGCTGAGGGCTGGGGAGAGACCTTTTTCCCGGAGCAGGCGTTTTCCCTCTGCTCCGGAAGACTCTCGCCAGGTTTTGTCGACATATAAAAAGTGTGAAGATTTTTACTAGTACCTTAATCGAATATTGATATTCCGCGCGTTCAATGGAACAGCGAATTGAGAAAATGCTTTTTTCGCGAAAACTGGGCTTTTGGATTTTCATCAAATTAGTCCATTAACGAATCGCTTGAAAGGAGTGGGGACTTTAATACGTAGGAATTTTAACTGAATGTAAATTTTTTGAAGTAAATATTTTTAGTTATTTTTAGATTTTTTTTTTTAATCGTTCACTGAATGTATGAGGTGCTTTGAAGGCAATAACAACTACGTTAACATTAAAACGTTTAAGTAGTATAATACGAATATGGCCAGACATCAATGCAGAACAACAAGATATTTTAATTTTTGTAATTAAGAAGCAAATTTTTTACTCGACAAGTCTGAAATCACTTCAATGTCCGTATAAAATTTTTTAAGTAGTATAAGACAGATACGAGCAGATATCGGTACAAAACATAAATCTATCAAATGAAATATTCACTATAACTGGAGATTTTATTAATCAATTAATAGTATATTACAACACTTGTGCGTTAATTGATTAATTAACCCAGGCGATGGTTTTCGCACGAGCGAAGCGAGTGTGAAATGTCGCACGGGTTAAACAATCAATTATCGCACAAGTCTTGTACGATATTTTATAGTACGAGTGCTGAAAAGCGCCGTTCAAAGTTGGCATTTTGAGGTCAGGAGTGCGTAAAATGCGCGTTTTAGGCACCGAGTACTATAAAATGATTTTCATTTTGTAATACTGCAAAAAAATCCCAAGGTCCTTCGAAAGCAACGAAAATATCTATTAATATTTTTAAGTAGTATAACCGGGATATGGTCAGACATCAATGCAGAACATGACAGAAATATATTAAATGAAATACGCCCTGTAAATGCATATTTTATTAATCATATTTTTGACAATAAAGCGGCATATGATTCTCAGCTATAAATCAGTGTTCATAGATCTCAACGGGACATTTATCGTCTTTACGGCAGCAGCATTTGCGCTTTAACGCACGAAATACACATGGACGCGATGCTTCAATCCACATCCCCGGGCCACTTTCGGCGGTCCTCCCCTCGCTCTTTCAAACTGAGCCGAAAACATGCGCGCGCACACCTCGCGAGCGGTACGCATTTAATTATAGATTAATCGAGGGGAACTATCGAACGGCTGCCTAAGCGAACGCATGTGCCCGGCCGCACGGGAAAATCAAAGCTTTGCATGCGGTGCCGGTAACAGCGTTACCCCGGATGAGTCTCTCTCTTTCTCCTGTACACTGAAAAAAAATTTGGTAATTTTAAATAAATATTTCGTTGAATAGTACTTGTTAAATATTTCTTTAAATCA
>JAWWEN010000038.1:24855883-24868753 GCA_035582955.1 Sycophila texana
ACTTCTAGTGTGCGCCATATGTTACTAGAAAATCTAGTAACTTTCTAGTAACTGTTACTATATTTTTTCTCAGTGCAGATTACAAAAATACATTATATTACATTACTTAGTAAGTAATCCCGCAGAGGAAAGTAAACTCCTGTTTTTTTTCTTTTTCATTGATTTAGTAATATAAACTTTTTTAATTTAATTTATATTTAAAAAACTTAATATTCATTTTTACTGAAGCTATCGCGGAAAAGAATTGATTAGTTAACAATTTACAGGAATATTTAAAGAATTTTATTTGAATCTTGAGTATGCTAATGATGCTCTGACTAAATAATCATTTTAATGGCAGAGAATACAGCTGAAAGCTTCGGCTTATGTCGCATTCTTGAATTTAACTTACTGAAGGAGCGAAATACCGCAAACGGATCATGAATTCGCCATTACGGCTTTAAGTGGAGAGGATCACGGGTCCTTAAATTATATTGCCACTTGCTACAAGAAGAGCCTTCCTGAAAACCGATGACACTTGCGTCTCTGAATCTAAAGGGTTTATGAATCAGGGAGAAGAAATTTTCTATGCAAAAATCTTCAGCTGGAATTCTAACAGTTTCTCGATTTAAAGTACGTTAATAATGCAATTAGATAAATTATTATAACAAGGACAGTTGTTTTCTATGCAAAAATGTATAGATAGGTTTCTATCATTTGGTCAATTTAAACTATACTAATAATGTAATTAGATAAATTAGAAAAAAAATATGGTAGAAAAATAGGTTTTCTTTCCTTTTCATTATGATTTTGAATGAAAAGTGCCCTTAATTTTGCTAAAAGATACGAACAAGCTAAAATGCAAGAAATCCGAGCACTTGAGATGATCATTCATTTAATTTGAAGAGTAATTGACTCTCCGATTTTTTTTTCTTAACCATAGCTAGAAAGATTTTTTAGACTTATTCCAGCTTAGTCAATTTCATCTTCGTCTGTCTCCACTGCCCGTCTAATTGCTTCTGGCAGTCGTGACTTTTTAACCTCATTTTCTTGCTTTCTTTCTCTGCATCCTTATTGTTTTATTTAATTCTGCTTTGTTCCGAGCGTGTATTCTTTTTACTTCCCTTTTTCTACCTTCTTTCTCTCTTTTCTCCGCCTCTTGCGAAAATCAGAGTTTCTTGTTCCGAAATACACGTATATACACGTTATATTGTACCAATGTATATGAATATAATTTTTTTTTTTTGTTCATCTAGTCAATTATTTATTAAATCGATCGAATATTAAATTAAAATAAGTTAATTAAAATCATCAAAGTGTCAATTAAAAATTGATTCCGCGTAGCGGTGGCCAATAAAGCTCGCATAAAAATTTGAAATCCATCGAGAGAAAATCTCTTTAACCCGATATTCATTCGATCGTTATATTCATCCGGTATAATAATGATCGCTCCGATAACAAATCCGATCCCTTCCCCGCGGCCATTAAAAACCCTCACCGGGGCCAGCGCAGCCTGGGCCACGATCTTGATCGTTTTTCTGGGCAGCGCAACTCGCGCTCGTAATTTCCGAAACCGGTGGCGACGAGTCCGAAATAAATTATGCACGCACTTGGCGCACGACTACGGCTGCCGCTGCGCGCTTTTCAACAGCTTAACCGCGCGCTCGCGCGAACTTTCCGCCTGGCAAAAACGCCGGCCGAGTGGGCGTGGGTGGGACGCGGTCGCAGCCTTCTGCCCTCGGCTTCAGCCCTCCTCCATCCGCCGCCACCCTCCCCCCCTTCTACCCCCTCCGCGGGGAAACTGAAACGTGGCCAAATCGAAATTAACTCGCGCGTAACAAAGCCGCGACTGAAATATTAATTATCTGAAAATTAGTTGGATATGGGTCACAGCCGGTGAGTTATGTGGCTCGGCGGTCCAAACCCGCGCGAGAGTAACCAGCATTAATACGTAAAGCGAGCGCCCGAGCGATCATATCTCTGAGCGCTTTCGTTTCTCCCTCTCTATGCCGTCCTCTCGCCGCTCTCAATTCAAGCCGCACGTACCGGAGCCCATTCCCTCCCCCTCGTCGCAAGCTCCAAAATTACTCGGATCCTTGGAGCTTTATTTCGAGGCGCAGGACTTCGGTATGCACTTTGCGGCTGCGATTTCGCATCGAGTGGCGCGGTATTGTGATGGAGCCCGGCGAAATCGGCGGCGTAAGTTTCGCGGCCCACCCGATGGATGACGCTGTGTTTGGAGGAGCTTTCGGGCGGCGGTTTGGTAATTTTCGAAATTTATCGGAAAATCTGTATTGCGCTCGTAAATTTAAACGTGTCCGTATTTCGATCGCTATAATAATGTACGATTATTGCCTGTATTACTCGCGAGATTCGACTGAATTATCGGGTTGTAAGAAAAACAATAAGAAAACAATCGAGGGATGAATATTGTAGGATTATATTAGCGTAATCCTGCCTGTGAGCTTTGCATTATTTGTAATTATTTTTACACAGCTGTTGGAAGGCAACGCAGCGTTAATGTTATTAAAAATGAAATATAACGCGGGGTACGCTGGAACTCCAGCTTTGAGCTAACGACTTGATGGATTAATTAATTTTCCACCACATTAACCTCAGTTAATTACTGCCCATATGTTAATGATTATATGTGGCTTGGGCGGACTTTGCTTTGCGATGCTAAATTTCATACTTACACGCGTAATATTCACGATAATTATATTAATGAAAATTACAAATTTCTTTTTTTTTAATAAAATAAATTCATACTAAATTAAGCTGTTGAATGAAATTAATAGATTAACCATCCCTGGTAAAAAGACGATCGCATTTTATGACTTCAGTAACAAGCTTGTTTTGAAAAAAATGGGCAGAAAATAGATTGAGACGAATCCATATTTTTATCCTTGTAATAAAACTCTTTTTTTCATGGTTTTAAGTCAGTTAATGGAATTGATTTGAATTCTATTTTAATAGCTAAAAATTACTTACTTTTGATCTTATAGTTTTTTATAAAAACAGACAACAAATCTGCGTGGGTCCAGTTCAATAACTCTCCCATTGGTGCTTTGACTAGCAGAAAGGCATTGTTACGTTAATTTCAAAATTATTCAAAATGTTCAAACATTGTAAATGTTTATAAAATGGTATACGTCATTTTTACACCTAAAAAAATGGTATACATCATTTTTACACCTAAAAAATGTCGAGAATCATAATTTATAAGAGCTGCTTTCACGAAAAATGGAAGATTGACATTAAAAAAAGCGTTCCATCATAAGCCAACAATGGTCCCTATTTTTTGACCATCTCCACTTTCACTGGCTGTTAAATTTGTCATAAATTTTTTTTAATTTCTACCGGGGAGCTTTCACAAGGGATAGAATAGCTGGATGAGTATGGCATACGTATATCGTCGCCTCCTACGAAAAAAAGCACATTTCAAAAAAGGACTATTTTAATCTGCCATTTTTTAAGCACTAGAGTAAAATAAACAATTGCAAAACCTGATAAAGTCAAGGTACCACACGAATGATACCACAAGTTAGGCAGGCTCTAGAAGTGTTTATTTTGCTCTAGTGCTTTAAAAATGGCAGACTAAAATAGTCCTTTTTTGAAATGTGCTTTTCTTCATAGGCGACGATATATACAAAACTACGATATATACAAAACGACGATATATACAAAATATTAAAGTGATTTATCGCGAATTAACAGTAATTCGGTTTAAACGCTGATCCTCAAGTGGAGGAGTTACGGACAAAGGGCAGGGCATGTGCTGGAATACAATGGCAGCCGGGAGGTGGCGGCGGACCACCTTGACAAATATGCAAGGAGCTCGATGATGGCGAGGCGGCGTTGTCCAGGTACGAGGGCCGCCGTCACCACCGAGACAATCACCGCGAGTGCTAATGAAAATGACACACACCTGAGTTGTCGGCTGCGAACACGGAGTTCCCTGTTTGTTTGATTGCTTGCCAAAAGCCGGCCAAATATTGGTCGATCCATTTGCTATGCGCAACCCACTCGGACTCCACTTCCGCCACCCCTGGCCCCGCGACCCTCTCGAACCCCCCCCCCCCCTACTTTAACCTGCGCCCTGCAGCCGCGTCGACGAATTTCCAGCGCTGGACTTTCGGATCCCGCGCTCGTTCCGATCACCCGTTCATTTTGTTTAATTGGCCCACTTTTTTTTCATGCGCTGCGGGGAGTGTTTTTTTTTACGCGCTTTTAGGACTCGCTCTCAGGCAGGAGCCTGGTTTACCGGAAGCTTTTTAATTCTCTCGATGCATGTACACTGAGAGAAGTTTTTACGTTTTAAAATTATGTGGAAAAACGCAGCTGTGGAACGGTTTGCAAGCTCTGAAAAATGTTTGCGGGAAAATCAATGTAACTTTTAGTAGAATGTTTAATGGTTGGCGAGGCTTCGTATGCTTTACAATCAGAAAAGCTCTGTAAAAGTTACGAGAATTTTTCTCATAAAAATGCTGTGCTTTTTCCAAAATTTTTGCGGAGCTTTTCTAGTAAAATTGTCGAAGCTTCGTCAAGCATTCAAAATGTGGGTAAAAATTATAATGATTTTCCCATAAAATAAAAATTACGTATAATTTATCACGAAGAGCTTTAGAGTCCTTTACAAAAATTTCTTTTATTTTATATATTCTTATTTAGAAGATTAATTTTCTTCTATAAAAATTACAAAAATTTTCTCAGTGCTCGAAATAAAAAAGTACGTTTAAATTATTTTACCTTAAATAAAAATTTTAGTACCAATTGGTATGAACATGAATTTGAGTACTTACAGTAGTGTCAGCTAAAAAGTAGTATCAAATACTGTACTCACCTGAAACAGAAAAAAGTACAATTGTAGATTATTGTATAATTCAATGGGGATTTAGCTATAAAAGGTGTCGAATTTTACGTTTAAAAATTAAAATTTTGCTTACTAGGAGAGTACCAGATCTCCGGATCACGGATTTTGTTGAAACTTTGAGGACTGTTTTAATTCTTATATGACAATATGAAAGAAACCAAAATATTAGTGTCTAACACTCAAAATTTTCGTTACAGTAGATTCTTAAAGTTATTTTTCCATCAAAAAAAAGCAAACAAAAGTAGAGGAAAAGACCGATAATTCGAAATTATGTCGAATTGAAGATTAGTGTCGAAAACGGTCTAAAATTTGATTACAAAACATTATCACGTCATTTTTAAGACTCCTATTCAATTCTACATAAATTCTTCATACTTTCATATAAGTAAACAGCCCTCAAAGTTAAAAAAAAAAATTCATGATCCGGAGGTCTGGTACTCTTTTACAGTTACTTCGAAAAAAATTTTCCAGAAGCGAGTAAAACAGTCGGGTCCGCAGGCTAGCCGGTCGGTCGAGAGTCTCCCCCGTTTTCAAACCTCGAAAAGAGAAGGCCGAATACGCGCAGAATAATAAATAAGCGAAAGATCGGTGCAATCCATCGAAATTTCTCTTTTCCCGCGCGTAATTTCTCCAAGCCGCGGCGGTCCTCCCCCTGGCCCTGCTTTGCAGCGAGGGAGAGGCCAAGATGTCTCGCGTAGCCAGAGTGGAAGGCGAGTCACGTACTTTACGTACGATCCTTCCATTGAGGCGCCGGCACTTTATTCGCCGAGCCAGCTCTCTTTCCCACTTTGACTTTTCTTCCGGTTCTCTCTCCCACCCCGGACTCCCTCTTCTTTCTCTTTTTCCCCCGACATTTTCCCCCATGGGTTGACTCGATTCAACTTTGGCCGAAGCTTCTCTCCAAGTGCAAGTAGACATCGTCGAGCCATCGGCTGTATACCTATCGCCTCGCGTTTGCCAGTTTTGCCCTCCGTCATTTGTCCATTTTTACGTTTTTTTTTATATTTATTTTTTTTTATGGCTTTGCGACGACTTTCTACGCGGATTGTGGAATAAACAGCCTCGATGCTCGTTTCAATGGCGACTTTTAAAAGTTCGCTTTTAATTCGATTGTCGCCGGAATTTTTTTTTTTTTTTTTTTTGTTCATGATTGTAAAATTGTTTTTCATCGAATGCGTGGTAAACAAAAACAAAGCTTCGCTTTACAATGTCGGTCGAAATTCAACGGTAAATGTTTTCGTTTGTTTTTCTTTAATGCAACAAGTTTTTTATTCGTGCTTTCAATGCCACCGTACAATGAATCTGCACTAACTAAACTGAAAGCTAACCACTGAATGTAACCTTCATTATTCGTTGCAATTAAAAACAAAGTAAAAGTACGAAAGTTTACCTGCACGTACATCGACGTAGAGAAGACAATTAAAATGAGCATTGATTTCGCCAGGAAATTTTCCAGAAAATCGTGTACGTTTATTTATTTCTGCAGAGATAAATAAATGTAAATCGCAAGGTTTGCAACATTGTAGGGCATTTTTCAAAACAAGCGGAAGTCTTGTAAAGCCTGTGGCATAAGCTGACGCTAATCTGACATTTGTCTGCTCAAATTTTCTTTTATTCGCAGACGAAAGAGATTTACATTTTTAATCTTGACATGAAAAAACTTTTAAAAATCCAAATTACTTTTTGTCACGTCGAAATACTTTCTTCAGTTTTTTTTTTCTCTCTCTCTCTTTCTCTCTCGTAAAATTAAATGTTCGAGAATTTCAGCAAAATAATTTATTGAAAATCAGATCCAAATTCTTTTCTTCCTTCGGCCATTGTTCGAGTGAAAATCGGCCAAGGTTAATCTTATATCAAGCTCCCACGGTTTCCCTTAATTAGAACTCGGTGCTCAGACTATGCTTTCAGAATTCTTTCTTCGAAATGACGTCAAGCTCAAGCAAATTTAGTATCCATTTTTGCATGCAAGTAAGTACTCCGAATTCTGTTCTTGAGGCAGTTAATAAACCCCACGTAATAATACTTTATACAATTTGTTTGTACGATCGCTGTGAATAAGTTGCATCAAAAAATGATTCTGTACAAATTATATACTACTGTATACAAATTGTGTATAATCAGAAAATTGTATACAATTTAAAAGTTAACATACTTGATATGAATTGTATATATTATATCAGTCTTATCTTAGTCTTGAGATATAATTATGATTGAACCAAATTATACCATTTCAATTATATTATAATGTTCTAATTCTGTACAACTTGTAAACATTTTTGATTCAATCTGTATACAACAATTTATTCTATCAATATATAAATTGTACACTGAGAGAAAAATTTTGTAATTTTAAGTAAATATTTATACTTCAATAGCACTTGTTAAGTATTTCTTTGAATCAAGCAATTCTTTTTTTGAAACTACTAAATTTATTTAGAACCAAAGAAATTCATTTAGTCTTAAAGAAATATTTAACAAGTACTATTGAAAAAAATATTTACTTAAAATTACCAAATCTTTTTTTCAGTGTGTAAAGAATTTTTACATGGGAGAAAGGGGCATACAAGCAAGTACTCCGATTATTATCTTCAAGGCACTTAATAATAAACGTCTTCGAAAAAAAAAAAGAATATTTCGGGAAAAGTAGTTGCACAAAGAGGAGCATACAAGCGAGTACCCCAAACATCGTCACCAAGGCAGTTAATACACTGCATCCGAAAAAAAAAGTGAACTGGTCAAAAAAACATTTCGGAAAAAGTAGCTGCAAAAAGAGAGTAGGGGGTGGGAAGAAAAAAAAGGAAAAGTAAAGTCAAATCGGGCCATTTGCGGATACGCCGAGCTCGGCTGGGAGAAATCGAATTCGACGGCATGGCTACACGTACACGTATACAGAGGAAACTGCAGACAGGAGGAGGGAAGGGAGGGAGAGTGCCTCGCGCTCCCGCGGAATTGGATGGTCGAATATCGGCGTCGACGGCGCGGAGCCGCGTGCGCGCGAGCACGAATTTTCATCGCGACTTCCAATCGACTTGGCTTTTGCGATCCGCGCTAGAAGCTCGGGTACGGTTGGAGCGGATATTAAAGGCGGTCTCGGGGCTCTCGGCACTCATCTCGTATTCCGCGGGCCACCTACGCCTCTCTTCCTATCTATTACCCCCTTTCCCGACCTCTCCACCTGTCGTCCCTTTCAAAGCCGGCCCCTGCCCCCTCCCCTCTGGTTCCCGGACATGCTTTCTGCGAACTACCTGTCTATCTTTATCACCGGCGGCGCGCGAGGCCCGCGAACGGATCATCACCTGAGATTATCGTACATTATCGCTGGATGGATCTACTGCGCATCTTGCCCTTTTTCACCGTCCCAGACCCTCGGACGCACTTCGTTTTAAACCGAGCGAGTCAAGCTCGGCATTGAAATTTGTTGAATGTAAGTAGAATATGTAGAATTGAAGACTCGAGCGTTCGTGGTAGAAGAGTTTGGATAGAAAAAAATTATCAAGACGAACGCACAATTGCTGTTTGCAATTAATTTGCCGACGTTTCGACGTTTTTATTTAACGTCCTCATCAGGGCTTTATATTACATTTTAACACGATGTGTTAAAAGCAAAAAAATTAATATCATCTTGTCGTGTCATTATTATGATCATCAGGTTTCGATCATTTTTTTCTATACCCAAAAATAAGTAGAATAACAAGTGTGCGCATCGGAGCACTACTATAGTGTTATATAGGCTAGTTGCTCATGTAAAAAAGGTGGATATAATTTATTATGCTTACACGCAAAAAAAAACCGTTAAATTTACAGAAGTCTCATATGCTTTTTTAACAGAACACTTCTTATGTAGCTACAACCTATCTGTCATGTAGAATTTACATGAGTCGTTGGTAATATTTACTGTAAATTGGTCAAGTAGCGCCACCATCACGTAAAAACTACATGACAAGTGAAGTTAGTTTAACGTGAGGACCACTTACTGTATCATGACTCATATAAATACAATCTGACAGTTTAGTATATTTCACGTTTTTTTTTCTCCGTGTAATTTGTGTATAATACTTTGATCTAATTAATGCGCAGTTTTTGTATAGAAATGGGCATACTAAAATTGTGCATAATTTTTGCATTATGAAAAAAGTAAGTATTGTTTATGCTTAATGCATGTATAACTTTTGAACCTATTTGAACCTATTTTGGGTATTCTTAAGGAGGGCGTAAAGTACGCACTTTACGCGCCATGAGCGTCTTACGCTACTGAAAAACCATGTACATACGCAGATTTATTTAGTGTGAAGATGCGCCGGGCTTTCCCGCTTCTCGCAACAAGCTGTTTTGTCATATTTAAGCTCTGTTTTTAAAAATTATGTACAATTTTAGCATGTCCATCTCTATACCAAAACTGTGCATTAATTAGATCAAATAGGTATTATACATAAACTAAGCATAAATTATACCAACCTTTTTTACATGGGTAAAAAATAGAATAAATATAAAAAATATTATATATACAATAAATAATATATAAAAAATAGTATATATATTCGAATGTATAGTTTTGAAGCGCTGATGGTCCTGAGAGGGCGCCGCACGCGTTTCTCGCGCTGTAAGATTGAGTTGCGCTACTCACTCACTCTGAGTTGATCGCTCGTCCGAGACGGATGTACTCATTTTACACTATTAAATACATTTTCCACTACTCTGTGTAACCAATTATTTAATAAAATGTTTGAAAATTTTTGAGATGAAGAAAGGAGGAGGGTAGGTATAGTGTAGTGCCGCGCAGCTCTCGAGTTTGCTTTGAATTCGAATGATAGAGGGAAAAGTTTGAAGCGTCGGGAGAACAGAAAACATTTGTCCGACGGAAGTTAAACGATTCAAATTCCTGTCAAACGGCTGGGACTGACGGTGGATGGGTATAAGGGAGAGGATCGAGGATAAAAAAGGGAGCGCGCTCTCGGAGTCTTTCATCAGGATTCAGCTCGAAACTTGGATTCGAGTTGTGGCGCGAGGGCGTAGCCAAGAGCTAATTCTAAATTCATACGGGGAGCGCTGCAGCTAAGGAAGAGCGCGCGGATCCATAAATCGACGGGACGAGAAAGAGAGAGAGAGAGAGAGAGAGAAAGTAGAGAAATTGAAGAAAGTTTTTAGATAGTTACATAGATATACAGTTCGCTGTGGCTAATGCTACATTTAAGGATTCACTTTCGAAAGTAAATCGATCGATTTTTGAATTCTCAATAATTTGTTCTGTATAAAATCATTTGATTATTGGCTTTATATAAAAAAAAAATAGTATACCGCCAGTTAGTTATTCATGAATGTTATACACTGAGAGAAAAATTTGATAATTTTAAGTAAATATTTACTTAGATAGTACTTGTTAAATATTTCTTTGAATCAAGTAATTATTTTTTTGAAACTACTAAACTCATTTAGAAACAAATAAATTCATTTAGTTTTAAAAAGAAATATTTAACAAGTACTACTGAAATAAATATTTACTTAAAATTACCAAATTTTTTTCAGTGTATTAAAAATCAATCAGGTGCATTTGAAGATTCATTTTAAAAAGTAAATCGTTGAGTTCAATAATTTATTCCATGAATGGTGATATAACATAATCATTAGATTATTGGTTTTATAAAAAAATAGTATAGATAACCTTTCGTTTGAACCGCAATTAAGGTTTTGTTGAATTCTCCTTAAAAAATTATTTTGTTGATTATATCAGTTACAAGAGAGAATTAAAAAAGATTGATGTTTTTAAAATGGGTGTAATTTTTGTAGATCCAACTGAAATTTTGTTAAATCCTTCTTACAAAATGATTTTTTAGATCAAATTAATTCATGTTTAATTGCATTTTTAGTTAAATTTAATCTAGTTAAATATTTAGTTAATTTAAGTAAAAAAATTTTGTTGATTAAAGTAAATTTTTATAGTTAAATAGAGGAAATAAATTTGTAAGAATTTCAAAAAATTTAGCTGGATCTACAATATTTATATTTCGGTGTATAAAAAAACTATAGTACAGTCAATTATCCCTATAATATTACAAATCAATCAGGTACAGCTGAGAAACTTCAAACTATTGAAGGAGAGTGATATCGAAGATAGTAGATATCGAATCTCAGCAAACAGAGAAGCTCCAGAAATGTGCATCAATTACTTGCGGAAGTACCACCAGGAATCTTCCTCCAATCTTGGTGCGCATCGTAATCATTCGAAGATCTTTAGTTTCTCCTCCAGTGGCACATAGCTGCAGGAGCAACTGTCCAGATACTTTAGTGTCTTCATATAACTATACACATATATAAATACGGTCATGAAATATTGCCTCTTTGAACGTCGAAGTCTGTAGTCTGCGTTTTAGTCCATTTGCCAACTCTTCGAGATGCATCAAAATAGAATCCGAAAACAATAATCCGGTAATGATGAGGGAATAATGGTAGAAGATATCAGAGTGTTCGAAATATATATTCATATATTTGTACATTTAGCACCTGAGAAAATAAACTGATCTTATTGTTAGTATAATAAATTAATGTTAATAAATAATCTTTTTTTTATAATCTAAACATGGAATAAACAAATAAATAAATAAATAAAAAAAATAAATAAATAAAATAATCTTTTTTCTAAGGAGTCTATAAAACTTGAATAACGATACTGATATAAAATATTTTTAAAGAAAATTTGACTGTTTGACATTTAAATTTAATCGAAAATCGTTTCAATCTGGTTCTACTCCTCGATTCCATTAGTAAATCAAAGAAGAAGCCTATTTCCCAAAGCCCTCGCGCTGCTATGTTACCACACTGGGTACACATCCACACATCCACTTGCTCTATAGTAACACTATAGCGTCACGATGCTTCTCCTCCCCCCACTTGCTACTCCGAGGTTTCTTTGTCCGATTTTCGCGCGTTTATTCGCGGAAAAACGTCAATAAATTCTAATTCTACTTATTGAAAACCAATGAATTTATTATCTCATTTATGCCACTACTTTCTCATATTTATAATTTATAATTTATGTCTTGTGTTCCATTAACTATGACTATCGAGTATTGCGTATAACTATAACTTAATATGCATCATTTATGTTCGATGTAAGTTTTATACAAGAAAAAGCCTTATTACACATTTATAACTTTTTCTTTTCGTTTGACATTTATTGTAAGCTAACAAAGTTATTATTAATTCAGTCGCTTTTCTTTGGTTTTATACTTTGCCTTACTTATTTAACGTTAACCCTTTAAAGAAAAGATCTACGGAAAAGCACGAGAAAAAGAAATTCAGAGAATAATCTAATTTCATTTCAATTTTATATACTACACTTAATTAAAAAAAAAAACATAATACTTAATTTAAATAAAAAAATAATACTTCATTTGATTGTTTATGTATTTTCCTTTAAAATAACCCAGCAAGTTTTACGTTTCAGTTGCACGCGAATTTTTATTTCATAATTGGACCAAGAAGTAAATTCAAGTGATGCGAAAGCTCGGGAACGGAAACTTTGTTTTTGAATTCAATAAAAGCCCGGAGAAACATTTCTTTTTCAAGTTTATTCATTCGTTCAAAGGGAGCAGAGCCATTTGAGTGCACAGGTCCGAGGAAGCGGTCTTTCCTGCCTTTCGCGAGTTCGCCGCGAAGTCCGACCGTACAAATAGGCGCCAACCGGCAAATTAACATAAAGAGCGACTTGGCATTGACGCGTCGGCAACATCTAAGCTTCTCTTTTTGAACCAAGGCTCCTTTAATTTCGAGTTCGCGCGGCCCTTTTCCAAATCCGCGGGGATATCGCTGCGCCAGAAAAAACTCGGTTTTGGCCTTTAGCGCAAGGTATCGCTCAAAGGCGCATTGTTTTTCCTACCTTATCGCTGATTTAAAATTGTAGTTTTATATTTTTGAGATGTGATTTAAAATTGCATTATTAGATTTTTTAGATGAAGATCTTCGTTTGTGTGTTTTAATTTTTAACCATTAGAGTAGTATAATATGTCCCAGTAGAGATTTTG
>JAWWEN010000038.1:24889311-24918560 GCA_035582955.1 Sycophila texana
TTCTGGTAAAATTAACTATATTCCGGTTTACTAGGGTGTATAGTTAAATTTACTTTTGACTTTTTTCTCAGTGTAGCTATAATATCATAACGTAAACCATTTTAGTTTTAAAGTTTTTTTATATTTTCAAAATTGAAAATTTATTGCGTTCTCGCGCATTCTGAGTAATATAAAAATCAGACGACCAATCACGTTCACGTATCTTGGCGACCATCTTTCTAATAATTTCTGTTATGCCACTTCGAAATATTACAATTTTTTTTATTAATTTTTAAGTAGATCGTTTTGCTACTACAAAAAGAGCAATTTTTCTTAATCCACTTTTTTCAGTAGAGAGGATATCTTTCATTGAATAATATGTAATAATAGAACATCAGTAAAATACGGTTAAAAGGTAGAAATTAAAAAATATAACAATTTTTTTTTATTTCGCTTGACTTCTATATAAAGTAGTTGAATCGTTATTCATGAATGATAAGCAATTGTTGGTAAAAAAATGTAGGTAAAAATTCTGGACTATAAATAATGATGATAAACGGGAGCCGAATAATGTCATCAATCATTTTTGGCAAAATATCGAGAGTTCTCGAGAGATCGAGAAAGTGTAACCTTGAATTGAGCTCGGAGATTTTTTTTTATTTTCGAAGAGGGGAAAAAAAATCGGTGAATTTGTCAAGTTTCTTAATACTTTTTTCGATTTCTGACGGTTTTACAATATAATACGTTGTATGTATATATACTTTATTAATTATAGATTGAGATGGACTCGTTCCTTTGCGCAACTGCGTTTTATTAAGCGAAGCGAGCGATTTATGCTGCAACAGGAAACCGAGAAAAGTTGCATCGTTTAAACTTCCCCTAAGTATAAAGTTTATTTCGAATACAAAAAAGAAGGATATTTGAAGACCCTTGGAGAATTATTCGAGAAAAAAAAGAAAAGACTCGGCTTTTCTTTCTTTCCGATGCACTGACTTATATACAAGAATTTGCGGAAAATTAAGGAAATCGTCATAAGTTTTTTTCATCCATCCATTGTTCTTTTTTTTACTTTGTGTGTTCTATTCAAAATACAGTCTTATAAAGTAGAATACATCGGAAATTCAAAACGAAGCCCATTTTAATTGGTAATTTAATTTTATCTTATCCAGCGAAACGAAATTTTACGAAACGAATTAAGCGAAGAAAAAAAAGAGGAAGTCTAACAAAGGGACAATTTAATCCGGCTAATGAATTTCTGAAAATTGTATTCTATCCTCGGGAGAGTGTTTTCATGTAAACCATGTAAAAGGCGATAGTTAGGAATCGTCTGTACTTAAAATAATTAAAAATGTCCAGCTCAACGGTATATGCATTACTCAGTAAACAACTCAGTAGCGCATTAATTCCCCGTCGCTTTTCACTTCTTATTTATTTTCATAGGTCTGAAATTGCCATTTTCCCCCGTTCCGGCTTGCCACCGTTGTCAAACATCATTTATCAAGTTTCCTCTCGTTATGCGAGTCGCCGCGTGTCCTTATCATTCCTCCGCATGTTTCGTGATCTCGTTCACTTAACTCGCCCGGCCCACCCACCGTTTCTTTTAATATTCTTTTTATATCTCTTATCTGTCTCCCTTAGGGTGCCGACTTTTCTCTCCTTTCCCCCTTATTGCCCGTGTTCCCGCCCTTGTTTTAGGCTCTCGCTCTCGACGCTTTTTACTAGGCGATAAATCTGCCGCATTTTTATCGCCTCGCTCGCCCGCACCTGTACATGCGCACGCGCACCTCTCCGCGTCTATATATATATATACGTGCATGCGTGTAACGGAGACCGACATCCAGAGCAATAACATAATTTTTTTTATCTGAGAGTATTGGAAAGAAATGGCATGTTTAAGCTCTTATACACTTCTTTTTTTCTTTCATTTTAAACGATGTACACGGAGAGAAGTGTTACAGTAAAAATTACTATGTTTCGTAGGAACAGTGTGATATACTCAACCAATGACGATTTTTACTATAAAAGGTATAGTAGAAATTGCTATGTACATATAGCAATTTTTACTATTCCTTTGCTATGAATTTACTATGCCTTTGCTATATACATAGCAATTTCTTCTATATACAGCAATTTTTACTATGTTTTATAGTATGTCCCACTTTCCTATGGAACATAGTAATTTTTACTATAACATTTTTCTTCGTGTAGTCGATCGGAGTAAATAGTGTAAAAGAGAGCAAATATACTCAGAGAATTTCCTTGTAAAATTTGCGATGAAGCTCTCCGTAAAAAGTTCGCAAGCTCTGGAAATTTTTTATACGGGAAAATCCATGTAATTTTCACCTGAAGATAGAACGTTTGGTAAAGCTTTGTAATTTTTGAAAGAAAGCTCTGTAAATATACGAGAATTTTCATCTGAAAATTACAGAGCTTTTCGCGGGAAAATTACGGAGCTTTTACCTGAAACTCAACTGGTTCGCTACACTTCGTAATTTTTATAAGTAAAGTTTCGCAATTTTTACGGGTAAAAGCTCTGTAATATTTATCTGAAAATTCTCGAAATATTCAGAGCTTTTCTTGCGGAAATTAGAAAGCTTCGCCAAATGTCGAATATTCAGGTCAAAGTTACAATAATTTTCCAATAAAAATTTCCAGAGCTTGCGAACATTTATTCTCGTAATTTTTGTGGAAAATTTCACCGTAATTTTGTAGAAGAATAATTCTCTCAATGTAAACAAGACTTTTTTTGTTTAAATACGTGAAAGTCATTGATAAGAGGAAAACAAAGGAAAAACTTGTTATTTGCGGCTTGTGTTTTACGCAGAAAAGGAAGGACAGTACACGTACTCATTGTCAGTGCTTTAGCTTGTTTAAACTAGTAAACTACTTTGGGAACTACCAGCTACGACCACACGTAGATGCGATACACAGCGACATCGCTTAAACACTTGAATAATTTCAGTTCCTTTATTATTAACATTTACTTTAAAAAGCATAGCTATACACACTTAACTGGAATGGAAGATCCAGAGCCATTCAGGGAAAAAACTCGGGCAACTGTACACTGAGAGAATTTTCTCGTAAAAATTACGCGAAATTTTACGTGAATCTTGAACGGATTACCAAGCTTTGTAAATTTTACAAAAAAAAGCTCTATAATTTTTACAAGAAAATCCTCGTAATTTTTACAGGTTTTTTTCTTGTAAAATTTACAAAACTTGGTCAACCGTCCAAGATTCAGGTAAAAATTACGCTGATTTTTCCATAAAAATTTACAGTATGGCCGACCGTCCCACGATTACGTTTCTTCACGTAATTTTTACGGAAAAATCACCGTACTTTTTTACGAGAAAATTCTCTCAGTGTGTCAAGCGCATAATCTGCATTAGGTCTTGACTTTAATGCCTTTTTTACCCTTCCCCCTTTATTTCCGGGCATCGCCCATTTCGCAGCCTCGGATGAGAGATGAATTTTCTCCCCGCCCGGCTGAGAAATTTATGTTTGCGCTGGTGCGTGTGCGCTTATGAGCGGACCGCTCGCACCAACTGCAAACAAATGGTGACTAATTGCTCGGGTGGCGCCGTCCGTTTTTTGGGCGCCCCCTCCCCTCCCCTTCCCCCTGGGCTCTGACAAATGCTTTGATCAAATATTCAAAATGGAGCTGGAAATTTTGAATTTTTACACCGGCTGAGTAATGCCGAGGCTGCATCTCGATACTGCCGAGAACATTGATTTTCCCCCGTACTCTCTGTTTTTGACTCGCCGCTGCGGGATTTACGGAACTGATATGCGCGAGTCCCTCTGCACTTCTATTTTTTTTTTTTAATTTTATTATCAACTTTAAAATTAGCATCTGAATATAATTTTTTCAGTTTTATTTTTTAATTATTATTAACTGTAAAAATTGCATCTGAAAATCATTAAGCGATTTTTTTAGTTTTAATTAATATTTAACTGTAAAAATTGCATCTGAGAATAATTTAGCGATATTTTGGTTTTGATTATTATCAACTGTATAAAAATTGCATCTGAAAATAATTTAGCGCTTTTTTTAGTTTTAATTATTATTAAACTTTGTAAAAACTGCATCTGAAAATAATTTCGCGACCTTTCGTTCGCAGCATTTTATTCATAAGAAAAAATATCCCGTTATTTCTGTCCCGACTAACAGCACGGTGGACTGGCTTAAAATTACATGAATATCGCGAAATTAACATCTGGCCAGCTATCAGTCTCGGAAAATCTCAGGAACGACCTTCCAATATGGCATTGGCATATAAATATATCCGATTAAAAATTAAAAACGGAACCAAGCGCCGGCAGACTAATTACTTGCGGGGCATTAATTAACAACAGATAATACATTATAAGTTCGGCCGACGGCGATCGATTTATCAGAAATGCCCGCGCCAGCGGAGCGGAGTTTCCGCAATTCCGCAGCCGCGACTCTCTCCCCCGGCATCGATTCCCCGCCACGAGGAAAGAAAAGCCCGCCGAGAGCGACGGAAGCGACTCGGCGCACCGAGAGAAAGGGGGTGGCTCGGGGGGCAGGCCGCGACGTTGACTAATCATTTTTCGAGCGGCGTGCACGCGCCCGTATACACGCGCCCGCGAATCGCGCGCGGCTCTCGCGCCGACCTTGGCTCGCTCTCGACGTGCGTGATTCAAGGCCGGCCGCGAATGGCCGATCGATGTGCCGCTGGTCGCCGCGGAGCCGCCGGGAAAAGACTGGACGATTTTTTTTTTTTTTTTTTTGAGTGAGACTGCCGATTTAGCGCTCGATCGACGATTCCGGGGGTGCGCCATTAGCTCGTTAGCGTTTTTAGCCCGGGAACTTGGTTTACGGCCTTTTTAGCGATGCCGGCAGTTTCATTCTTTTCGGAAGTGGCGTTTGCGGCTATCGCGGCTCGCTGCGATAACGGAGTAATTAGAGATCGATTATGTATACGGGGAAATTTATGCATGAGTTTTCGCCCTCATGCCCGAAATAGCGCGTCTGTTCGAAATAGAAAATCGACGACGTCTAACTTTTCTGTAGAATGTGCATGCATATTTAAACGCTGAATTTTTTTTATTTCTGGTTGAGTAAGAGTTACTACTGCATTAGACTACGCAGATAAAAAGAATGATTCAAGAGGAAATCATCATTTGTAAATATTTCTTACACTGAAAAAAATAATAAGGGAAGGTTTACAATCAATTTTGTAAGATGGGGACAGACTTGGCAAGCCGAGAAAATTACTACACTGAGCGAAAAATTTGATAATTTTAAGTAAATATTTACTTCAATAGTACTTGTTAAATATTTCTTTGAAGCAAGATATTTTTTTTTTTTTTTTTGAAACTACTAAATTTATTTAGAAACAAATAAATTCATTTAGTTTTAAAGAAATATTTACTTGATTCAAAGAAATATTTAACAAGTACTACTGAAGTAAATGTTTACTTAAAATGAACAAATTTCTTTTAAGTGTATAAATTTTGGAAAAATTACAATTTTTATAGTAAAAGTTGCTACAATTGTGTCAAATTTTATCTTAAAAACTGTAATTTTTCCAAAATTTATATTTGTAATTTTCTTGGCTTGCCAAGTCGGTTCCCTTCTTATAAAATTTATTCTAAACCTTCCCCTATTATTTTTTTCAGTTTATTAGTAAAGAAATATTTATTAACAATTAACAATACACGATTTATTTTAATAGCAAGCCTTATACTTACAGTAAATCATCCATTTCTTGACTGTTAATTCCTAATCATTTGGTGGGATCTAAAGTCACATTATTCATTAATTAAGTCAGCGACTTTGTTAGGAACGATTTCATTTTATTTGTGTAGATAAATAAAGATGCAATTGTATTATTTTTATTAAATCGCGGGAAAAATTAGATCCTCCATCACTTAATTTAAGGAATTATTAATTTCTGCATTAATTTCATTCAAAGGTTTAGTATTCTTTTTAATAGTTTTCACGCTTCAAATAATTTACTTAAAAAATAAAAAGATTTAAAGTCACATTCATTAACTATTAAGTCAGCGACTTTGTCAGGAAGGATATAATATTTACTACTGTAGCACGTCTATCGTTTGTAATATTTTTTTTACCGGTGAGAAAGTGTAGAAACAATGTATAATGCATGTATCATCCAGAAAGCAAGATTGAGCGGAGCTCGATAGCTCCAGCTGGAAGACGAAAATCGGGCGAT
Organism: Sycophila texana; assembly: GCA_035582955.1. Classification (NCBI taxonomy): domain Eukaryota; kingdom Metazoa; phylum Arthropoda; class Insecta; order Hymenoptera; family Eurytomidae; genus Sycophila; species Sycophila texana. Next base: position 24,895,494 of record JAWWEN010000038.1, read on the forward strand.
AACCGAAAGTCTTGCAAGTTTAAATTGCACTATTTTTCAAGCATCGACAGCCAATCTTGGCCGGGGCGCGTGCATTCGAAAATCGCGGGGAAAGGTGGGAAAAAATTTTGACAAATAGCGAAGGCTTCGCGAGATAAAAAGGCGTCGATGAGAGACAAACGACAAACATTCTTCTTGGCGCTCATTACCAAGGGGGAGTGGAGGCCTCTTACAAAGGGAAGATCCGCTCGACTGAATGAAGCTGATTACGGCGACGACTGACGAGGGGCTGGAGGCTCCCCCCCCCCCTTATACCACCCGCTCGAGGCGGGGGGGGGGGGGGGGCGCGTCTGGGTAAGTTTAAAACGGCCGGCGCTCTGTAAAACCGCGGACGTGAGGTTGACGAATCACTGGCTCAAAAATTTAATGCGATTTTGCGAATGCAGTCGTCGACGGGGGAGATAAATAATTGCCGCGAGGATTTAGATTTCAGGGGGGAGGATTAGCCATTGATATTCGCGTTTGCTTGGCAAATTTTTCATCAACGGGATCAGTGCTGCTGCTGTTGATCCATCGTTCTTTTTACTTTTATCTGAAGAAACTTTGGAGGGGGGATTTTATTAGAATCTTCAATCGTAACTTACTGTTAACATACAGATTTTGCGATTATTTTGGTTCTTATTGCTAGAAAATTTAAAAAAAAAAAAAGAGTGTGTACGTAATGCAGTTTTTCCTATTGTTTTCCTGCCTAACAGAATTTAAAAAGAAATGCGTAGTTGTTTTACTAGAATAGTAAAAATTCGTATGCAAATTTCGTGATACTTGTACTTTCTTTCTAGAATAAATAATATACATGCGTATGTAGATTTTGCGATTCTTTTGATTGATACAAGCATTAAAAAATGTGCAGTTAATATCTTACCAGAGTATAATTGAAAAAAATGCGTATGCAGATTTCGCGATTCTTTTAATTCCTATACCACGATTTATAAAAAAAAGAAAACGCAGTTTTCTTTCTAGAATAAATAAAGGGCGTATGCAGATTTTTTTTGATATTTCGCGATTCTTTTGATAATTTCTAATAGAATTTTAAAAAAACACACAGTTTTCTTTGTAGAATAAATAAAATGCGTATGCAGATTTCACGACTCATTTGATTCCTACCAGAATTTAAATAAAATGCGCAGTTTTCTCGGTAGAATAAATAAAATGCGTATGCAGATTTCGCGACTCACTTGATTCAACCAGAATTAAAAAAAAAAATGCGCATTTGTCTTACCACAATAAAAAAGAACGTGTATGTAGATTTCGCGATTCTTTTGATTCGTACCAGAATTAAAAAAAAAAAAAAATTCGCAGTTAAAGCGATAAAGCCGAATCGGCGAGGGAGAGAGGGCTGTGAGGAAAAGCGATAAAAAGAGACGGTTGGAAAGCCAAAAGAGAGAGAGAGAGAGAGGATAAGAGATGCTGCTGGCACATCGCATTACCCATCTAGCTATCTTCTGGCTTCCCAAGGAACAGCGGGGCGCTCAAGCTCGCCAGGTTTCACGTAAAAGATGGCTCCGACTGTGAAATGCACTCAGTCACCACTCACTCACTTACCAACCCCGTCCCTCTCTCTTTTCCCTTCCACGCCCCTTTCTCTTTCTTCCCGTCCGCGAGCGCCTCCAGCTTTTTTTGCGGGGGCGCTTCTTCAGCATGTGGCTCGCTTATCAACTGCGCTTTCCAGCTCTCAACCGCTCGCTCCTTTAATTTCTCAATCGGCCGAGCGTACCCTGTGCTTTATCTTCCTTTAAAATTTCCTTTTAATAACGACGCCGAGGCTCCCAATACTCGTAACTTTAACGGGAAATTCAAGCTCGCTTTTGGTAATTTCTTTGTTTTTTTTTTTTTATATATATAATACATTTTTACCGCAGGGAACAAATATTTTCCCCTTCAACTCTTTCCTTTAATCCGCGTTACTTATTTCCCCGTTGTTTTTCTTCGTCTCCCTTTATCTCTGTCTGCACTTCCGCCGGCGGCCGCTCCACTTTCTCTATTACGAAAAGAGAATAAGGAAGTGGGACGGAGAGAAGTAACCCTCCAATAAGTAGATCTCTATCGAGATTATCCCGAGAGAAGCGGGTTACATTATTACTACATTTGGGGATACCCGGAGCCAATCTAATAACTGAATTGTCTTTCGGAATTCATTGTTAGTGGCGTCTTCCTTCGGCGTCCCTTTATTCTCTGGCCGGTCGTTCGATCGTTATCATTATTTAAAATTCTTGGAATCGTCCAAGGTGGAAAAATAAATCAGGCTCATCGGGGATTGTTTATTAAAAATTAAGTTCTTCTCGGATTTTCATTACCCTTACAAAAATATCCTATAGGATTGCTTATAGGATCCCTATAGGACGCCTACAGGAAATCTTATAGGAAAGCTTGAATCCTATAGGAATCCTACAGGAATTCGTACAGATTTTTCGCGCTAAAAGACCTATAGGTTTTCCTGTAGGTTTTTCTATAACATTTTTTATAGGATTTTTTTCCTATGAAAAATTCTGTAGGAAATCCTGTAGGCTTTTTAGAATTAGGTTTAGGTATTCCTATAGATATTTTATAGGATTTCGTATAGGATATTTATTCCTATAAGATTTCCTACAGGATATTTCCCTAAGGTTTACCTCAGTTTCGTTGGCGATATTTAACCTTGTACGCCTAATTTATAAAATAATATTGTATATTCTTCGGTAAATCATTGTTACTTTTGTTTTTTATTATGTGTCTTAATAATTATTACCGTTGATTAATGTCGAAATTTGTTATTTTTGTCAGAAAACGAGAGAAATGTATACCGCAAATGTTTCGCGTCGGTTTATAATGAGAGCGAGGCGAATCCAATATTTTTGTTATTCTTCAAAATAATTTCGTTTATTTTACGACGGTTACTGAAAATGTAGATACACACGGCAGATTGAGAAATAGCTTTTACTTTTATGGAGCACAGCAGTACAGAAAACAATAAATTCAATATTTACTGAAAATATATATATGTATATAAAAATCAACGGTTTCAGGACATTGAAAATAAAAAAAAAAGTAATAACATTCGCAGGTGCAAAAAAAAGCAAGAAACGAAACAAACAACGATATTTTTTCTTCGCGGCATCGTCGAAAACTTTTGCAGAAACACTACGCATAACTTGCGCTTCGCTCTTCCACACGCATTGGCGCGCACTTCTCTCGCCCAAGAGCTCTTATCCCTTTTATAAATTTCTCCTTTTTTCTATTCCCTCGCGGCATATTTGCACTCCATCTGCATTTACGACGCATAATGGTGTGGCCATTGCGAGAAAACAGAGTGAAAGAGGCAGAGGAGGTGGAGGGGGGGGGGGGTGGGGAGGAGTCCGGTGTTTTCGAAGCGAGGACACGGACGATGGAAAACCTTTTAACCCTTTAAATGGGAGCGATACTGGTGTGCAGGGGTGGGGAGGAGGTTCGTTTGGAATGTCCATCTGTAGTTATATTTATATAATGTTTATATCCTCCATCGTAAAAATCCTACGGTAATGGTGATGAAGGATAACGTGGTTCAACAATAATGAAGCGTTGGCGTGCACCACGTTTAATCCCGTGGAAAGGTTTTCGAACTTTACGTTAACGCCACAATGGAAAGGAATTATATTGAAAAAGGAAAGCAGATTGAAAGGATTTGCCCTTTCCTCCTCATACTGCTGCATTCTTTTTTTAACGGATAGTTGAGAGATTAATTGTATTTTTCGAATTTCAATCGAGAAGAATGAAAACTTTTTTGTTTTTTACATACAGCTTGGTGTAATTGTTTTAACAATTCAAAAAGAATTTATTACAATTTTATTTTATTTTAACTTGGGAACGAAAATTTTGATATATACATTCAGAGAATTTTCTTGTAAAAAATATGGTTAAGCTCTCCGTAAATATTCTGAAGCTTTTTTTGCGTAAGAATCAAAAGATGCAAGAAAATCTACGGTTTGATCCAAGAAAAATGTTTCTTTTAAAAATTACAACGATTAGCCAACCATTTAAGATTCTATGTAATTTTTAGGTGAAAATTCTCATAATTTTTACAGAGCTTTTGTTACGAAAAAGCTACAAAACTAATCCAATCGTTCTATATTCAAGTAAAAATTACAGGAATTTTCTCTAAAAATTTCCGGAGCTTGAGAATCATTTATTCACTTAATAAATTGTTACGAGAAAATTCTCTCAGTGTATACTTTTACTTTGGCTCACTTTTGATGAAACTTTCAAATCACGAGCTTTCGCGTTCACCGGTTATTACCCGCGGATTTTGAAAGAAAAATTGTGAAAAATAAAATTTTTAAAGTGTGTTATACTGGGTGTACAAATAGTTACCCTCTAAATATGAGAAAGAGTGAAATTCAATGGGAAAGAGTGAAAATTCACTCTTTGGTGTTTTAATTCGTCCACTTATTGGGAAGAGTGAACGACTTATAATGTTGAATGTGTTATGGGTGAATACTTCTACTCTTTCACATTGAATTTCACTCTTTCATATCGAATTTCACTCTTTCTCATTGAATTTCACTCTTTCACATTGAATTTTACTCTTTCACATTCAATTTCACTCTTTCATATTCAATTTCACTCTTTCATATTGAATTTCCTCCTTAAAATTCAATTTCACACTTTTACACTCAATTTACTTTTACTCTTTCACATTTAATTTCATTTTTTCATGTTAAATTTCACTCTTTCATATTGAATTTCCTCCTTCAATTTCACTCTTTCACATGTAATTTCACTTTTTCACATTCAATTTCACTCTTTCATATTTAAACAGTAGGTTTTCCCAATGCTCCGCGAAAACAATTCTCCCGGAGCGTGTCGATGCCGAAGCGATACGCCGAGCCGCCGTCAGACAGCCTCTGGACGGAAGAGACTACGGGGCCGGCTATCGTTTTTATTAGCATGCAAATTCTATGATTTACGCGGGCCGCGCGTCAGCGTCGTCGGGCTCTCCGCATTCGTCCCGAGGAAATTCCGCGCTCGAGAAAAGGCACAAGTGCCTCCCTTTCTCTCGTGCCTCGCGCCACTTTATTTCTCCCGTCCTCCCCGCGCACGCGTCCTCCAAGGGAAAGTCGCTGAAACGCGATAAATTTCCCTCCCCCACGTTCCGCTGCGCGAGCGTCCACGTCATTTTCTTCCTCTCTCTTTCTCTCTCACTCGCCCGCCCTATGTGTACTTTTGTAAACCCGTAACTCGATTCCCCTCGGGGCGGTACGGAGGAGAGGCATCAAAATATTAGCATATTGATCACCTTCGGAAGGGAGGCCGCCGGAGCCTTTTTATTATTTACTCAGGTAGAAAAAATATAATGTGATTTCACGCAATCCGGAGCTTGGAACCTTCCCCCTAATTCTTCTCCTTCGTCGCTTTTGAATTCTTATATTTTATAAATGAGAGTCTGAATTGAGAGTGCAGACGATGTGCAAAGAATATAAATCGATCTCGTCATTATTATTCATTCCTATTTTAAAGATCAATATATTTTTATAAATATTTTATTGTAATGAACATATTAATAATTGCGTATGTTACGGATATGATTTACTATTTATTTATTGAGAATGAGGATTTGGTGCGTTCGACATGCCAAGCAATTTTTATTTTGAGCAGTAAATATAGGTATATTTGGTTTGACGTGAACATGGTTAGCAAACGATCAACTCGAATGGTCGTTATTTTACAAAATAAATAAATAAATAAATAAATAAATAAATAAATAAATTACTTAAATTCAATAGAAAATGAGTATTTTATTCTGTTATTACTTTTCCTGATTTTCTTGAGAACAATGTAGGTTAATTCAAAATCCCAAAATACCTCCGAATAACTTACAAATGCAATTTGTATTAATAAATAGAAAGTAGATAATCCAAATAGCATTGTCTGAAGTAATTACGAATAGTCTACGAGAACAGTAGCTAATGACAATAAAATTTTCATGAAACGAAGTAAATCATTCATTACCGATCGTATCATAGTAGTGCTCATAATTTTGTTATGAATCTCGGCTTTTCTAATAAGCGTGAAAACATTCTTCGCGGCTCCCGAGGGGTGGATGAAAAAAAAAAGTAACAAGGAGCCTACGAAAAGCCCCTACAGGGAAAGCTAAAAATAAATACATCATAGTCTATCTCGCGTGAGCTCTTTATCTTTGAATGGGAAAAGACAGCTGGGTGATTGATGACAGCCGGCGCGGCGCTCGCTATCGCCCTCGAAAAGGACAATCCTCCGAAGCGCCGTTTGAAATTCACGCACGCCCACAGCGCATATCTCCTGCAGCGATCGAATCGTCCGGTTTACCTACTCCGTGAAAACGCAAAGCTCCGCGGTTAGGGGCTGGAATTGAAAGACACGAGGGCGCCTCTCTTTTCACCCTGTACTCGGGAAAACTTTTTCTTTTTTAGAACAAGATAAGCTGCAGAAATGTATTGTTTGTTTTTCAACCGCAGTGTCGTACTTATTTTGATAAAAATTAGATGTACATAAGGCAGTGTCTATACGGACCCGTGCCGTGTATTTTCATAAAAATAATATATATATTTTAATGCTCAATTGGAGATCTTGTACTGAGTATCACGTGTATTTTGAGAATGAGATTTTTGTGAATTTTTATGAATGCTGTGAACTTGTACATTTCATGAACCTTTTTTAGTTGCTAAATTTAAAGTAATTAAATTAACACTGATTTTGTCGGTGATTGCGCTTTTAACTGAAAAATTGTTTAATTATTGATATTTTATCAGTTGCTGATTATATTTTGACTGAAAATTCAGTTGGAAAAGTTGCATCCTTTGTAGTGTTTTTTACTGTCGAAAAAAATCAGTAAATATGTAACTGATTTATTTTACATTACATTTATATTTCCCTATATATAGAATTACTACATTTAACAGGTTTTGTTCAGTTATAATTCATTGTTTTTTTATAGTTTCTTTTTATAATCATAGACATATTACTTTTGCTTTTTGAAAGTTGTACCTAAGTACCGATTTTCAGTGATATTTGACTGTTTTAAATTTAGTGAGTATTTTATATAAATGCTGCTCCGTGAAATTCACTGATTTACCAGTGAAGATCAGGTCAATTTCACAGTTTTTCCATGATCCTCACTGAAAATTAGATGAATTTCATTGAATGGGATTTACAGAATATAATATATTAAGATTCTTTATATAAATGAGTTGAAACAAACAATCCATGATTTTTCATACTCTTTTGAAAATATACTATATAGGAAACGGAATCCTGAAGGACTTTCAGCAGGGTAACCCTGCGACAGTAGGGAAACCTATAAAAAAATTAAACTACTCACAGTTTTTAAGTGATTTTTCACATTTTCAGATTTACAGGGAATCTAGCCGGATTTTTCACAAAATTTACCTGTAAAGCATTTACAACAGAATTCCATACTGTCGAAGGAATTCCCTGAATGGGAAATCCTTCAGGATCCTCTTCCCTGCAGGCTTCTCAGCTAAATTTCCTACAAGATTTTTCTGCAAAAAATCCTGCATGATATTTTTTATAGAATACACTAAGATAATTTGGCAATAATGTAAATTTTTACGTGAAAATCACCGTAATTTTTACCTGAAACTTTGACGATTGATTAAGTTTTGTAAATTTTACAAGAAAACCCCTATAAAAGTTATGCGGATGTTCACGTAAAAATTACTGAGCTTTTTTGTAAAATTTACAAAACTTGATAAATCGTCCAAGATTCAGGTAAAAATTACGGTGTTTCCCGCGTAAAAATAAATTAATTTTGATAAATTTAGGTAAATTTAGATAAACTTTATCTTTAGATAAACTTTATATATAAATTTAGCATACGGAATTTTCCTAAACTTGAACCAAACCTATTGAACGCTTTCAAGTTTGGGAAAATCCCATATGCTGAATTTATATAAAGTTTATCTAAAGATAAAGTTTATCTAAATTTATCTAAATTAATTTATTTTTACGCGGGTTTTCCCGTAAAAATTTACAGGATCGCCACGATTAATGTTTCTTTACGTAATTTTTATGGCAAAATCACCATAAAATTTTACGAGAAAATTCTCTCAGTGTATAGTCATCAACTAACAAAAAAAAGATGTCTATATCCAGTCGTCAAAAAAATTACGTCGCAGAACTTAATCGAAAAGTAATTAGTCCCTCCATCTCCACGAAGCGCCGCGTAATTCGTCGACGAGGTTCCATTTCGCTGCGGCGAGTCCGGCGAATCTCGAAAAAGCTCCTCCAGCGTCGGTCGGAGAGGCGCATAACGCCCGGCTCGCGATGAAGACGGCGAGTAGCGGAAGACAGAGAGGCTGCAGCGAGTACCCACGAGTGAATCTCGCGATAACGACGTTCGCGCCCAGGGCTCCCAGCGCCACGCGTACATAAACGCGAACGTTTATGCCTCTCCTCTCTCGCGCCCGAGATTATCTCCCCTCGGTCGTGTCGCCGCTGTCGCCTCGACGCCTTTTCTCCTTTTCTCCGTTTCTCCGCCTCTCCCGGCGGCTCCTCTTTCTCCGCAGTGGCGCGCCGCTCGCTTCGACTGCCGCAACGAGGGTACGGCCTAAATTTGGGGGCTGAGGGAAAAAATTCATCTGCCTTTGCAGGCGCGCGGCCCGCCCTCCCCGCGCGACAGCTCCTACTTTTCCTCGCGCTCCTCGAAATTTCTTTTTATGCATTTAATGTGTAATAACATTTTAAGAACCGCGATAAAGAGGAATGTCAAAAAAATGAAATGTCTGCAAATGCCTCTCCCCCGCGTTGAAGAGTAAAAGAGTAAAAGCGCGCGCGCGCTTCGAGTCTATTTATCGCTTTTGAAAAATGCGACTTTTAATGGTTTTATCAATATGTAATATATGTTCGAGTTACTGCACGTCACTCTCCGATATCGACGTAGAAACGTTGGAAAACGTATGACTAGTGATGTAATCTTCTTTTTTTTTTTCGAAAATGCACTTAAACTTTCCGAGCACACGTGTATAATCCCGACTCACTCGAACTCCCGATATTTAGGCGAATTTCACGTTCAGAATATTTAGCGAGATATAAAAAATAAAATAAAAAATCGCAGAGAAATCTCGCAGAAAAGAGAAAGTAATGAAGGAGGAATAAAGATCTGTACAGACTCGGCAGATAGGCGTGTGTATATATATATATATATATATATGTATAGACAGGACGGCGGGCGATAGCAGTAGTTGGGCCAACTGAACGCAAAGAGAGAGAAGGAGCGAGAAGCCATTGGCCCTCTCTTTCCCGAGGGAATACCGGGCGAAGTGTTGCCAGGGGCTCCGGAGACGAGTTTTGCCTCTCCCTCTTACATCCACGCTGTTAGCATTATAAACGCGAGAGAAGGCGAACGAACGGTCCAGTCGCGGAGATAGCTCCTACGTATCGGCCGTCTATATAGAGGGAAGGGGGTGGGGGGGGGGGGGGTACGAGCTATGTACACCGTCGTCCGATAGGTTAACGAGGAAAGTTTATTTGTGTATTTATTACTCCCCACCCCCGCGGAAACGAAGCAGACTCCAGCCTTTCCTTTTTGCTGTCACACTTATTGCCGCGCAGCCTCGCCACCTGGACGGCGTAACGAGAGCCTCGCCATCCTCGCTTATAACTTTCCGATGCTACTGTTCGTGTTTATTTTAAAATTCGCAGGCTAAAGAAGTGCATTTACATTTTTTTTTTTACTCTTTTGGTATAAGAAGATTGCTTGGATTGTGTATTTCTGCAAAATGTGTTTTTCATTTTTTTTTTTGTTGAATATATTGAACACTTGGTCTTGAGATTTTGGTACACTCAGAGAAAAATTTGGTAATTTTAAATAAATATTTCGTTGAATAGTACTTGTTAAATATTTCTTTAAATTAAGTAATTATTATTTTGAAACAAATAAATTCAATTAGAAACAAATAAATTCAATTAATTCCAAAGAAATATTTAGTTGATTTAAAGAAATATATAACAAGTACTATTTAACGAAATATTTATTTAAAATTACCAAATTTTTTTTCAGTGTATGAAAAATAAGGGACGTATTTTACAAATCTAGGGGATATATGTACATTGATAAAAAAAGGTCAGTAATCACAAGTAACGATTACTTGTTTCAACTGATATTTGATTGAAACAAGTATATTTTGGTTTAAACAGGTGATTTTTTGTTGATACAAGTAAATTTTGGTTGAAACAAGTGAAGTTTGGTTGAAACAAGTAAATTTTGATTGAAACAAGTAAATTTTTCTGGAAACAAGTAACTTTTGTTTGAAACAAGTAAATTTTGGTTGAAACAAGTAAATTTTCTTTGAAACAAGTAAATTTGGTTGAAACAAGTAACTTTTCTTTGAAACAAGTAAATTTTGGTTGAAGCAAGCAATGATTAGTTCTGACTACTGAACTTTTTTCTCAATGTATATATCCTGCATTTTCGAAAATATTAATTACTCTTAATGCAGCTTAGTCAGATTTTTCTTAGATGCACCTCCAAAGATAAAAAAAAGATAAAAAAAAATAATAAGTGTACCACGGAAAATGATACAACGACTGCAGTGTTAAATTGTTTGCGAGTCGAGGTACTCGATCAATCGGTTAGAACCACGTGGCTCCCTAACATACCCCTTTATAATCGATAAAATCAGGAGGCTCTCACAGAGCCGCTAATTTAATTCCAATACAGAAGGCTTAGCCACCCTCTCCCATCTCCCATTTCGCGTATACCGACCTCTCCCTCTCTCTCGCACCTTCTCTCTCCCTTTCTCTCCTCCTCGCACTCATTATCGGAGTAGGCAAACTCGTTTTCCTGTCTCTCATTCCGAGTGGGAGTAAGAGGGGTGGGAGCACAGCGCGTGGCTTGAATGGTCGCTCGTTTGCTAAGGAGCGAACCGCGACGACTCCCTCGTCGCGACAAGTTGCCGCTTTCGTTTCTCGCTAATGGCCAACGCGAACGCATATATATATACACACGACCGTCGGGGGCAGAAAGAGAGATTGGCGAAAGGGTCGCCGCTTGCCTCGTTAATTCGAAAAGGATTTCGGTTCTCTCGGGCTGACTCTACTTCAGCAGAGGGAGTAAGAGTAAAGGAACGAGGGGAGGGGAGAAAGAACCAGGGGATTATGGAGTACAATATTTCCGCGGACTATAGCATTACGCTGGATATGTTTAAGTATCTTGAGGTTTTCTCTTTAAATAAAGTGCGCTATGCTGACTTACGGCTACCGGGAATCGTGCGAGGACATCGTCTCTACTATGATTCTAATGCTGGTACTCACCTGAAATGAAAAATACATTTTATTAAATATTTATTTATTTATTTATTTATTTATTTATTTTATTTATTTATGAAATGGATAAGATGCATTTTATGTACAAAATACTAATGGAAATGTCGTGTATATTTAAAAAATTACAAAAAAAAAAATAGAGTGTGAATTTATATCCAGCTGTCAATTAAGTACGACCTAAAATCTAATCGTTAATAATTTAACAGCCATTTTAACTTTTTATGGACTGCACTATACAGCCCCGTAATTTACAGTATTTCAAACTTCTTTTTAATATACAATCTTTCAGTGAAGAGATTTTTGCAAAAAAAGGTTATTTTAACATTTTTTTTTAATTTCTTAAATATGTTGCTATTAAAATTTATTTGGCAAGGGGAACCTATTATGGTATTAACGTCCATAAATTTATCTTACGGTATAACAGATTTGTCTTTTCGAAAAATATAAAATAAACACATTTTTAAATGTTATTTATAAGTACCACCGAGAATTACAGGATTAAAAGAATTAATCCACCATTAAGCTAATGATATAATTCTTCGAGGAAAAGTATTATTCCACGAGCGCTTAATACGATTTATAGTAAAAAGGAAGCCGACGTCGCAATACATATTTATTTATTTATTTATTTATTTATTTATTTATTTATTTACAAACGGGCAAAGCTCACATTCAAAAAATTTAAAATAGTGTTATTAAAAAACAAATCATAGGAAAGGTAATATATAATAATACATTAATACATATAAAGGTACTTCCTCAGGAAAGGTTAATGACTCTTTTTAAATCTCACCAGGCGACCTCATTCAGCACAAAGTGACCATATTAAATGCAATTAGAGCGAGCTCGTTTAAATTACAAGAGGTGCCCGTTTAAAACGAAAAAAAATTCTCTTAAAAATTCTCAATTCGAAAATAAGAGAGAAATGCTTTATTTCCCGCGAACGATTGTATACAAGCAAAACGACAAGCGGAGGAACAGATGTAAGTACGAGGTGGCGCCCACTAGCCTGCTTCATAACGGCGCCGCCGGTTTTACTCGTTTGTACATCGCCGTGTAGCATCGGCACTCGAGATACTAAAGGTGGAGGACTGTCGGTGGCGCAAGAAACATGTTGCCGGCGACGAAGATGTTGCGTCTCTCCGGCTATGACTAGTAAGACCCTTCTTATGTCTGAGAGGGTTGATGGCCGCAGCCCGGCCGTAGTCGCCGCCCGTAAACGCGCGCCACCCTTTCGACGCCGCCGCCTTTTGTCTCTCACTCCCGGCCCATCATCCTGTTCCTCCATTCCCTTATTCTTTTCTTCTTTCGTCGTCTCCTTCTATTTTCTTATCTGGTCCTTTTGTTTTCTGGGCCCTGATGCCTCTTATCCCCTTATCCCGCCTTATTGGCCTTTATTTTTTAAGTGTACGCCGCCGCTCGTTCCGCCTTTCTCCCTTGAATATTCTCCAGTTGATTTTTTTTTATTTTCGCGGAAAGGCGGCCTCGTTTCCCTCCGCGAATGCCTTTTCGTTATCTCGGCACGAAATTTGCGGATTTCAAGTATGACGTTCGCCGTTGCTTATGCACGGAAGCGAACGATCACACTGACTTCGTAATGCTCGAGATTAGTGCCGCGCGCTCTGCTGGGGCTATTTATTTCGAATTCGCAGCGATAACCTACGGGGGAGGCGAGGAGGGTGGGAGTAAACTTTGTTAAGTTCAATCTTAAAAAATTCATTCGCCCGACGGGCTCGCGCGCGCCCATCCGCTTTTATATACATTTTACAAATTTATTCCGATGTAATACTCCGCCGACTTCGTTATTGCTGCGTAAAAATGACGATTTGTACTACGCAGTAAAGGGATTTATTGCAAATGAAGTTTCCTCACGGTAAGAGGCTAAATCCCCTCTAGAATCCTAAGTTTCGAAACTTTTCATTTTGACGTGCCATCGATAAAATGAAAGATTCAATCATCCCACTCGCGCGTAATTTTATTAAAGGAAGCTCAAAATCCTTCTGTCTGAAGAAGCTTTTGAATGAAGATCAAATAAAAAAAAAAAAAGAAGAAGCGAGTCGCCGATCGATAATGACCTTAGAGCTTCTCCCTCGCGGGGACGACTGGAAAAAGTCGTTGCATTTTCCCAACGAGAAGTAAGAAGCGGCAGTAGCTCCGGCTCCGTCCTTCGTCATCGTCGGTGGTTTTCCGGCCTCGGGGATCTCTCGCTCCTTTTCCACGGCGACGGCGGCGGTGACGCCGGCTACGCGCGGTATGCCAAAATTTAAGATTTATCCCCCCGGGGAAAAGCGGGTCAGATTTTGCCGTCGCGACTCGGGGCACTAAGCCAAGTCTTAGGAGGGAGCGAGCGCCCCGGAGACCTTAGCCAGCCGCCGTCTCACTCTGGCGCGCGGCTTTCGATCCGGAGAGGAGGGAAAATGAAAATAAATCGAAATTAAAAAGGGTGAGAGGGGTGGATGGGGGGCACGGCGGCTGGAGTATCTTAAACATCCTTAAAAGCGCTTTTTCCTCGGAATAATAACTCATGCAAGTGCGAATGGTTTTGTTTGGCTTGGCGAGAGCGAGTTATGGCCCCGTGCTTTTCGGGAATTATGTAATATCCAGCGAATTGTGTTTCGCTTCGCTATCCTTCGTAAAATGTTTGCGAGGCGAGGAAATTAGCGAGAATCGAATTCGATGAAGCGCCGGGCCGCAACCTTCGTCGCGATTTCCTCTGACGTTTTCCACATCCTGTATTATCACGAAATTCTTATTTATGCTTCGTGTGTAGGTATAGGACCATAAATTATTTCGTTTAAATTTTGATACACTGAAAAAGAAATTAGTAAATTCAACAAAATATTTCTTTAAATAAGGAGGGCCAAGTAAATGGTTTCATTGAATTAACTAAATATTTTGTTGAAACTGCTAAATAAAATTACTTCAATGAAATATTTAGTTAATTCGACAAAATATTTAGTTAATTCAATGGAAGCATTTACTTGGCACTATACTTAAAGAAATATTTTGTTGAATTTACTAATTTTTTTTTTAATTTTTAAGACATATAGGCATAAAGCCACATCCTATATATTACGAAATTTGTATTTATGCTTTGTATATATAATAAGACGATAAGTTATTTCGTGTAAATTCGATTTTTTTTTATATTCTTAAATTAGATTGGTACAGAAGAATTTTATATTAGATTAATATAGAAGAAAAATGTTTTTTATTTAAAGTAAATTTATACGAGTTATATCTCTATGACGTCTTCCATATCCTGCTACCCCAGTGCAAATGAAAAATGTGAATAAGTGTGTCATTTGCATATACTTGTGCATACTTAACACACTTTTGTACATTTATAAACATTTTCATACAAATAAGAAAAAAAACGAAAATTTTATAAACATCAAATTTTTATTTTTTCTTCCTCTTTCTATAAATATGTATGTATAATGCTTATTATATAGTGTACAAAAATCTTTACAAGTTTAGTGTGTACAACTGTATTCAAAATTCTTTTCCGAGTGACACGATTATACACACTTTTATACATTTACATACACTTATTGCCCATTTTAAAATTTCCACTATACGGTATTCCGAAATTCTTATTAACACTTCGTATAAAATAGAATAAATTATTTCGTTTACAGCAGCTTACTACAGTAAAATGTTTCTTGTTTAAATTCAAATTTGTACGTTAGTATCCTCTTTTTCCGCATAATAGGCAAGTTTCCATTCGAAATACAGGGGCGCATGGGTACGTATATATCGGGCGTCCGTAAAAAGCGCGAAACTCGGCAGAAGCTCGCACTTCGCAAGCTCCGCGATGCGCTGGACTTTCGAGTCTCTGCCTCGTATCTTCCTTTGTCCTGTGCGCGGTAGCGACTCTCTAAATTGCCGGCGCAACCGACGGGACACTTGCGCGATAGGAAAAGTAGGTGGCGAGCGGGAGGCGGGCGAGGGGAGAAAATGAAGCCTGAAAAGGCAGAGAGGGTGAGGGAGTCAAGGAGGACTCGGGCGAGAAAACGAGGCGAGGGAGGGAAAAATCCGGGCGGTATTGTTTTAGGCGTAAACGAGTTCTCGGTCGGCGCTTAGACTCCCCATTTTTGTACGGGCGCCGCGGATAAGGCCCGTAAAAATGCGCGAGCCGCGCAAAATATTCAAGCTACTATTGCACGGCCCCGTTTTATATGCAAGATATGCAAGCAGGGGACTCCTTTCGTCTTCTCTGGCTGCATTTTTTTTTTTTTTTTTTTTTTTTTTGTAGTGTCCTTTTTAGCGTCTGCCTTCTCTTTTGTTTACAATTTCTCCTTTTGCTGTGGACATCGAGACGCAGGAGGAAAGGAAAATCGGCTCCTTAACGAAAAATTGCAAGGTGTCATTATCGCGACGGAAGCTTTTACATATACTTATTCTACATATACTTATTCTCATGCTTCTTTGGTGAAAATTGTTAAAAATATTGTTCGATGCTCGTAATAGAGGAGACTATAAAATAATGGATTGGGATTAAACCTTGTGGTAATTTTTGAAGTGTACTATTTTTGTGATTGTTGCTCTCTAAGTTAGTTAGATCCAGTGAATATATTGCATAAATTTAAAGACTGTGAATTAGTGAATTTTCACTGTAAATCAGTGCACAGCTTTCTAAATTTGAAAAAGTTATATTCACTTGGAAAATCTGAATATAGTAACATTTTTTATGTCAATGTCTTCCACTGATTCAGTATGGGGACGAATTTTCACATACGAAGTGTCACGGTGTCACTATTCACATTTTCTAAGCGAATTATCACATTTTCAGATTTACAGGGAATTTTGCAAAAAATTAAAAAAATTAAAAAAATTATCTTATTTCTATTGAGTGTCTCCTATCAGATCAAATTTTGTACTATAATTGTACAGCTGTTTAAAAATCAGTGGATTTTTCACTGTATCAATTCGATCCTCTAACAAAAACTAGCACATTTCAGATTTCCTTTAAAAAAAAAAACCATACCTACTTTTTATTTAAAATTAAAAAAAAAAAAAAAAAAAAAATACTGGTGTAATTCTAAATTCAATTACTTCTGATGTCATTTATATACAGCAGGGTTAAATGCACTATTCTCGAGTGCTATTCACAGATTTTCCTTTTATAAATTTACCAATATCTCTGTCTACATAAAACTAAACCTCTTTTATTAAAATCCTCCAGAACCATACCTTTTTTCTGTTAGAGCCAACGAAATATAAAGACTATATGAATCGATATCTTATTATAGTGAGTTAGGTGTATCCCAAGAATTTAAATAATTCTAAAGCAGGCGTCAAAGTTGCTCCCTTAATAAAACTAGTTCCATCTCAAGGAAAACCTCGAGGAGGAGGTCCCAGCGAAACACGTTAGCTCCCACGTTATATTCCCCCGGCATAACCAAGGAAACGCGCGCGGGGCTCACCTGCGCCCGCGGCGGTTAAAAGTACGCGTATGCACGGACACACTTGCGACTTCTTCGTCCCGATCAAGTTTAACTTGGCGCAGCGAATTTCCAAGTGCCGTTTTACGAGTTTTCGCTGCCCCTGGGAATAGCCGGGCGAAGCGCGGGGACGGCAGGTACGAAGACGGCGAGATCAGTCGTTATAGTAGCCGGGCGAGCGTCGTTCCGGGCCCCGGCTAACGTTTCCTGCAGACCTGCCCCGCTGTCTTCCCACCAGCCGGCGGCATCACCTCCGCGCTACTTTGTTCGCGACAAAAACTGGATCATCGCCTTTTCCCTCGCCGCGCGCATACTATACCCCTCCCGCCCCCTTTTTTTTCTCTTCTTTTTCCGCTTTTTCCGACGGATGCGACGGAATTTTTATTTTTACAAATGCGACGCGCTTGCATATAAAACTGAATGTTTTGCTGAAGTTGCCTCGGTCGCCTCGTCCAAGGACTTTTGTCTTTTTTTTTTTTGTTCCTTCCGGGAAAGGTGTCAGGTGGGTAACTTTACAGAAGAGGACATGTATGCTTCAGATATGCCGTTCTTACTGAACTGTTTAAGAATGTATTGCGAACTTTTAAACGGTGGGGAGCTCAGGGAGCTTTTTTAAAAAGCTTTTGTTTGCATTTTTACTAATTTGAACTTGCTTAAAATCGTTTTTATACGTTTTTATGTGCTTAAAATCGTTTGTACTAATTCGTATTTACTTAAAATTTTTTACACTAATATGTGCTTGTTTAAATTCGTTTTTTATAATTTTTACTTGCTTAAATAATTTATACTATTTTTTACATGTTTAAAATCGTTTTGATTTATTTGTTGTACTTGCTTAAAATCATTTATACTAATTTGTACTTGTTTCCAAATCCTTTGTACTAATTCTACATGCTTAAAATGGTTTATGTACTAATTTATACTTGTTTAAAATTGTTTTTATTTATTTGCACCTACTTAAAATCGTTTATCATAATTTGTACCCGTTTAAAATCGTTTTTGTTTATTTGCACTTCTTTAAATCGTGTATACCAATTTGTGCTTGTTAAAAATCGTTTTTATGTACATTTATGTTTAAAATCGTTTTTATTTATTTGTACTGTTTGCTTAAAATCGTTTATACTAATTTTTACTTGTTTAAAATCGTTTTCATTTATCTGTACTTGCTTAAAATCGTCTTTACTAATTTGTACTTGGAGTTCTCATTCGGATATAAAAAATCGGTGCATTCGTTACTGTGGACTTGACGTGGAGGCGCACTAAAGTCCTGATACTATCGCACTCTGTTAATTTGCTTCGACAGTCCAACTAAATGGTTGAATAAAAAAAAAAGGTGGAACGAGCGGAACACCCTTAATAGTCACAGTTTAATCCAATAACGTAATTTATCTCGGGTTTGTTTGAGACTGGGAGTAACGCAATATTTTCCGGGTGCATAAAGCTCTCCGCTCGATATCTCAAAACAACAATTCTCCCCTGCCGATCGGGAAATAAATAAGTGCAATAACGATTTCTTGGAGCAATAGCGCTTCGCTGCGCACGCAGGAAATCCGCGCCTTGTATATTTTTCCGGCTAAAAGCTCGGCAAACAGCTCCGGGTCGCGATTGCCGGATTGTTCCTCCATCTTCTTTTTTTCCTCTCTCTCTCTCTCTCTCTTTATTTCCTTCCCACGTCGTTTATTTTCGCGACACCCGCGCTTTTTCCGCTCGTTCGATGCCGATTTTTAAGTGTGGGATTCGAATGCTAATGGAGACGAAGGGACGAAATTTCCTTCCACTTAAAAATAAAAGAAAAAAAAAAGAACAACTTCCGAATGGCTAATAATAAATCTCGCCTCGATGGTAATAAAAACGCGGACGTAAATAAAAGGGAGAAAAAAAAAGGTAAAGGCGCGCGCGTTGCTACGAAAATGAAAACTCAAGGCTGAGGATAAAGGCGACTAGAAAAGGAAGATGAAGAGGCGCCGGGAAGACAAAGAAGGACAAAAGGATCCCGGGCGATGCTCGTGGATTTACGGGTCGCGCGGGGGAAGAAACGTATGAAAGGCCGTTCGCTCGCTCGCCGTTAATCCAAAACCAATTTTGAGGTCGGGACTGCTCCCACGGCCTGGCGACGCATAAAACTGCCGCGGAAATAACCCCGGCGACGTTTCTGATTATTAGAGCCGCGCGCGGAATGATCGCGGCCCGCTCCTAAGCGCCGAGCGGGAAAACAATGTTAGAACACTCGGCCCTGCCTCTTTCCCGTAATTTTTATATAAGTCGCGCTGGACCGTCGATTTGCCATCGGCTTTTTCCGCCGCAATGCAATTCCGTTTTAATACTGAATTTATTTCCTCGACCTGAATAAGGCTGTTCGTGCAGACTACGTCTTTATACTTTAGGTTTGTTAGTTTGTAACACTTTTTTTTTAGCTGCCCGTCCTCTACTTCGATTTATTTGGACTTTATACTTCTTTTCAAGAACTTCTATTATTTATGCTCGAACAATGCGCCGTTTATATTGGCTGCTCATTTGCGTTCGATTAAAAAAGAGGAATTTTAAGTATGGATTAATGTATATAAAAGTCAAGGTTTTATTTTTTTATTTACTCTTATAAATACTTTCAATTGCCGGAGCAATCTTGAAACTGGGAGATCAATTTACTCGCATTTCACAATGCCTAATTATCTGCGGAATCTCCGGTAATATCAAATATCATAATTTATTTTCGTCATTAAATTTTCATCAATAAAAATAATTTACGCTTTATTTGGCTATATACATAAATTATAAATAATCATCTTCGTGTACCTCATTATCGTCATTAACATACTAAAAATGTCTCTGATTTTACTGCTGCTTATTATTTTATTACGCATTTGTAAAAATGTACACATTTTTCAAAAAATAACTGTTTCGGATTATTACACGATATTTGTAAAAGAAAGCATATTTTTTTTTTTTTTAATAACTGCCCTAATTATACGAAATTTGTATCTATAAATTAAATTTTTTAAAATAGTATTTTAATATACTTTAATATAACAATTTAAAGTAGTACAATAATACAATGATTTAATAATTTAATATAATAATTTAAAGTATGTATTTTTTAAAAACAATTTATTTTCGATTCTTTATTATTTCGTTTGAGGTGGTAACAAGTAGTGGCGATGTAAGTTTTCTGATATACAAATATTTTTTAAAATAACTACCCCGTAAATTATGCGACAATTGTAAAAATTTAATTTTTTAAAATAGTATTTTAACTTTAATATAACAATTTAAAGTATTGCAATCAATGATTTAATAATTATTAATATTAAGTAAATGTATTTTTTTTAAACAATTTATTTTCGACTCTTTATTATTTTGTTTGAGGTCGTAACGAGTAGTGCCGATGTAAGTTCTGCGCATTTTCCACTGCTTAGGAGAATCGGCGACATGGAGGAGGCCATAGTGGGCGAGAAGGAAGCGGCGCTCTCGGGGAGAGAAAAGCACGTCGTTTCGGCGACTGTACCGCCGCGATCGAATTTACTGGCTCGCTGGCCAACGGGCGAATTCGCTTTCCGCGGCGATGTGCCCACTGAACAAAATTTTGCCCTCCGCTGAGCGCTCGAGTTTTATACCTCGGCTAGTCCCTCCTTTCCACCCCTCGCCACCCCTTCACCCCCTTCGTTTCCTTTTTACGCTGCGCAGCCACTTTGTCTCTCTTTTCCTCTCGCGAATACTTATCTCCCTCGGCCCCTACTTTCTCTCTCTCTCCCTCTCCCTCTCTCTTATGCATATTTCACCCTGTTTACTTTTTTCGATTTCACTCTCCTGCCTACATTTCTCTCCTCGTACCTTTTCTCGTTCTCGCTTTCAAAGCTCTTCGGGCGTCCAGGTTCAAAGAACTTTAAACAAACGCGAGTGTGTTTTTCAGTTTATTTTCTTCTTTTACTTTTTTTTATTTCGTTTTATTCCCTCTTTTTCGGAGCCTGTTTTGTTTCGCAAGCGCGAGTCCTCCTTTTCGACTTGAGAGTGCAAATTGCCTCGATTTTTTTTTATTTACGAGAAATTACTTCAATATTGCACTGAATTTTAGAAAGGCAACTGTTTTTCCGAAATTTTAAACAAATACTTTTTTTTAATGGTAAATTTATAGTTATTTATATTTTAAACGCACTTGAAAAGTCCTTACACTGTAATGAAAGTTTACTTACTGTAAATTAAATTAAATTGTTAAATAAAGTTAATTGAAAATTGAAGCCGTGTATTTTAAAATGTAAACCTGAAAATGGAAATTACTCATCGCAATGTTTTTTCTTTCTATTTTAACTTACATAATGAAATACCGAATAGAAAATTTAAAAGCCAGTTAAAAATGAATTTCTTTTCATCATGTAAAAAATGAATTTTTCATTGCTACTCAGTCAGATTGCAATATGTATTTTTAAATTTAACCAGCCGTTATACACTAATTTACGTTGCATAGCAACTTTTTCCAAAATGGATTTAAACTTTTCAAGTGCCCTCTCTGCCTGTAAGTAACCACCTACATTTCACATTATTCTCGTTCCTACACTGGATTATAAATAAAATTTATAATTTTAAATTGAACAAGCAATAAATATAAACTTCATCCGTCCAAGCTTACTTCTAAAAAACCGTACATAAGCTTATAAATACATAAATACATAAACCGCAGTCTCAGAATGAAAATGAAGTCGCAAAGCTTCGCTCGCTCCGAAATAATAGAGCAACAAAAAAAAAAAAAAGAAAAGCTTCAATTATTTACCCGATTAAAAAGACGCGGCGGTGGACAAATCGCAATTTTATTTATTGCACTCGTAAAATCGTTTAAACTAATTTGGGCTTGTTTAAAATCGTTATTGTTTATTTGTGCTTGCTTAAAATCGTTTAAACTAATTTGTGCTTGTTTAAAATCGTTATTGTTTATTTGTACTTGCATAAAATCGTTTAAACTAATTTGTGCTTGTTTAAAATCGTTTTTCTCTACTTGTACTTGCTTAAAATCGTTTAAACTAATTTGCGCTTGTTAAAGAACATTTTTATTTATTAGTACTTACTTAAAATAGTTTATCATAATTTGTACTTACTTAAATCGTTCATACCAATTTGTGCATGTTAAAAATAATTTTTATGTATTTTTACGCGTTTTAAAATCGTTTTTATTCAGTGTTACTGCTTGGTTAAAATCGTTTATACTAATTTTTACTTGCTGAGCAATAAATACAAACTTCATCCGTCCAAACTTTCTTCTAAAAAACCGTACATAAGCTTATAAATACATAAATACATAAACCGCAGTCTCAGAATGAAAATGAAGTCGCAAAGCTTCGCTCGCTCCGAAACAATAGAGCAACAAAAAAAAAACAAAAAAAGAAAAGCTTCAATTATTTACCCGATTAAAAAGTCGCGGCGGATGGGCAAATCGCGACAAATCCGCGCCGCCGGCGTTTAATGGCTCGTCGCTCTTCCGCGGCATTAAACAAAATCGTCGCCATCCATCTTGCAAAACTCATGAAAATTAAAAGAAGCCTTAGAGAGCCGAGACTAGAGGCAAAGAAAATACAGCGCCGAGCGCGCGCTTCGATTAAGCACTTAGCGGCCGACGGCAGTCCGTGGAAGGGTGTAAGCCCCCCCTCCCCCCCCCCGCTCCCCCCGACGCCGGGGAGTGGCGGCCGCGCGGGGGTGGGTTCGGGGGCTATAGGATTAACTCGGGCCGCGCGCCACATCCGCCTGGGGTAATGCGGTACACACACGTGTGGAGACAGCGCCGCTTGAAAGATCCACGTGTGCGCATTTAATGCGCCGGCCCGACGTAGCCGCCCGCCCACGGATGCGTGCGCGAGGAGCGTACGTGCGCCCGCCGCTGTCTTACGGCCGGCCGCGATCGATATCACGGTCAGCGTGTCGTTGCCGCGCCGCCAGTCGATTTTCGCTTTCGCGCCGCCGCGGCCTGCGTGGCCGGGCGCGCGAGGGAATCCGCCAGCGGGGGACGAGAATAAAGGCACTCTCGAGCTGTCGATGCTATTACCCTATACGAAAATATCGTAATACAGGGAATACTGGGGAAATAAATATACTGTAGGAAGTTTATCGTGTGGAATATTAAAATTCACATTAAAATCGTATTTCCTTCATTTTGTGTAAATGAGTAGACGGGCATTACTGTCAATATAGTATATTTCGATACAAGTGCGTAAAAGTTGATTCTCGCAAGTGGGTGAGTTTATCGCCCAAGCGAAGCGAGGGTGATAATCACCCACGAGCGAGAATCTATTTACGCACATGTATCGAACGATATTTTATGCAACGA
>JAWWEN010000038.1:24918660-24933669 GCA_035582955.1 Sycophila texana
TACTATGTAAATCTGAATTAGTGAAATTTTGATGTATATAGTAATACATTGCAGGTTAAAAGTATCACACTAATTGAATTAGTAGGATAATTTTCACTAGGAATATGTGACTATTTACTTAAGTTTAGTGAAATTGGAGAATTTTCACTAATTCAGATTTAGAGAGTAATCACAGATATTGTCTTAAATTTAAGTAGTATCACAGTTAGATACATTGTCAATTTTTAGGACAATCTCTACTACTCTGATACTACTTAAATTTAAGATAGTATCTGTGATTAATTATTGACTTGAAAAGGACTACTAAAATGTAGTCAAAACGTTGTCAAATTGTAAATAAAAAAATTTTATTGACAGTAATGCCCGTCTACTCATTTACACAAAATCAACAATCTACTGTCAGTCGATTCAAAAGATACTTAACGTATTTCCTTTAATTAAAATTAAAATGGAGGAAGTACGAAGCTTGTAAGAAATAGTCTTATAGTAGGTACATTGCGATACAAGGGCAGGAATAGTATATTCATACATGTGCGGAAAAGTAATTTTTCACGAGGATAAAAATGTACGAACCGTATTTTTCAATACGATGTGCACGAAGTATAAGATGTTGCGTAAATGAAGTGAGGAATGTGTGCGCAAAGTCGTGCTTTGCGCACGGCGTATCGAAATATTTTCTCCTGCAGATGTATGTATGTATTTGTTTCGTGTAAAAGATTAAATAACCTGTAGGAAACATAAATTCTCAAGGATATAAATATGATCCTGTAGAAATAAATATTCTCAAGGAAATAAGGGAATTCTGTATAGGAGTTTTACTCTGTAAAGATGAAAAAGTAAATTTTCATCAAATACAGAAAAAGTCACTTGTTCTAGGTAAAAAATCTTTTAATTCTTTCAATAAATGAAAGATACTAGAATTAACTGCGATTAGCTCAATGTCAAAAGTTGATGTAATTCTTTCACGTCAAACATTCTATAGAACTTTTTTAAAGGTTTTTCCTATAGGATCTCGTAAAAATCTTGTACAAAAACCTTATACAGAAAATATTACAGCATCTTTTCTCGAAAACTTATAGGATTCTTATAATTGCTGCCGGATTTTCTATATACTTCCTGTAGGATATATTAATAAGGGATATTTGAGGCAAAGCTACATTTTCCGCACGATCAGGACTGAATTCTTTGAGAAGAAGGTCAGAATTTTTTTTACCAATGCGGATTTTGCATTTTGACTTTTTTTCTTCACTTTTATGGTAATCTTTTAACTTTTGTCGTTGTTTATCGCGTTAATAACTGTACACGGTGTAAGAGGTCAATTAAAAATTTTGTGTTTGCTTTTTGCAATATTACACACCGTGTGAGTAAATATACCTCGCAGCTCTAATCTCACTATTTAACTTATGTAACGCGCTCTCGGGATTTGTTTACTCTCCGCATTTCACGTAAGTTTAACGAGTAGAAGATTATACAGAATTTAGCGTTGTTATTATTGTGCAAATAATTTATACATTTTTTTAAACAGTCTTAAATAATAATAATTTATAGTAAGTATAAGTTATAATTTTCTATACTTGAATGATTGACCAAGTAACAACATCTGCAAAAAGAAAATGTTTTAATCGTGTAAACAACATGAAAACGACATGAGAAAAAAGACTTTGACAACATTTACTGGCAAACAAAGCCATCAAGTCAATGTGGTTTACTGTAACGTGGAAGCATACGTCACAAATGGGACTAAGAAGTTTATCTTCAACTTTAGTTGGAAAGCCCTTCTCTGTGAAGCTAATTCTCCGGACATTATCCTTTATGGATTATCATTTGTTTCGACCAGTGTAAGTGCGTTAAGTATCCCATTGAGTCACGATATCTCTTAATTTTTCGATCTTTTATACGTTGAAAAAAATGTAGATCCAACCAAAATTTTGATTAGATGCTCCTTACAAAATCATTTTATTTTGTTGATTCAGTTAAATTGACTAAAATTTTGGTTGATTAAACTAAACATTTAGTTAAATCAATTAAACGGTTCAGTAAGGAGAATTTTAGATAAATCTACAAATTTTCTTTAAGTATTATTTTGATAACGATACAATCATCAGCATCAGTAATAATTTCGCCAAAGGAACTTTAATTTTCACCAAATTGTAATAAATAAAGAATAAAATAAAAAATAAAATAAAATCAAACGTTACTCTTATATAATACCGTTTTAATTCGAGACGAACGATGAACTTTGGTTTCGGCCGAAGCAGCCAATCATCCGCGTGCCTTGAAAATACAGGGGGAAACGGAGAGTACGCGCGAAAACGCACGAGGCGTGTGCATAAAAGAGGGGCTCGCCCCAGATTGAATCGATCGAATGGAAGATGCGATTACGAAAAGGGAGTTTTCTGATTTGAGCCGGGCTCCGGAGGGTCTCTCCCTCGCACGTATTTTGAGACGCGAAGTTTCGGAATTCATCCGAGAATAGATCTTCATTGCTATTTCGGACAGGCGGTTTTTCATCGATTCGTTCATTGGCTTATCGAGTCAACAAGTAGGCTGGATAATTGAAAGATAATAAAATCGTCGGAAATTAGCGTTTATTCGTTTTACAAAACCATGTAATTCCCTGGTGAGAATTTGAAAGGGCAGCCAATCTTGTTAATAAGTACAGAACTAGTTTATTTGTACCTATGCATGAAACGCTTTTTTATGACTACTTTATACGACTACTAGAATGAATTGTAAATCATTTTTAATAAATAAAAATTATTTAATTTTGATCTTAGTTCACACAGAAACGAAAAAAATAATAGTCAGTTTAAAATTCGCCTACTATTAATTCGGTATAGGTAGAAAAACTTTAACACCTTTAAATGATGAGCATTTTATTAATTATCCTTGTATGATTTAGTTATTAATTTTTTAAATTTTAGTAAAAAATGTAGTATAATGGGTACAAACTCGTAAATTTATAAAATAAAATAAAATAAATATTTTGAGGTTGCCCCATTCTCATAACAAGATAGGAAATTGTTGAAAAAGATTTTAATTCATGCTTACAAACAAGCCATTTTTTGTACTTATTAACAAGCTTCGCTGCCCTTTCAAATTTTAATAAGGAATAGGGATTATTACCGTAATAAAATAAAACGAAATAGAAAATACTTCGTTTAATTAGAAAAATTCATAATTCCATATACATGATATACAGGAAGTGCAGTAATACCCGAAATTATCATATCGCTGCTCTTCGTATTAATGAATAATGTAACAAATACACGTAAATTACGCAGTAATCGATATACGGCATGATAATTAGTCCCTTCGCCCCTAATAATTCCACTTCCCTGAATGTGTTAAAATAGAGCTTCATTTGGATGAGGGACTTTTATCTTTTAATTAACAAAGAGCTCCACTAGACATAAATTCGCATTTCAGCTCTCATTAATTCAAACAATTACAGTTGTACGCATACCTGCAGCTTAAAAAGCTTTAAAACAGCAACAAAAAAAATTATCCCATGAATCTTTTTGAAAGATTCCATCGAAGTTTAAAACTCGTAGAATAAATAACTGCGAGCTTAGCAATTAACCATCTCGCGGAATAAACAGGCACTCGATTACTTTTTTTCGTGTTGCCGCTCGTCGACAGCAGGCTACAGACGGAAGTCGAAAAAAAAAAGGCGGAGGCCCACGGCGAAAAAAAAGGGGCGCTGTAGGATAGATGGCCGGGACTTGGACTGCGCGCGGTCGACGAGATTACCGAAGTTGCGTCCGCAGATTCAATTTTAGTTGGCGCTCGCGCGGCCTTAGGCTCGACCCCCGCGGGACGCGGTATAGTAGACGGCGACCGACGCGTACGTGTCGCCGCGGGATACGGCTACCGCGCCCCGGCGAGCGCGGTCGGGATTGATTTATTTCTTCGGTTTTTTTATTTCGAAAGGTCGAACCTGCTGCTTTCTAGTTTAACGAAATGAAAATATTCTCACCGCAATACGCGCCTGCTTATTGCGGCTATTTATACTGAAATTTAGTCAGCTTGAAATTTAGTGTCAACTTGAACTTTGCTTTCTTATAAAGGTAGAGTTAAGTTAAAAGCAAAAAAGTCTTTTTTAATTTTTAACATTCATTTAGAAGTTAATTATATGAGTTACAAGTTAAAGAATTTATTTATTTTTTATAACTTGACTCTATACCCTTAAATCGTAGAGAAAGAGTCTGTACGAAGTTTGTGCGGAAGTAGCAATTTTTACATAATTTTCCTGCAACATTCTCGTTCTTGAAGAAAATTTCTGTAGAATTTTATACACAAGTTTTTTTTTCTACGGGAAGGTCGTTAATTCGAACTTTCAGGTATCATAATAATAATTTTTACATAATTTTCCTGCAACATTCTCGTTCTTGAAGAAAATTTCTGTAGAATATTATACACAAGTTTTTTTTTCTACGGGAAGGCCGTTAATTCGAACTTTCAGGTATCATAATAATAATTTTAATGCGTATAATGTTTTTGGTCTATTTATACAATATTTCTGCGTCAATATTATACTTCATTGTAAATGTTTGTCCTTGTTTCTTTGCTTAAATGTGCGAAGGGAAATTGCTATCTGAGTCTATATATTTCAGTGGAGTTCTAGTTCCGTGGGACGTGTCACGTGCACCGCGATAAATATGTTTTTCGTCGTTCTATTTTAAATCACATTACACTTTGTACACTGTAGTTCTCTAATTTTCTCGTAAAAATTGCGGTAAAGCTCCCTGTAATAAAATTATGCGAAAAAAACGTAATCGAGGGACGCTTTACAAGCACTGAAAGTTTTTACGGAAAAAGTGTTGATAAAAAGCTTTGAAGTTTTTACAAGAAAAGCTTTGTAAAAAATTATGTGGATTTTCCATTAAAATACAGAGCTTTCCTTGCAAAAATTACGTACTTTCGCTGAAATTTAAGATTCTTAAAAAATCTAGATAAAAATTTCCAGTATACGTACAATTTTTATAGAAAGCTTCACCGCAATTTCTAAGAAAAAATTGTCTCAGTATCACTTGCCAATTAACGTCCATCCGAGCTTTTCACAAGTTTGAAGGAATAAAAATAAAATATTCACGCGCCATCAAGACGTACAGTAGGTTAAATAAGTAAGGCTCCAAACCGTTAGAAAAAAACACGAGTACGTATAGAGAAAGGTGGGCAGGGCACGAGGGGAGGAAAAAAGCTCCCCGATGTTTTATCGCCGAAGTTTGTTCATCGTCCAACTTTGTCCATTCTCACCTTGGATATGAAAAAGGCGAAATTCACTTTTGCCAGAGGAGGATTTTTCGCGTCGGGATAATAAAGACGAGTAAGTGGCCGGGAATTTTTGCCCTCTCCAGCCGCGGCGCGGCGTACACGGACTCGAACTACTGACGTGGCGTTGCATGGCGCGCGCTAAGTGAGTTTCCGCGTTTACCGTCATCCCGGACACAAACAATCCCCCCTCCCCTCCTCCGCTCTCCAGCGGCAGCAGCCACCATTTCACGGAGTCGCCCGCTCTCTGGGAATCGAGTTTTCCGTTATCGAAAATGTTCGCTCATTTTTGTAGCCGACCCCTCGGACGTTGCCTCCTTAATGCGGCCGAGGAGGGGGGGCCGAAGTAAGTTTTCGCGGTGTCTCGTGACGAGTCCATTAATTGGATCTCCGAGTTGCTGAACTTTCGAGGCGAGACTTGGTTATTACATAATTAGAAGAGGCCGTGAATGTGAGAATGAGGGGAAGAAGCAACTAGTGGATGCGATGAATAATTAATTCCGACAGATTGATTAGGAAAGTTAATGGGATTGAGGTTTATTTGTTCTTTTGATCTCATAATTGACGGAGGAGCCGGCCAATAACTTTCCACTCCGCAAATCGAAGATATAAATCGAGCGACTCGTCGGTAAATGAATTTCATCGATCCGCACTTCTAATTGTGGAAAAATAGTAAGTTAAAGCTCCAGTCAGTGCCAAATTCATCTTCCTGCCGCCGGTAAGCCCTGCCGTACCGCGGGAATACCAGAGCCACTAAAGCAATATCTCCAGCGTGCATCGCATAGTGCGATCGCCTCATTCAAAATCCCTATTACGGATTTCCCCATTGTTTTGCAACAGCGCGCAGCCGAACTTTGCATCGCTCCGCTAGTTCGAGATGAAACGACGCTTTCAGCGACGTAAAGCTGGCGCGAGACATCCTTGGCGGCGGCAACGACGGCGAGAGAGAGAGACGGAGAGTTCAAGGTTCTCTCGGATGCCAACTCGCGGTATGTGTTTGTGTGTGTATGTGTGTGTTCGCGAATCGGGCTTTCGGAATACCTCCTTTTCAATTTTAGCGCCTTAACATTTTTTTTCTTTCCGTGGCTTATTAAGCTTTAAATTTTTTTGCCTTGGAGTGAAAGAAGGGTGGAAATTGTTATTTTTTTAGTTTTAAATTTCGAGTGTCCAGCTTTTTCCGGCAGTTTTTTAATTGATAATGTAATGTATAATGTACTTGGTATGGTTACTACAGAGTTTGGATTACAACTACTGACTAAACTGAAAAAGAAATTATTGCTTCGGCTAAAAATTTTGGTGAAGATTTAACTAGATCGATTTTTTAACTAAAAATTTTTATCGTTTCAACTGAACTAAAAAATTTAACATTAAGCTAAATCAACAAAATAATTTTGTAAAAAGGTTTCAACAAAATTTTATTATATCTACAATTTACGGGAAATCTACAAATTACTTGGGAAAATTTACAAAGGTAGTCAGTAGTTACCAAATTACACTTGGAATCAAGTACTATATCAGTTGTTTCCTGCAGTTGTAGTAGTATACTTCTTACAGTAGTTTTTTTGCAGTATTTTATTTCGTAAGGGTGGACAGTGTCTAATAGTCTTTTACTTGGACAAACTTTTTTCCAATACTTTATTAAGCTGTCAACTTTTTTTTCACATCGTAGTAAACCCTCTAAATTTGAATAAGTGAAATTCACTTCGAATAAGTGAATATACACTTATTCTACGTGATAAGTCTTCCACATATCGAATAAGTAGAAGAATTATTACGTGTAATAAATGTATATTCACTTATTCGAAGTAAATTGTACATATTCAAATTTAGAGAGAAAGAAGAGTAGCAATTATTGTTTTTTGGTGTCCAGTTTTTTTTTAAATTTTTTTAATTGAAAATTTGATTTAACATGGATGAAATGATTTTTGATACTCAAGGGTTACGATGAGTGTGCAAGATTATGAGAAGAGAGCAGCGAAACTCCGCAGACAGATGCGAATAAATTTTTAAGTAGAAAAGACTACGTACAGTCAGACATTGTCTTTATGCACTCAATACACATTTTCTTGCACTTGTACAGACAGCGTGTCAGTTACATAAGCATACAAGAGCAAGAACATTCATTCACAGAATTTATTGACGCGATTAAAGTGGTGCCTTAGATTCACAGAACATAAATACACTTCTTTTTATTCCCCTCACATGCTGTAACCTACTAACGTTCCGCACCCATTTTTCATTCACTGCTACAATTATATTTGTATCAAAAAATATATACAAATGTTTAGATTTAAAAAAATGCAATTATTTATGCAATATTTAAAAAAAATATATAATTATTTATAACAAAAAAAAAAAAGTGGAAGCAAGCGAATAATTAGTGCTAGGCTTTCTATTGATATTTCGATGAAGGAAGCAATGAACCATATATAATCGTAGCCCGCAAGAGTTTTCACTCGACAAACTCTGCAACGCTGTTGATTAACCCCCAGACAAGTTTGGGGCGAAGCGGTTTTATGGGGTGTGGGGATGTGAAGGGAATCGAATTTTCCGGAAACGCACTTTAGTCCCGGTCAGCGCGAGAGTTTGAGTGAAACTTTGGCGGACTGTTGTCTCCGGCCGTCATTCGTTAATTAGCGGTCGAACTTGGGATCTGGAAAATTGCTCCGCGTTGTTTAAGGTTTACAAAGACGAGCGAAGCGAATGCCTGCTGTCGATTAAAAGGTGAGGCCGATTAATTTTGAACAAGCTTGCAAGCTCCCGCGCAAAATTTCTCACCTGAGCTTATTTTATTTACGAGCCGAGTTATAGTAAGTTTCGGATTTATGGGGGCGAGGGGGAGGGGAAATTTATGCTAGTGGAGCGCCATTCATAATGAATGCTTTCGAAACCTTAATTGAGACTATGAAATATTTACTATGAAAAGTTAAACTGTTATTATTTATTTACGGCAGATCTTTTCTTTCAAAAATTCATCTTGATGTTCCATTTTATCCGCATACTCTCATTTCCATTGTAAATGTGGATCGATCCTTTCATTTCTGTTAGGCTACAGCGCACTACAAAATTATGTATCGTGAAAATAAACCGATACGAATTTTCCGTAGTGCAAAGCAGTAGTTGCTAGTATCATATTACTATTAATATTTCCAGTTGCTTTATACGAATAAGTCAAGAGTAACTCGAACGTTTGTAGATTGCTGAGTACTTTGGAACTATGGAGAGTCAAATGATCAGCGATGAGACAATTTTAATGGAATTAATTAAACTTTAACTATAAATGGACCTTTTCATTCGAATCTTCGTCATCCCAATAAAGTGCTTCATAAAAGAGTTTACGAGTTTTGAAAAAACTGTTGGTATATATAATAGCTGAATTCAAAAAGAAGTAAAAAACGCTGCCAATTGCACTGGGACAATACTTTCTCATAAGATAAACAAATGCTATTAAAACAACAACTTTTTAAAAATTGCGATAAATTGAACATTTCAAAATTTTTAACAAAAAAAAAATAATAAAATAAAATAGCTTGAAGATCAAAATTAATGAATACAAAATTCTTCTTGAATTTTCAAATTATCTTTTAATTAATCAAAATTGATAAAAAAATAACGTACTAAATCAATTATTTATAACAAATAAACGTAAATTTTAATAACGTATAAATCTTAAGTAAATAATGAAAAATATATTTTTTTGGATAACGTATAAATCTTAGTAAACAATAAAAAATACATTTTTTTAGATAAAACAAAAAATAAATTAAAATAATCGAAACACAGTAAAAAAATATAATAATTTCAAGGAAAAGTATTAATTTGGAAGCGAACTTTTCAAGCGGAATTTTCAAGCGAACTCATGGCAAATGACTTGGGTATAATGTACATACATACAAGACATTTCTTAAAAATTACTTTTTTGGTCTCTCTAAACCTAAATAAGTGCATGCCTTAACGTCAAAATCTAATAATTCTCTGAGAAAGCAAAAAAGTAAAATAAATTATATCAGTCACACCTCGAAGGTACTTTGCAATTAAAATGACGAAAATGTTCCTCTCCCTTTCCATTTTAGTTTTATATCGTAGGAGTCGCATCCCAGCCAAGTGGACGTACTAGACTTGTTACCCTTCGGATGACTATAGTCAGGGCGCGTCGTGCGTTAATTCCGTATATACGTATTCGTACTCCCGAACACACGTACGGGCTTGCACACAGCCAGGCGCTCCCGTTTGCGCCATTTCAGACTTAACTATGAGGTAGAGAGGAGAGAGTGAGAGAAGAGAGTCTCGAGGTTATTGCTAACCGAGAATCTCGAGATTCCACGTGAATTATGAAGCGCGGAGGAAGGAGACAGGGAGAACTCGTGTGTATACGCGAGCTGAGTTAATAACATTCCCAAATATTCTACGGGAAGGAGCGTGAGAGCGAGCTTACTTACTCGCGCTGCGCGCTGCACGTATTTCTCACCTACGAACGAGCCTCGGTGCGCTTTTGTGATTTTAATGGCGTTTTGCTTTGTTATTCGAACTGCATTAAATTTTATCATTTTTTTTTTTTTTAAGCTACTTAACGCCGACGACAGGAGCATTGCACGCGGAATAATATATAATTATATCGACAGCAAACAAAGAACATGCACGCAAGTGCTATATTTACACTGAAAAAAAATTTGGTAATTTTAAATAAATATTTCGTTGAATAGTACTTGTTATATATTTCTTTAAATCAACTAAATATTTCTTTGGAATTAAATGAATTTATTTGTTTCAAAATAATAATTACTTAATTTAAAGAAATATTTAACAAGTACTTTTCAACGAAATATTTATTTAAAATTACCAAATTTTTCTCTCAGTGTAGGAAAATAAAATAGTGAAAAAAGTATTTACATAACTATTTATTGTATAAATTATAGTGATGAGCTACTGACTACATTGAAAAAAAAATTATAGATAATTTTACAGCTAAAATTTTATGGAATTCTCCTTACAAAAGCATTTACTTGATTTAGCTAAACATTTAGATATATTAATCAAATATTTTCTTAATAATGAACTAAATATTTAAGTAAATTGATTTTTTAAATGAAAATTTTGTTAATTCAAGTAAATATTAACACTTTCACTGCTGCGAAATACAAAATTTTGTTTTAATTTGAATGCAATTTCAGTAGGAGATAAAAATTACGAATGTAGCAGTGAAACCGTTAAGCTAAATCAAAAAAATATAATTCTGTAAGGAAGTTTTAACAAAATTTTAGTTGGATGTACAAAATTTGTTTTCAGTTTAACTACTGCCGAGCGACTACGGCTAAACCATTCAGTAATATTTGCAAAGAAAATCCGTAACTACTAATTTACTACTGAAATCAGTTTTTTTATAGTATCATAGTTAAATTTCATCAATTCACAGTGACAATTCTAAAACTGTTTTAAAATTATATATATATTCCAGTATTTATGTTTCTATGGGTTGACAGTGTCTAATAGATTTCCACCTGGACAAACTGAGTACGCACTACAAATGCGTAAAAAAAAAATTGGCGAAACAAACGACAAACTATAAAAGTAAATCAGTCAGTATAATCTGCGCGCGTCACGCATGATAGATTTCTTTTGTGAAAATTTGCTTCCATTGAATTCACATTAAATCAGATAGCCGAGTGCGAGCGCTCACTCGGCGCACCTAAATCAAACGATTTGGCGCTTACGATTTTTGCGCCCGATAGTCGAAGAGCGCAATTTATGGTTATTTTAAAATCGCGTAATCTCGCTATCTCGTTAATGTAAAATATGAAACGACACACTTTTAACATTCCCGGCGATGGGCGCGCACTTTTTTTTTTTTTACTCCAACGAGAGTTGAAACCCTACCGAATCTAATCTTGTCGAGCAATAATTCAATGAGGAAATACTGCGCGCAATTAAATACCAAGAGCTTTCCGATAGCAGAGGAGTAAAAATTGCGTTGGTCGAAAACTGTGTGGCGCGATTTTTTAATTACGTAATTATTGAATATACTCTGGCGTGTTTCGGTTAAATATATAGATCTATTTTTTAAAGAGATGTTTTTACAGGAAGTAACATTTCAGTGATCCATTTAAGTTTTATAAACGAGACTTTTTAAATAAAATTTAAAAATGTTACATTGTACAACCTTATTGATCAACCTTTTCATTTTAAGTGGAATAGTAACTTTTAGAAATAAATTAGTGTTAACCCAATCATCTTTTAATCTCGTAAAGAAAAAGATTTAATCGTGCCTTCATTATTTTAAGTTCAAATCCAATTAACACTACTTCTCTCTGTGCGGTACGTAGATCCACAAATTAGCGCTAGTTAAAGATATTAATACGATAATAGCTTTCAAAAGAAGATGATTTGATGTTCTGTAATTAATTAAAGTGGAGATCATCGCTTAAAGCAATTAATTTGATCGTCAGGTCGTAACGATGTAAACAGGTTAATTATTACAAAGTAAACAGGCGGTATAAATTATTAACAAATGAGACAATGTAAGTGCAAAATTAATAAAGACAATGTAACTCTACAAAATTACCAGTAATTAATTTCTATCATTAAAAAAAAAACGTTTTAAAAAGAAAAAATACAGTCGAACAAAGAATTAATCCGCGCTGTCCTCGTTATTCTCGAATTACGTAATAAAAAAGAGGCCGAAAGATCGAGGGTCATTTGGCCTGAATCCATTGTTTGGCGAAACAAAATTTTACGTGGCGACCTTACATAACATTGGCGGAAAGTTTTTCGCGCTCCTTCACAAACACACACGCTCGGCGAGCCCAAGTAAAAGTGGAGTTTATACGCCGCTATTCATCAATAAAAATTACATAGCCCCAATACAGAACTTGGACGAACTTTAACCGCGTCGACGTTGCCCTCCTCCTTCTTTCTTTCCTTCTTTTTTTTTTTTATCGTTTTTACAACAACAAGGCGCAGCTTTGCGCAACGCGGCGTTTACATGCTTTCATGAATATTTCATCGGCGTGAAATGCAACTGAATTAGTTGCTTTCTACGGGAGGATCCTTGAGTTTAGCCAATTTCCACAGACGTACACCATTCCCAGCGTTTCTTCGGTAATTATCCAGTAATTAGAAACAACAATTTGAATAAATTAGAGCGGATCGTTTTTGCAGCCAATCGTTGCCCTATTACCGCGTATCAAATTTCCTTCGGTCATTTGATATCTCTAAATAATCTTTTGTTGTATTCCTCACGGAGAAAAATTTATAGTAAAAATTACCGTTGTTTTGACGGTAACCATGGGCTTATTTGTCACATCGGAATTTTCACAGATGACGTATTAAATATTATAAACATCAGTAAATTTTACCGTGGAGTAGCAGTACTTTTTTCTATTGTTTGAAACTTGTCAAAACATAACCTTACGATAAACTATGTATATACGATCTGGCATCATTTGTTTTGAAAAATCGAGAAATCTAAACATTTTATAGACACACTACGGTAAAAATTGCTATAGTTTTGTTGTCAAAGTTTGATGATTTTCAAATATTTTTTCTTCAATTTATGAAACTTATTACCGAGGTATAGAAATTACCGTAGTTTTTAGTAAATTTTCTTAAAAAAAGGATAAGATTTCTTGAAATAGTATTAATTATTCATATTAATTCATATAATTGAATCGGTATCGTACAAATTACCGTTAAAACAACGGTAATTTTTACTATAAATTTCTCTCCGCGACGGTAATATTGGGTAGGCGGATAATACAGAAAAACAAAAAGATGAGTAAGAAAAAAAAAAGATTCCGGTGAAGGAAAAATTTTTCAAGCAGCGCCGGATGATCCTAAAAAATAAGCGGACTATTGAAAGACACGAATCGACCTACTGACATGCATTCGGCCCCCCGATGTCCTCTCCTCGCGCGAAACTTTTGCTCGGATCGTAAAATTCTCACGAATCGCGGTTGACGAAGGAGCGAGAAAGAAAAAAAAATAGAAAACAATAGGTGTACACCGAAGAAATGCAATAAAAAAAAAACTTGTCTCTTATTTCTATTTACACGTATTGCCAGCGTATATATATTCTTTTATCGACTTTCCTCGTGTTTCTTTCAAGCCTCCTCGTATATAAAAATTAAGAATGAATTTAAAAAGAAGCTAAATTTTGTCCGCTTTATCTCGAAAATTAAAGTCAAATGATTCCGCTAACGAAAGGGTATATATAACAAACGAAAGAAAAAAAAAGGAAAAAAAAAAATAAGCAGCGTGAAAAATTCTTTCCGGCGTTTTCTTTAGCAGCCGCCTTGAGCATTTTCGCGCAACACCCGCCTTTAAAAAGGTCCGAGCCCGGAGCGAGAAAATCCACGTTTCGGGGCAACGCGTCGATCGTTCGTTAGCCCAAAGCGAAGGAGCAGAAGACTGCGCGGGGGCCTGGGGAAACGGCCAGAGGGAGAGAAAGGGGGAAGAGAGAGAGAGAAAGGGTTAGTGTTCAAGTAAGCCGCGCAAAGAGCCATAAATCGCTGGCGGCGCAACGCAGGCTTTGCTCGCGCTACAAGGGTTAAGGATGTATTGGCCGTATAGTCCGATTCAAAAGTTACCCTCGCTATCGCCCCACCCCCTCCTCTCCATGCCAAAGCGGAAAAAGCTCTTCCAGCGAAAATTCCATTTTCGAGCGCCGTCTGTTCTCTCTTAATTAATTTTTAATAAATCAAACGGGCAAGGCGAACGTGACGGGAAAAAATTAATTATTTCCTGCAAATTTTATATATATATATACGCGACGTAAAGTTTTTAACTTGTTAGAAAAATACGATTTTCCACGAATTATCGACGTGTGCTTTTTTAATCTTTTTAATCTAGCACGCGGCTCGCGTTAAATAATTTCTCAGCGTTCACTGTAAGAAAAGCTGTTTGTTCGTAAAGGCTTTTAGCATAAGTCAGGCTCCTTTGAAGGTTGTCGACGGCACAGAATGAATTCGTTCATCGTCATACTTTTTCCCCAATTTTTCCTCATTTTGAGCCGAAGTTTTATACTCGACGTCGCTGAAATTTTCGGGGCTACAAGGAGGCGTTTCGTATAGTCAACGTCGCGGAAATTTTCGGGACTACTCATATGGGACTACATCGAAGTTTTATAGTCAACGTCACGGAATTTTTTCGGGACTACATCGAAGTTTTATAGTCAACGTCACGGAATTTTTTCGAGGACTACATCCAGCTTGTTTTATACGAGGCTAGATCGAAATTTTATACTCGACATCGGGAAAATTTTCATGGCTACATCGAAGTTTTATAGTCAAAGTCGCGGAAATTCTCATAGCTACATCGACGTTTTATATAAAAGTACATTGAACTTTTATAGTCAACGCCACGGAAATTTTTCGGGACTACAACGAAATTGTTTTATATTCGACATCTCAATTGTTCTTGACATCTCGACAATTTTCATGGCTACATTGAAGTTTTGCAGTGAACGTTGCAGAATTTTTCGGAATTACATCGGTATGACACTCATCTTCGGGACTACATCGAGGTTGCTTTATACGAGGCTACATCGAAATTTTATAGTCCAATCGCGAAAATTTCCGTGGCTAAATCGAAGTTTTGCCGTGAACGTTGCAGAATTTTTCGGAATTACATCGGTGTGACATTCAAGACACTACATCGAGGTTGTTTTATACGAGGCTACATCGAAATTTTATAGTCCAATCGCGAAAATTTCCGTGGCTAAATCGAAGTTTTGCCGTGAAC
>JAWWEN010000038.1:24936040-24953751 GCA_035582955.1 Sycophila texana
AATTTTTCATTTATGGTATTGAAGACTAGTGGGTTTTGAAAAACACTATTAATTTCGAGAAAACTTAGAGCTCTGGAGATTCGAAAGGGAAGAAACATTTCGATGACTCGAGATAAGGAAACTAACGTTCTTTGTGATATTTTTTTTAGAAAATTTTTTAACAATTTTTTATTTATAGAATAAAAGTTTTCGGTTTGGGAAAACACTATAAAGGGAAAAGGAAAATAAACTGATTTCGAAATGTCTCAATGACTGGACTTAAAGAAATTAACGTTCTCTGTATTATTATATTTTTTTTACGATTTTTTTAAGAATTTTTATTTATATAGTGTTATAGACTAGTGTGGTTTGAAAAAACTATTGATTTCGAGAAAACTGAGAGCTGGAAAGTCGAAAAAGAAAATAAACTGATTTCGTCGCGTTTTCCAAATATTTCGCCCGGCGCGCACGGCTTGAGGGGATAACGGCGTTTTGAATTTTCATGGGACGACGCGGGGCCGATGCATTATTAAAAATTGTGTGTCCCGACGTTTGCCCATACTCACGAACGGGCACACAATCGCACGCTCTCAACGCGAGAATTAACATGTGTATTAACCCCCCGTGGGTAGTTTACTCCACCCCGTTTTCTTTTATTTTCCATTCTTCCCTTTATTTTTCGCCCCCTCCAACCCTTGGTTATTCCATGGCATGAATTTCTACTTTTACGCGCGTTTACTGCTGAAAAAATGTGTTATCTCTTTTTTCTTCGTCATTTAATTTTTCAAAAACAAAGCACATCTCAAAAATATTGCCATTTTAAAAGTACTATATGCTAAAATACATTCTGCTATGATATTTTATAAATTTATCAGATTCTAAAGGAATTTATTCTAGTGTATACTTCGAAAAAGGCAAATAGGCCTCTTCTTTGAGATGCTATAGTCTTAGTACACTGAGAAAAATACTATAAAATATTTGAGATGAAGATAATAATGAAAGCGAGAGAAATGTTACTATAATTATTGGAAAATTTACATACTTTTATAGTAAAATTTACTATATTTCTGGTAATTGTTCCAAATCTATCCTTCACCTTCAAGAATTTATAATAAATTAAAAAAAAATAATAAAAAAAATAAAAAAAATAAAAAAAAAAAAAAATTATAATAAATTTCCCTGTAATATTTTTCTTAATGCAGGAAGTGATAAAATGCTTCCGAATACGATGGAATGATTGCTTAAACACACTTTGCAAAAAGACATCGGCTACTAGTATGATTAATTTAATTTCCGAGTAAATACATATATTTATAATTAAAAAAAAAAAGAAAAAAAACTGGAATCAAAGTTAATGCTGTCATGCGTCAGCTCCAGTTGAAAAGCAACTGCGCTCCTTTCCATTGTTGCGTTTATTTTCAGCTTTCACGTTTCATACACGTGCGATTCCACTCGCGCAAGGGATTAATGCACGCAATGACATTTTTGTCCGGCGGCTAAAACGAAGTTTTCGTTATACTGACGGAACGCGTGTGTATACGCAAGCCGCTGCATTTCCGCGCGCGAAAAACCTATGCACTTTCGGCGGCTCGCTTTTCGTATAATTATTCGCGTAACATTCATCTTCGTTGCGTGGCGAGGCCGCGCGGCGGAATTTTTGCATTTTTAAATGTTAAACTCTCCCTGAAAAATGACGTCTCTTTCGCGCGTTCGCTTGAACGACGCGATGGATTATTATTAACACGGCCAATAAAGCAGGATCTGCGTGGTTTTTTTTTCGCGCCCGCCGAAAGCATAGGGATCCTGATAAATTTCGCTAGGCGCGGCGACGTTAAACTTTACGGTAAACTGTATTTTGTAATATGAAAAATTATGGCCGACTGTGTTAGTCCGAGTTTGTTAAATATGTGAAATATGACTTTTAAATTTCTTCTGGCTGACGTAACGTATCACGCGAAAGAAATTTAAACGCTCGCGATATATAAATATTCGACGAACTGACTAAATTTATTGACAATTAAAAGCGGAAGCTTTTTATGCGTGTAACTTTGTAATTTATTGGTTCTCTTTTTTTCCAACAAATTTTTTATACGAAATAGTTAAAGTCCCTTTTTTCATGTATCGAATCCTCCTCGCATCAAAGCGAAATCGAGAGTCACTCGACTAAACGGAATGTTTAGTTACCTTTCAAAGTATGTCCATCAAATAATTTAACTGCTGAATGCGTGCCGAAAATAAAATTACTGTGAAATTCAACTCTGGTCGGTCGAGTTCGCGGTGGCATTTCAGCTCGTCTACTTCTAAGCATGACGTTGCAGGTTCATTTTTAATGCTCTCTTTGACGAGTCTCAGAAAGCAGTGCGACTTTGAGGATTTTTAGCCCACGGCTACCTTCACGACCGCAACAGATGTTGGACATGTTAAGAAACAAATCATAGGATAGGATGACTTGATGAAAAAGACGCTAAACTGAAATATAGCATTATGAATATTTATAAGCAAATTTTAAAAAAATAACTTTTTAACTTTTTTGTATAAGTATTTTAATAACTATTACGAAGGTGTTAATAATTTATTAAGTTATTCACTAAATTGAATGTAATATATAAACATCATATTTGAAAGACTATATGTTATAAAATAGTTACATTAGATTTCGATAAGATTTTTTGATACTATGAATTTA
This sequence comes from Sycophila texana, assembly GCA_035582955.1. Lineage (NCBI taxonomy): Eukaryota > Metazoa > Arthropoda > Insecta > Hymenoptera > Eurytomidae > Sycophila > Sycophila texana. The sequence continues at coordinate 24,938,706 of JAWWEN010000038.1, forward strand.
TTGAATACGTATATTAAAATTTCAGTAGTTAAATCTGATTTTGGTCAGACACTTCAGACAAGCGTATATTATATATAACATCAGTCACTATAAGACATTACTTTTATAGACAACTTATTAACAATGCTTAAAAACTTAACAGTTACTTGAATTTCAGTAGTTAAATCAGAATTTGGTCAGACATCCTAATATTACAAATTTATTTAGCGAATACGTATATTAAAATTTTAATAGTTATCAGAATGTTGACACTTCTAAAAATCAGTTTAAGAAATAACACAAAAACGTGTTATTTCTTAAACTGGTGATGAATTAATTGTATAAAATTTGTGTAATATAACTGTAAAATTCTTGTAAATATCAGTACGCAGGAAGTACAAATAACACACAAATTTTATACAGTATTAATATTTTTTTTTTAATGTGCAATGGTATAGAATTTGCACAAAATTTGTGCGAACTATTTACGTAAATTTTGTGTTTGATACACAAAATACACACAAAAGGTGTATCTACACAGAATTTTCAAACCGTGGACGGACACGTCAATATCTAGAATTTATATAAAAACGATGTATTAAAATTAAATTATGAGAATAAAATATCCAAAAGAATGTGAAATAGTTTAATAATTGGAGAAAACCATAAAGCGAGTTTAAAAGAACCGCGGACTCTTTTAAAATTTTCTTTTATCTCCATTACTCGTCGACGACAGATGAAATGCATAAATATCAGCTGCCGAAAAGTGCTGAATCAATTTATCCTCCTACTTTTGTTCGCGCGCTTCTCGGACGCTCGCGAAAAAGAAAGGACAAATTAAAACGCGGAGAAGCGGCGAATCGCCGGGGGAAAATTGACATCAGCACCGCACGTACCGCTTATTTCGGTTATTATTTCACGGCGTTATTGACCTCGCACGCCCCCCATTATCCCAACGCGTTGAGACTCGTTACGCACTCGTCCTTTCGCTCATTCCCCGCGACCATTTCGTCGAGCGCCGAAAAAAGGAGGAGAGTATTTACACTGCTGGCACTCGCTGAATTCGTAGTTTGAATTTCTCGTCACGCATTTTCCGAGAGCCGAGCCTTTATTATTTTACTTTTTCTGCAGTATTTTAATACTTCGTTATTCGTTTTTCTTTCCTTTTTTATATATATATATTCCCTTCTCTTCAAATTTGCTTTCCTTTTTCCGATGCTTTCATGGAGCTTTCATACAGTCTATTTTTTGTAGGTCAGAAAAATTTCAATTTTTCTAAAAGAGTCCTTGCATATGTCTCTTGTATTTAAAACGATGTTCAATTTGTTAGTATTTTCTACGGGTAAGGCTAGTTATATTTATTACTGTGTTAATTTTGTAAACTTTTTGGCTTTTTAACTCTTTTCTTGTCAACAATTCCGCATCTTTTTTTCTGTATCTTTTTTCCTTGGCGCGAGTATACACGTCGTTGGAATACGAATCTGCGCGTCGTGAATATTGACGAAATTACGAGAATTTAATTTCGAACGCGATGCTCGCGCCTCTTTGACAAGCGAGTTTATGGACACGAAAAAAGAATAAAGCGGCCGAGAGAGTGAAAGCAAAGGGGACACCGATAAAACGAACGCATCGGTGGTGGTAGAGTTTGTTGGGGCCGAAATCACAATTCACGGGGAACAGACATTTTTATTCGGATTTCTTTTATTGCTTAATTCACTCGAATAATTTTATACCATTTTTATAACATTTCCATTAATATTTTGTATTAAAAAAAAAAAAAAGAAACACTTTGTTTCGTTTGCAAGGCATTCTTTTGAAAATGGGAAATTTTTATTGTACGAATCTACAGTTTCGTCTGAAAGGAAACCTTTAAACTTTTTTTACGAGGTACGTAATTTATTCAATTATAAACGTTCCTAGCCATCCTTGCACTGCATAACACGAAAATTACAAATTACGTAGAAAATGGGTTTCTGCGCAAACTAAGGCAGCTTGCCAAAATAAACGTAAGAAAATCTAGTTGTACTGGAATCGAGTTATTAGATAAATTGTATTGGCTAAAGTAACGTTGAAGGCTCAACATAGCGTATTATTAATTCTTAAGCTTCGAGTATTATAAACGACAAACACTGGCTTAAATTTAAATCTTTGTTCAAAATTTATAAACAGATATAGATATAATTACTAAATTATGTATCGGTACATTATCACTGCATTCAAATGTTTTTATACACTGCACTTAATTAAGAGTTAAACTGAACCCTCTCTGTACTCTTCATTGTTAACATTTCAGAAGAGTAAATAAAAAAATGATATAAAATTTCTTTCGCAGTCAGCGTATCGCTTTTCTCGAGCACCAAAAAATAAGTAATCAATCGATGCTATCCGGGGTGAATAAGCGACTAATCAGTGTGGATAACATTTCTTTCACAGTCAGTGTATCGTTTTTATCAGGCACTGAAAAATGAGTGATCAATTCTAGAAGAAAATCCAATTAAAAAAAAAACAATAATAATAATAAAAAATTTCTTACGCAGCCAGCGTATCAATTTTATCGTGCATCAAAAAATAAGTAATCAATCGGTGGTATCCGGGATGAACGAGCGACTCGTCAGTGATAAGGAAGAGCGTGACCTAAGAAAGTAAGATCAAGAGGCAGTCGTTCGGCGCGGGATATCCCATTTGGTGGCGCCTCCCGCTGGCGCCGCATCGAACTAGGGTGATTGCAATGCTATCCTCCGTGGGAGGAGGAAACGTAGGAGGAGGAGGGCCACTGGGACGGCCTCCTCAGTAACATTGACGCGAGGAGAGGAGAGCAGCGCGGCCCTAATCTTACAGCGGAACGGAATTTCGGACTTTCGATTTGTTTTGATTTACGTACCACTAATTATTATTATTATTATTTTTTGTTATCGGTTAAAATTTGAAAGGCAATATTTTACTTATCTTAATAAAATATTTATTTGAATAGTTGGATTATGGGGAGTATTTTATTCGTAACGTTTTTAGATTAAAGAAATCGATATTGTTTGTAAAAGATTGCAGAGAGATTTTCTCGTGTTTATTTTTTGCTGTTGTGAAAGAGGACTCCTCCTTGTAAATATCAGGAATTGTTACGTTCCTTCCTTTTTTCGCGTTTTCAAACATTTTTCCATGGATTTCGCCTGGAAATATTTTCATTTAAAAGAATGAAACATTTCAATTGAAATATAGATCCGGCTCGATACAAACAATTCCATCTAACTTTTTTTATCAAACAATCCACTATTATATTTTTATGGAAATGTGTATAGGGAAAATAAATTTTGCGCAATAAGCAAAGTGGTTTTCCAAATACAATTCTTTTTTTCGTCATTTGAATGATTTATTTTGTCATAGTTCCTTTTGTAGTCACTCATTTTGTTGGTATTTTGAGGAAGGGTAGAATTATTCGATGTTAATTATTCGATTTCGACGGGCCACGAGTGCAATATTGTAAACTCTTTTTTTCGAAATGATCACAGCAAATTATGGAAAAGAGACTACAAGCCTTTTAAAAAAGTGCTTGAAAAAGATAGCAAACCAGCTATCGAAACACCGCACAATTAATTTACAACATTGTACTCAGTAACATCGAATAATTCTAACCTTCCTCAAGATTTCTTCTTTCGTTTATATTTCTCTATTTTTATCAGTTCAATATAACTTCATAATTTCCCCTTTTATCAATTCAATACTTTCTTTTCGTCGTTCTCAAAAATATTCGAAATTTTGGAATGCAACCAATAAGTTGGCGATACCTCAGACGATAAGAACCTAATTTCGGATTCACCTAAGGATTCTACTAGCAGTGTTGGATACCTGACGTATGTACCCAGCGTTGGAGGGGGTAATAAGGTCGAACAAGAGAGACAGAGAGAGGCAGAGTTAGAAAGGGAAAGAGAGAGAGAGAGAGAGAGAGAGAGAGAGAGAGCGGAAGAGGCCGGCTCCTGGAATAGAAGCGGCGACGTCTTAGTGGCTTACGAAGGAGCTTTGGCTCGCATTCAAGCTCATAAATAATTCCGTTTGTGCCGGGGCTCCGTCCACCGCTGGAAGGAGCGGAGGTGACGTACGTATGGGGCAACGCGCGGTGACACGCCACTGGGAATCCCTGAATCATTGGCATCTTCGCGACGATATCTATATATTGGGCACCGAGTGGAGAGGCTGGGATAGCCGAGAAAGGAGGACTATTTTCGCTCGCTTCCGAGTCAATGTATAGCTCTCAAATTTCGCTTTTTACCTATATATCGATGAAACATTTGTTTTCGTTTTTCTTTTTATCCGAGACTGTGCAAAATTCGTTGTTTCGTATATTCATAATCTTCGAATCTAGAAATCACTGTGTTGCCTTATTACTACTTAGAAAGGCTATTATGCGTTTTATACTCGTTCTAGAAATGAAGCTGAAAAATCGTTCGTATGAATATACGTGAAAGCCTGTATTATAAAGGAGTTAAGTAGTTAAATCAGTTTTTAGTCAGATATTTTGATGTTATGAATTTATTGAATACGTGTATGAAAATTTCAGTAGTTTAATCAGTATTTGGTCAGAAATCGTGATATTATATAATTTATTCAGAAAAATAATGTAGGAAAATTTATTATATAAAATTTTACTTGAAATTCGAAACATATTATCATAAATGAAAAAAAAAACAAATTTTATTGTAAAGTTTACCATAGCATAGCAAATGAGACTACAAAATTTTTAAAAATTTTCCTATACATTTTTCTCAGTGTACTTATTGTTGCGGACAGAATCAGATTTTTATATTGAGAAAAGATTAAAAAATAAAGTTAAAATTAAATAGGAGAAAACCAATTTTTCATAGACAATAATCGATAAAAATATAAATAAACGAATCAATAAGAAATGTTCGTTACGAATTTGAGTCTTAAAACGTAAAACTAGAAATTTATAACCGACCACCCTAAATAATAACCTCGGACTCAGATAATTTTTGTTCCGCGAAAAAGGGTATTTTCTTTTCTTTGTGATTTTCCGAAAGGAGGCGCTTAACGGAGTACGATCGACGCATTTTATGAAAGAAGTAAGTATACACATGTCGAGTGAAATTTTGCAGAATCGACGCTTCAAAATGTGCCCAGTCGAGTCCAAGGAAAAGTCTAAGGTCGTGAGCAGTTTTCGGTGTCGTGAGGACGGTAAAAAAAAACAGTGTTATTTTTATTTTTAAAATTATCGGTAAATTCGCGTCTAAGGACACAGTATACACACCTTACTGACGAGTCCAGTTGACCTGAGACAAAGTTTTGTTAGTTACACTTACACTTGCTCTACAAATAAAGCTAAAAAATTGAAAATTTTCGAAAAAATACATGACGCTTTTTAGCATCTAATTTTCGATTCCCCGAGCGTGTGCCTCGAAAAAGGATAAAGTCGGAGCTTTGGAGACTGGTATTCCCCGGGCAGTATCCCCTTACGCGTTGCATCGCCGGAGGAGGCCAAACCGCAACCTGCTAATCTCTCATCCTACCGTAGGACGAGACGCGCGCGAGTCTCCCTCTCGGTCTCATCCTTCAGCCGGCAAATGAGGCGGGACGAAGGCCGAAGTCCGCAAAGACTGGCGGTGGCAACTTTTATTCGCGGCACATTAACCCTGCGATCGCCCGAGAGCCTCCTTCCACGCCCGCATGGACAAGACGTCGCTCGAATGACTGATCTTACCCGCACTGATACTCCTAATTTTCTTACTTAATATGCTACTGATTAATCTCTTGCACCCTTTCACTCCCTTCCTTTACTGTTTGGATTTTTTAAGGGGATCTACCACCTTTACAACTGCAGATAAAAAAAATCTGAAAAAGAAACGAAAAATATACTCATCAGTACAATTTAACATTAATAGTATACAATTATATTAAATTTATGATAAAATAAACTTAGAAAATAGTTTCTAAAATCATTTTATTTCAAGTTATGTTAATTTTAAAATTTTTGCTTTGGTGCAACCTACAGCCCCAACAAATGCACAGACTGGACTTAAATCGTTGTTAATTAATGTCATTTAGGTCTGAAAAGTTGTGCAATTTAAAATTATTTGAGCGAATTCATCTGAAAAAGTTTATAAACGATTAAAAATTTTTGTTTTGATGAATTTACGCAGTTTTTGTACTTTTTAAAGTGATTACACATACAATTTTGGCTTCTTCAACTCTTAAGGCCTAAGTGACACGAATTAACTATCAACAATTTAAGCCCAGTCCCAGTAAAATCTATGCATTCGTTGGGGCTGCAGGTTGCACCAAAGCCAAAATTTAGAATTAACATAGTTTGAAATAAAATGGATTTAGAGACTTCTTTGTAGGTTTATTTTATCCTAAATTTTATATATTTTTATACTATTAATGTTAAATTGTACTAATTAGTATACTTTTCTTTCCTTAGATGATTTTTATCCGCCCTTTTATAGGTGGTGGATCCCCTTAAGCGACTTTTATTCTATTACCAGGAAATTTACATCGAATGTCCTTGGATCGCTGGACGAGACTCTTCTCTGCGATAGCACACGTTCATCTCGAAAGGCGATGAACAGTAATGTGATTATAGCCAGATGAAATTAAAATTTTAATTCCAGTAGTTGTAATAATACATTTACTCAGTGAGATATTATTTATTATTTTCATAATCCAGAATCTTCTAATTTCTACAGTATGAGAGTACAGAATTTTATCTTTCTCCTCAGGGTACGTTGAAAAAGCAGCGGAGAAATTTAGAGAAAGTCAATCGAGCCGAGCAAATAAAGGAAGCAATTTTTCCAGTCGGTTGCATAGCCGCGAGGAGCGGATCCACTCCGGCACTCTCTGCGTCGACGCGAAGAAGAAAGCAGCCTTTCGAGGTCGAGAGGAGCAAACCAGTGAGCAGCATCAGCGTGCCGTCCGACGGCAGGTGGAACGAGCACACCGATTCGACGTGCCCGGACGTGCCCTTCGAGTCTTCTCGGGCGGCTGCTCATTCGTGCGCTAATTGGCCAAGAAGCGCTCCTTTGTTAGAGAAAATCGCTGCGAGCTCCGGTGACCGCTCACATTTGATTTCTGCTGAATTTAAATGCCTGTGTCATGGATAGAGTGGCTTCAGAGGATCTGGATGTGAAGTTGCGATTTTAATGTAATAATAATCATTGTTTCGTACATTTTGGGAGGAGTTAGAAGGTCGTTGAAGCAAGCAAACTGTCTCACTGTAGGAGAGTACTAAAATTCCGGATCACGGATTTGTTAAAATTAGTTTAATTAATACGTACTTCCCTTTTCGTTTAAATAATATGAAAAGTTGAAACGAGAAATTTTGAATGTTTCGTTATGCTAAAAATGTTAATTTGTTCCAAAGTTATGGTTAATTAAAGATGAAAAGATTGAGAATACATTAGTTGATGGCTTTTAGTTAAATAATGTGAAAAGTTGAAACAAAAATTTTGTATGTTTCATTATGCTAAAAATGTTAATTTGTTCCAAAGTTATTTTTAATTAAATATGAAAAGATTACATTAGTTGATGAATTTTAGTGTGTTATCAATCATTATAATTCTCGATAATCTTTTAGGAAATTCACATTTTTGATCATAAACAAGGCTTCGGCTTAAATTACAGATTGAGAGAAAAATTTGGTAATTTTAATTAAATATTTACTTCAATAGTACTTGTTAAATATTTCTTTATATCAAGTAATTATTTTTTTGAAGCTGCTAAATTTATTTAGAAACAAATAAATTCATTTAGTTTTAAAGAAATATTTGCTTGATTCAAAGAAATTCTTAACAAGTACTATTGAAGTAAATATTTACTTAAAATTACTAAATTTGTTTTCAGTGCAATAAATATGTGACATAATATTCTATATTGTTAAAAAAAATTTGTTCATGATTAAATATAACGATTTTTAATATTTATTGCTATATTATGCCTTCTAAAACGAAAACTAATTTTAGTTTTCTTCATTTTTATATGTAAGAAACCATATCAAAATTAATAAATCCCACTTCTGGTGCTGTCCTACTTGACGAGACGAGTGTCCTACTTGATGAGAATATCGCGGGTGAAGAAAGTCTCTAGACGAGCTCAGGAAGAAAAACTGTCGGACTGCATTAGAAAATGATAAAATTGGGCAGAAATAGAGAGCGAATCTAAGAGCTCCGTGCATTCATCCGTCAAAGGTCGCTCGAGTAACAAAGATATACGGCATCGCCGTGAAATAGCCCGAGCAGGTGAAGAAGTTCCACCTGATAGATGAGGCGTACGTGATGCGCCCCCCTCCCCTTTTCCTTTCCCTCTACAGCGCCTCTGTCCTCCTTCCCCATCTCGATCGGGATAATTGAAAGCCGAGGTCGGGAATAGGCGTGCACAAATGGCGGCTAATTTCGCGTGGAACGCGAGCACGAAATGAGGAACGAGTGAGAAAAGCCAGCGACTCGCTCCCCGGTTCTTTACCTTCGTAGACCGCCGTTGCTTTGATCTTTTCCTCTTTATCCAAAACAGATGGTTTAAACGGATAAGCGAAGGTAATAGTGCATCTGTTACGGGGAATAGAATTTTACAAGCATTTGTAATTCATTTTTGTAAATATATTTTATTTTGCACATTTTGATAATGTCTTTGTTTTAAAAAGGGCTTTTTTTAGCCCGATGAATTTAAATAAAATTCACTTAAAAAATCGGTATAAGTATGTACAGATGATGCATCGCGCTCGAAAATAAAAGGTATAATGATCGTTTTCCGCGTAGATAAGATTTAAAGCGTCAGCGAAGAAGCGAGCCCGTCGATATTTCACGCGCACAATTTGCGAGCGTAAAAATAATTGAAAATGTCCAGTAAATTCTCATAGGGAAACTGGCCGCGATCCGGTCCGCGATGACGCAAGACGCGTCTTAAATCACGCAACGGTATATAATGCGGAACCTCGGCTTTCGCTTTAAATTTTGGAAAAGCTCCATTGTAACGGCGAAGGCGAATTTATACGCTCCGCAGTTAATTTAATTGCCAGTCTGTGTACCTTTTTGGGGACGCATTCGGGGGAAACTATTAGTTTGCCGCGCGGATAGCGGAATGCGCGCGATATTTTCGCTCCGTAATAACGACATAAATTCAGCGGCGTTAAAGATTCGACTTGAATTTGTCACTATCAGTTTGCAGTCGCCCGTCTGTAAATTGAAAGTGTACATGTACTTTTTTGAAAGTGTATAAATATATCGCTTTCCGAAAGTGAATATACGTTTTTGAAAGTGTACCGTATGTCTTTTTGAAAGTGTATAAATATATCGTTTTTCGAAAGTGAATATACGTTTTTGAAAGTGTACCATATGTCTTTTTTTGAAAGTGAATATATATAGTTTTTTGAAAGTGTACAATATGTCCTTTTTCGGAAGTGTATATACTTTATTGAAATTATGTAAGGACGAGGGCTATTTTGACGAGAGTAATATTCGTATTTACGCGTGAAATATTTTTAGAAACGCGGAGCTTCGCGCTGAGGCGTTAAAAGAAACTTTGTGTACATGCCAGTAATGCACTCATGTTGATAATGCATTTTAACGAATTTTGTAAATTGGAACATTTTACAGTTACGCAGGAAATATTAGTCTCGTTACTCGCTTATAACAAAGATAAATAACATCTGAACGTTGAAGTGTAAAATAAATGTTGCAGATAGTATTACAATTATTCTATAGTTGGGAATGCTTTACCTAAATTATGGCTAAAAACAACGATCAATTGTTCTGTAACAATTATTATGCACATACGTATTTTGGAATGAAGTCGGTTCTTCGTCATTGTCGTTTAAAATATTATTAGTTGATTAGCGGTCGCCACAAATCTTCGCGATAGTAAAGTAAATAAATAAATAATCGTTTTAAGTATTTTATTTAGTCTACAGTTATCAGGAACAATGAATATATAGAATGAATTTAAAAAATTACTTATCCCTTACACTGAAAACATTTTCTTGTAAAAATTTCAGTGAAGCTCTTTGTAAAAAATACATTAAAAAATATAATTAAGGTATAGTTGCAAGCCCCGAAAATTATTGAGGAAAAATTACTATAAATTTTAGCTGAATATTGGATCTTTAACAAAGCTTTGTAAGTTTTACTATAAAAGCTCTGCAAGTATGGATTTTCGCGTAAAAATTTCGGTAAAGCTCCTTGCAAAAATACCAAGCTTTTCTTTCATAAAAATTATAAAACATCGCCAAAGGTTTAAGTTTAAAAGTAAAACTTTACAAATAGTAATATTAATAATTTCCCATAAAAATTGTTCACGTAATTTTTACAGGGAACTTCACCGTAATTCTTCAAAGAAAAAACTGTCAATGTACACTGAGAGAATTTTCTCGTAAGAATTACGGTCATTTTCTCGTAAAAATTACGTGAAAAAATGTTATTGGGGTACGGTTGGTAATGCTGTAAATTTTTACTGGAAAATCACTGTAATTTTTATCTGAATCTTGAACGCTCGACTAAGTTTTGTAAATTTTACAAGAAAATCACTGTAAAAATTATTATGATGATTTTCACGCAAAAATCACAGAGCTTTTTTTGTAAAATTTACGCAGCTCGACCGACCGTCCATGATTCAGGTAAAAATTACGGTGATTTTCCCGTAAAAATTTACAGTATTGCCAACTGCCCTACGATTACGTTATTTCACGTAATTTTTACGGGATAATCACCGTAATTTTTACGGAAAAATCATCATAATTTTTACGGGAAAATCATCGCAATTTTTGCAAGAAAATTCTCTCAGTGTACAAGAACAAAAGAAGAGGCTTAGAAAGACACAGAAAGGTGCGCTCGAAACTTTCGTGTTTAATCGAGGCGGCCAACCGTTCGACTATCGCTTAGAGGGTAGCCGAGGGGGTGGGAAGCGTACGCTCGCATTCGCGCGATGGCATGACGTCGCGCGTGGCGCGGCAGTTCCGCTTTTCCAGCGGGGCAGCTCCTTCCCCTCTGCAGACGTTGCGTGCGTGCCTCCCTGCTTTCCACTATTTACGCACACGCACACGCGCCTACGAAATGGCACCTAATCTATGGGGCTCGAATGTGGGATCGCGCACGCGAGGCCTGTAGGTGTTGTTTCTAGGCCTCGGCGGGCCGTTACACCGCGAGCTGCCCCTCCTTTTCCGAATCCACCCCGACCGACCTAAGTGTATTTAACGCTATTTGCATTGCGTACCGCTTACACCGCCCTTTCTTCTCTCCTTTTTTTTTCTTATTGTTCGCTTGATGTTTCGTAATATCGCGTTCGGAGCGTTCGGATTTTTTTTTTATGCCTTCGCTGAGGTGATGATGAAGCTTTGTGGAGCTTGACCTACTGTCTCGCGTTCTTGTTTTTTTTTCTAAATTTTTATTATTGTATTTTATTAAGTGTTTTTTACATTCTACAGTAACGTGGACTTTGGTAAAATTTCACTTTTAGCTTATTTTATGACTTTAAGTGATTTTAATATCGCACTGAGCTTTTTGTATATTTTCTTCGATAAGATGCTGATGAAGCTTTGAAGCACTTGTCTCGTTGGGCATGTATTGATCAGCGAGATGAACAGGAATTTTTTATTTTCATATTTTAGTAAGTGTTTCTTACATTCTATAAATGTAGAATTTAATAAAATTTTACTAATAGTATATTTAATGACTTTAAGTGATTTTAATATCGCACTGAGCTTTTTGTACATTTTCTTCGATAAGATGCTGATGAAGCTTTGAAGCACCTGTCGTGTTGATCATGTATCGACCGGCAAGATGGACGAGAATTTTTTATTATTATATTTTAGTAAATGTTTCTTTCATTCTATAGTAACGTAGACTTTGATAAAATTTCACTAATTATTTATTTAATGATTTTAAGCGACGTTAAAAAAAATATATGATATTTAAAGTCGCTTAAAATTATTAAATAAATAATATGAACAACTGAGATATTATAATTCTTAGATAAGAAAGTGATGATATTTTGAAGAGTTGGCGTATTTTTTACTTTTCTTATTAAGATTTTTTACATTCTACAATAACGTAGACTTTAATAAAATTTCGATAATAATTTATTTTATCGATGAAGCTTTATTTAGCGATGCAAGTCTTGTCGAATTATTCATGTTTCGACCAGTAACATGAACGACAAATGTTTACTACTAAATTTCATTAATTATTTTTTACATTGTGTATTATTATGTATATTATTATTAATGTATACTATATAAGCTTTTACTAAAAATTCATACAACGATATTAAGCGAATGTTAATATCAACAAAGCATATTGTAATGTAAATAGTCAACAATACGTTCAATTTTGATTAAATAATTATATTGTGCTTTAACCTTATCGATTTCAATCGTGTTTCAAAATCAAAGGGAGAAATAATAACGCATTCAGAGTTTGGCAAAGCGAGTCGTTCTTTCAGCCGACGGCTCGAATCCCATAAAGTACAACTGCAAACAAATAACGGGGTAAAAAGGGCGAGGAATGGAAAAAAGATACGATAAAAGGTTCTTTCTCTCTTTTGTACCCCAAACTCGACACGCAGCCAGTTCCTAGGCTCCTTTTAGCTCAAGCGCGCGCCTATTTTTCACCCCCGTGCCACTCGTCACTTTATCGTTCCTGTCACGCGTTTTCCACTCGCCTCTGAATGTACGCAGCTATACCCTAACTGCCATAGCTCCAAAAAAGAGGCGTGGAGACTTTACTCACGCTCCAATAATAAATGATTTTATTTACTTGAATTTTTCAAGTTTTAGTAGTACATATAACGTTCAAATAAAATTGTCGATTATTTACTTAAATAATTTTCTGTAGTACGATTGATACTTGCCTGTTGACAAAAAAAAAAAGGAGAGAACGCATGAATGAATCGTAAGAAAATGTCTGAGTTTACTCGGAAGGATTGACAGTAACAGATCGACGATTCAGGAACAGTCAATAATTCACCCCATGCTACAACTGCGAATTACGTTAACTGCCTTAGTTGCAATCCAATCCTTGCCTTTATGGTCTCGATCGAATGCACGTGGACTAGATTTTGGTCTCCGTTTGGTATTTGTTTATGCAGCTGACCTTTCTCTTGTTTTTTTTTATCGATTTGTTTATTTTATTATCGCGCGACAGTAATCGTTGATTTTTAAATACATTGTTTATTTATTTATTTAATTAATTTATTACACGGAGTAAAAGTCCTTACAAAAATTAATAAGTATACATTATTAATTATATATTATATACATTATTAATTATTATTATGAATTTAATTACAAAATAAATCAGGCAGATTTATAAAATTTAATTAATATACCAATTGTATAAATGTCCGTAAAACATTCTTAAATTGCCCAATTTGATTTACAATATTAAAAGAAAAAAGCAACTATATCAAGTCTTTAAAAAAAGTGTTAAAAATAATAGAAAATGCAGGATTGTATAGTATTTTAAGTATACAGTACCTTTGATACTTTTAAGTATAAATTTGTTCTATCGGATCATTTAAAAATTCTCTTAGATCGTTCACATGTAGATTTTAAGTTAGTTTTAAGTTTTTTTTTGCCATCTTTAGTTGTTTCCTTTCTGTACTTAAGGACTATATAGACCGTTGAAATATTTAAATAAATAAACAAATAAATATAGCATTGAAAGAAAATTAACTATCGAGTCTTAAAAAGTGTATACTACCGTCTTTCTGAAAAAAAAAATAAAAAAATAAACAAAACAGGAATAACGAGGAAAAAAAAAGGTATCATCAGTTAAAGTTGACCGAGCTAAGTGATGCAATAAACGGCACCGTACAAAGGCAATTGCTCCGCGAGATAGGAGCGGTGACGGCGACGAAGTACATTTTTAAAATAATTGAGCAAAGGGCCTTGATATTCATTGCATTCAGTAGCCGTTCCGGTCATTAATTAGCGTCAAATTGGGTCGCACTTTGCTCGTGGAATGGTTTACGCCAAGGAGCGAGCCAACGGGAGTAGAAGAAGACGGACTGTCCGCCGCTGACAAATATACACAGGAAGAACGAGCCCAGACTGTAAAACGCAAAGGCGAGGGATGAAGCTCCGGAAAATTACGGAGGAAGAGAAAAATAAGGTACGCAAAAGTCCTCGGCACTCGAACGTCATCGCTGGAATTACTTTTGCGTATCGCATAATTTTGCAAATAAAATTTATTGCGATCGACGTTATCACGTTACATAAACTATATATACACTTACGCGAGTCTTCGGTATAAACCCTGCCAGTAATTGTACACAAACCGAACGTACGATAAAAAAGAAAACGATATTAAAACGAGTGAGGGTAATCCGTTATACAGCTGCGATTTAAAAATAAATTGAACGGAAATTTCTTACGTCGCGGGGGTATAAACGCTCCGCCGCATTAAAATAAAATCGCAACAATATAAGATAAAAAGGAGGAGGGTACATTTCTGAATAATTAAAATCAAATCAAATATCTGTTGCCTTGAGGGCACGAAGCGAAAGAGAAAGAGAAAGACGAAAGAGAGAGAGAGAGCCCGGAGCGAGCATCCGAGCGCAGCACGTGCAGGGAGATGGAAAATTTTTTCTCCTCCGTCCGCCCGCGCGTAACTTTCTCCTATTTGTCTTGCGCTAATTAACTAAACGTAAAATATTCGCCGTCGACGCCTCGGGACTTTCAGGTTAACAGGGGACAAGCGCAGAGGGAAAAGGGCGGGGAACAAGAGCGAACCAGCGAAGGGGTGGGAGGAGGAGGAGGAGGAGGGAGGCTTGGAGCGTAAAACGGGGGATGGAAAAGAGAGGGATAGAGGCTCTGCCGCCTATAAGTAGCTCGTGTATGCGAGTCCGCGCTCGCTTTCGCCTTTTCTTTCGTTATGTTAACTCATACCCGGCTTTCAGTACACCCCTCCCGGTGTCTTAGTGTATAATGCAGCCGCCGCTCTGTTACCGCTGCCTCCATAGCGTGTTTCCCACGTGAGACCTGGTCGCGCGTTATTTCATCTCAGTTGCACAAACAGCTGAGCGTTTTTTTTTTTTTTTTTTTTTTTTTTTTTTTTTTTTTTTTTTTTTTTTGTGT
>JAWWEN010000038.1:24953851-24995045 GCA_035582955.1 Sycophila texana
TATTTGTTTCAATCAAATATTAATTGAAACAACTAAACATCGATTTCGATT
The DNA here is from genome assembly GCA_035582955.1 of Sycophila texana. Lineage (NCBI taxonomy): Eukaryota > Metazoa > Arthropoda > Insecta > Hymenoptera > Eurytomidae > Sycophila > Sycophila texana. Next base: position 24,953,903 of record JAWWEN010000038.1, read on the forward strand.
TCTTACTTTTTTTTCAGTGTATATATAGTAATTTTATAATTGATTTTTAGTGTATATCAATGATCACGCAGAAGAAGATTCTTAATTTCCCGCACTTAGTCGACTTTTTCCGCTTTCATATCCTTAAAATCAGCCAAACCCTTTGTTTCGTTTTGGGTTTAAATAGCAACTACGCGGTTTTCGAGTGCGCTGAATTTGAATTTGAAAATCATCGAAAAAATGTCATCATCAAACGAAATAGGATTTTTTTTCTCCGCGATCGTCGATATATAGACCACGAAAAAAGTTCTGCAGAAAAGTGCAGTAAATAGTTCAATTTTAATGGCCTCAATGACTGATACAATTGGAAAAATTAGAGTAGATTCTTTTAATATTTACAACGGTTGCAGTAAATGTTGTAGTAATTTTGTAGTATTTTTTAAGTTGTAAATTTTAAAAGATACTTGAATAAAGATTATTAGAAACTAGTGTAATTTTTCATAAGCAATTTTTAGAACAGAATTTTTCTCCATGCAGGTTTTATTTCATTGAGGCATGCTGTTTGGCAATTTCTTCGTGTCTAATGTCTCTTATTTTCTCCACTGCAAAAAATCTTAGAATAAAATTTATTACAATTAATACTTATTACGGTAAAAATGGTTATTAATTATAATAACGGGGATAGATACTCAATTTTAACAAAAAATTACTATAATTTTATAATAATTTGTTTATAGCTATTTAATATATACACATTACATTTTCGTAAATTGTAGCTGCAAAAAAAATAATATAAATTGTACTAGAATTCAGTCTAAAGTATATCCTCACCAGTTAGTTAAAATAAAATACAGCAAATTTTAACTAAATATTTTTCTCAGTTTAGTACTTAGTATTTTTTGCATTCATTCACAGTTTAGGGTTCTTTATTGCGTGCTCAGTGCAAAAAGTGAAAGGAGAGAACTCTGATGTCAGACCTAACAAAGTTTGCCCTAACTTCTCTGTCATTTGATTTAACTATGTAAAAAGAAATAGCACGGTACAGCAGCGAAAAGTTTCGACTGTTCCTCGCGTACTGAACAACGACATTACTTAATCGTCTTGACAATTCATAAGACTTTATCTTTTTCTTTATCGAGCACTTTTCAGTGCATTCGAACTTCTTCTACATATAATCTCGTAAAATTCTCGAAATTATAAATGTTTTCTTCCTTTTTTTAGAAATATGTCAATGTCAATCTTTGGGCGCAGGTGGATTAGTTTAATTAACGTTGGAATTATGATAATTATGATGAATTTATTTATTTATTCGATATTAAACGATTAAATATAATCTTACATAAAAGTATAAAAAAAATGATAGGAAATTAACGAGAATCACTATAAGATTCTCAATACACCTAAAACATGAAGGAAGAACATTCCAATTTCGCTTTATAATAGCTGTATATAAATAATCCCTAACAGAAAAAACTATAATAATCATAGCGAATATTTGTAAATTGGCTAAATACCGGGATCAATAAATTTGTAGTACAACCACAGTATATTCCTATAAGGATTTATGATTACAATTTTGTTCTGCAGCAAATATCGAAAATTATTTCGTTACAAATCAATAGAAAAAAAAAAAACAAAAGTTTTTATGCAAGTCCTCAGCGACTCTGCAGAGAGCAGGAGGACCCCCTTTGAAGAAAGACATTCGTTTAAGCGCACAGCAGGCCTTTCGCGAGTAGCGGGACGAAAAAAGGCGTAACTGCTAACTGCCCTCAGCCAGAAAATGCCGGTGAGAAGGGTACGAAGCGTGGGATTAAGGGCGACAAAAGAAAAGCGCGGGACTTTAATTAGCCCGGACCACGGTGACTTGATAAACTGCCGAGCTTCCGCGTCGCTGAACTCGAGATGTCGTCGGCCGCGTTCGCCTTGTTTTCCGCGAGCTACGCGCCGCTCCCGACGACCCTATGATCTTCTAATAGGACCGCGGCTAATTCCCTCCAGGCGGCAGACACTACAAGTCGATTGTCTTCGCGAGCTACCGCTTTTAAATTAGCCAGGAGCTTTTTTTCGCCGCTGCACGCCGGCTTTGTTTAGCAGAATGAAAGATCATCACGGAAGATAAAGTCTCTTGGCAATTAATTTTTTTTTCTTATCTACAATCAAAAAAAAAAAAAAATAATAGATGCTTATCGCTTGATGACAATTAAAACTGCTCGGTTAATATCTAACGGCTCTAATCTCGGATTAGTTAATTAGAATTTTTGTATGCGAATCCTCACTTAATAGGGTTTACAAATGCAAATCCTATTGGTAGCTTTAAGCAACTCTGTATTTTGAAGTCTGCATTTTCGAAACTTAATGCCCATTAAGTGAGTCGTTAGCCGAGGGGCTATTTTCTATGCCAAACAAAATGATTCCCAAAGCGTCGGACGAAAAAAAGTTAATGTCCTCGAAAAAAATAGAAAGCGATAGCCAGCTTAATCCCGAGCTTTCTTAGCGTTTCTTTAGTGTTTCCGTAGTCGGGAGACACGCGGCGACTCCCTCTTATTTAGCCCGGCGACCTTTTCTAGGACGAGCGAGTTCGTAAATTGCGAAACGTTACCTCGAAATTACTCGCGCTCGCTCTCCCGCTTTGTCCGCATCGCCGGCCCCGGCTGACTTCTTACCCCCGTGGACAGATAAGAAAGTCGCCGCTCGTTCGGGGATACTTGTAATTGAAATTGCCCTCGCGACTAGTTCCAAGCACTTTGTTATTGCAATACGGAAATATAGGAATGCTGTTATAGCCTGGCTGTTTAAGGTGACTCCAGTGTTTTTTTTTTTTTTTTTAAATTTAATTTTCTTATCACTCATTTTTGGATAATTTTGAAGGAGGTTTGTATCGATGTTAATGAGTACAACGTGTTGTAAATTGGTAGATATGAAACGTTTCGATCCTTTTTAAGGACTAAAATTTATTATACATGGGGATAAATACAAGTCAATCGTTAAAAATACATTCAAATAACATTTTGCTCGTCATTCTTATTTAAGTATATTTCCGTTAACATCGAAATTGTTAAAAACTCTGTTTGATTTGTTCAGATTATCTAGAAACAATAGTGAAGAATCAGATAAAACTTTTTGCGTAAAGGTTGAATCGTCAATCAATTGTAACCGTTACCTTCTTTTTTTTGGTAGAAACAAAATAAACATTGTCAATTACATCCAACCACTTAATCACGATTGTACATCAAAATAAATTAGGACAGCAACAATAATAAATTAACAAATAATTTAACGACACGGTAATAAATTAAAACACAGAAGGTAGGGTGTTTTTTAATTTTTTTTTATTATTTATTTATTTATTTATTTAAAAATATTTCAACGGACTGTAAGTAGTGCTTTTACAACAAATATTTAACATCAGGATTGCTACAAAACTAAACTAATAATAAATCTAAAATTTAACTAAAATTTAAAACTGGATAGAGAATGAACGGAATGATGACTTAAACAGCTGTCCAGCTGCGTTTTTAAATAAATTATGCCAGATTTATTAGCAATAAAGAAATGATGCTTGATCATGTGATTTTTGAAAAAACCGTTATAAAAAATGTTGTATCATAATACTTAATATCTCGTGGAAGTAAAAAAATTATCGCTTCATTCTAAATTTTATAAAATCTTAAATGTTAATTAAATATCATATTGGAAAGTAAAGATTTTTTCAAATATAAAGCGGAAGTTTAAATAACATTTATAGAGAAATTTAAACTGGATACTTCAATGAAAAAGTAGAGGGCCCCGACTTGAAACGGCATCAAACGACCGAAGCCACCGTAATGACGAAAATTTCATTAGTTTATTTTTTTATTTCAATTATCACCTTAGAATGAGGATTACCTTAATATAAGGGTATTGAATAATGTCTAGGTACACCTGTTTAAGTTTAACGACTCCAAGGATCGGGATATAAAAGGAGCAAGGCAGTCTAAATGGTATTAACGACTCGTATTATTTTTAAGCACCGCATTACGTTGAATAAAGGATACTTATAACACTATTATCAGACTTAAAAAAGGCGGTGGAAGAAGCTTGTCGAGAGACGTAACAATATCCCATCGACATTCGAAGGCGAATTAAATATTTCGCGACGGGAAGGAGCTTGCAGTTCGAAGCCGTTAACGAAAAAAAGGAAGAGAGTAGACTTTTCATCGAAGTATCAACCACGTGTCGCTGCCGTTGAATATACCTGCCGAAAGCTCTCCCAGCGGATATGAAAACGAAGGGTCGACCGGTAATGATGCTGCCGCGAGGCGATTCAAGGAATGATCTTTTCGCGAAACGCCCGATCCGACTTTTTCATCCGCTGGAAACGGCACTGCGATACTCCTTTATGTTATTGCATTTACAATATACGAAAGTTCCTGCGCTCAGAAAAGCTGCTGGAACTGTATAGTCCTTTGGTTACACACTGGCCCATAGACAGTTTAAATTGCTTAACAAAAGAAAAAGTTAACAGTCAGAGAATTTTCTTGTAAAAATTACAGAGAAGTTCCCTGTAATTGTTAGAAGGAAAAATGTAATCGCGAAATGGTTTGCAAGCACTGAACATTTGTACGGGATAATTCTGGAATTTTCAGAGCTTGAATGATCCACGAAGCTTTCAAAGTTTTGCAAGAAAAGCACTGTTATATAATGACGAGGATTTTTCTGTAAAAATTGTAAAGCTTTTCCTGTAGAGAGTAGTGAGCTTTTCTTGTAAAAATAATTACGAAGTTTCGGCAACTGTTTAATATTTTCCAGTAAAAATTTCGGAGCTTTTCCTGTAAAAATAAAAATAACGAAGCTTTTCTAGTAAATATTATAATACGTTATTCCAAAAATGTCCAGTACTTGCAAATCATCCCAGGATTACATTTTTTTTCTATACAATTTTCCGAAGAAAAGCTTCGCAATTTTTACGACCAAATTCTCTCACAAGGAGATTGCATGGGATTGGGACGCAGATTTTTTTAAAGCTTAGAGCACGGTTTTATTATGCTAAAAAAAGAAGAAAGCCAAAGAATTACGGCCTGATGCTAAAAAATTTCGCCACAGTAGGTCCCTAAAGATATTTTTTGCGAAAACTTCATATTATTATTACTATAAAAATTACTATACTGTTTTGTAACGCAAGGACAAACTTCACAAATGACAATTTTACTAGAAAGTATAGTAAAATTTTTCATTTTTCGAGTCTGCCCCTGCGTTAAAAAAACAGTATAGTAATTATTACAAAAACTTTTCTGTCCGTGTACAAGACTTACAGAGTCCACTAAAACAGCAAATTAAAGTACAGGAAAAGACCAACAATTTGAGAGTTGTTGCATTAAAAAATCTCTATATTGGTTCAAAAGTTGTGGACAGTTAAAAATAAAAGTGTATAAAAAAAATACACTTATTTTACACTCTTAATTTTTCTCCACACTCGGAATTTAGCTCCGACAGAAAATTTCACCCAGAAAGCAAACGATCATGTAGTTTCATACGCAAAGAATGAAAATTAGTAATCACTTGAATGCGCGATTCCATTAAGAACCGAATTGTCGCAAGCTTTTCCAAATTCCCCCATCCCCTTCGCGTAAAAACGATCTTCTTGGGCGTAGCAGTGCAGATCTCGCTTCGTTTATTCGTACACTAATGAAATCGTTACGTTCCACTGGACTCTCTCTTTCTCTCTCTCTCTCTCTCTATTCTGGCCTGGCCGCTCATTATTACCGCTGCGCCGGCGCCATTCATTGTTCGGCCAGAAATTGTCCGAGCGAAATTTCGGAAAGTTTCCGTCGGGGCTGCGGTTCGCGCGCCTGCCTCCGGCCGCCGCGTTTGTTTATCCCGGCAACTGCTTTAAATAAAATAAATCCCCGCGTTTTTTTAATTGCGCAGTTATTCGAAATAAGCGCGCGCGGCTCTCGCGGTCAGCGGGAGCCCGGGGAGCTGGCCCGCGCCGACTTCTTTATTTACAGATGCGGTGCTCGCCCGGCGTTAGTTTTGATTGTTATCGTAACGTTCAGTTATAAGTTACAGTCGACTGTAAATAGCTAAGTGAACTTTATTATTCAAGCAAGTTTTGCCTGGCCGGCCGCGGAAACGGAAAATAGGAGCGGCGCCGTTGTATTTTTTAGTTAATTGACTTTTCTGCAAATTAATATGAATATTTTCATTTCGTGTAAGGCTCTCCTACTCCCGACGTTCTTTTATTTATTTTCACAATTCAATCGCGAACATTTAAGTCGAAATAACAGTTTCTGTTTATCTTACTTCGGTGCGTTTCTATTTTTTTTTTATTTAAACCATCAATTAAACTTCTCTTTTACATGTTACAGTTATTATAAGTTTACGTAATGTACAATATTTAGCAAATATTTGTGTATCCATTTTTACTAGTATCAATTAATTAGTTTACTATTAATTAAAAATATTACTATTATTAACTCGAATTTCACCTAAACTGTCAAATATTACGCGTATTGTAAAAAAATTACAGTATGTGCTTTTACATTTGGTGCCTTTTAATTAGAAAACAATTCTGGCCTGGATAAAGAAGCACTTACGATATTTTAAATTGGTGCTTTGGAGAAATCAGGTCACGGACACTTTAGACTAGAATTAAAACGCTGTAGTTTGACAATCGATGGCTGATGAATGTCTGATAGCGCAGAGACCCCAGATATAACCTCCACTTTTATTTATATCATCGTGAATTATTGAAATTACGTTTCTCACGCCAATGGCAGGTAATTTATGAATAATTTTTTTTTAAAATACAGCTCGCCTCGCAATGAGAGATCCGCGATTATTTTGGTCACTCGCCCCGGCAATATTTGGGTTAACCCAGATGGGACAACGACTCTTAAATTTTTTATTATTATACTTTGAAAAAGTGTATTAGCGGCGAAGACGGCCAAAAACTAAAGCGATTCGGCCGCAAAGAAGAAGCATGCCAAGTTGGTGCGTAATAATTCTCGAACATATTTAAGGTACATTATCCCTCTAAATCTGAAAATGTGAAATTCACTTGGAAAATGTATGAATGGTAATATTTTTTATGTCAAATGTCGTCCACTGCTTCAATATGTGGACGAATTTTCACATAAAAAATGTCACTATCTACATTTTCTAAGTAAATTTTCAGATTTACAAGGTATGTCTGACCGTTTTTGGTGTATACTACTTAAAATTGATTTTTTACATCGTTGGCTTCTTTTACAATACTTTTTAATGAAAAGTTTAGCGTAATTAAGTGCTTTCTTTTATTTTAAAACGCGAATTCCTCGAAGTGCTTTTTCATCGACAAAATATAACGAGGAATTTTATTAATTTTCGCCTCTCTAAAAAAGCTCAGCCCGAAGATCTTCGTTCAAACTTCATTTAAAAATTTCAGCGTGGATGTGGGAGTCGACCGTTGCTCTTTCATTTTTCACTCTCGGCTCGAACTAACTTTTACTCCGCTACTAAATGCTGTTCCCTTCGCGGCTTATCTTCGTTATTAGCATCTCCGGCAGCTTTTGTTTCTTTCTTCCGCTTCACTTTCCCTCCCACTTTTTCTATTGCCTCTTTCGGGACTTTTTCACTTCGCGAAATTTTCAAGCATCGTACCACGAAGAAAGTACTTTTTATATTCAAATTGTTTATCAATTAAACCGTGGCTCATTTTACTACTTTAAAAAAGCTCGGAGCTTGCAACGTATATATCCAAAGCGCAGCGTGAAAAAAGTAAGCGCAGTTCGCACGCGCAAAAATGCGGCGCAAAGAGACGCAACGAGGGAAAGAAGAGGCGAGCAGAGCAAAAGCGCCGAGAGTCGGCTACGCACACTCCCAGATAAGCGGCCGGGAACGAGAGAGCCCCGGTGAGAATTACACCATTGTGCGGGGCTTCGTTTTTCGTTCGTTCGGTAGCCCCGGATGGCTATTACTATGATAATATCGCGCGAAATGCCCAATTAGACGCGCAAAAGGATACCGTGACGGTGTCGAAAAGAAAAAAGAAATGCTGCCGAGGACGTTGAGCGGGTTTGAATGGGCGAAGCTCACGAAATGAAGAGCGATAAAAAAAAAGCGAAGGGGAGGGGGGGAGGAGGAGGAAACAAAGCAGCGATGTGCTAATGACGGTAATCCATTTTTTACCCTCGCTTTTTCGCGCGGGAAAAAGTGAGCGATACGAGCGATTAGGCTGGTTGCCGCTCTAAAGAGGATTTTGCGCAATGCGCCTGGCTTTAAACTTCCGTCGTGTGCTTCGTTCGGTTAGCTGGCGATCTTGAGGATCTTCGTGGCTGTAGGAATTCGCGAGAATACACCTTTCCGACCCAATTAGCATTATCTTTTCTTTTAGAACAAATTTTATGAGGATTCTTATATGTTCGAAGACTGACCTAAATTTCTTGTAATTTTATCATTCTCTTTGTAAATAGTGCATGTAAGTGAAAAAGTTCGATCATAATGTATTCTACATCCGCTTATGTAAATTTTTACTTTTTTATTCGGACTTTTTTTTAACTCTTTGATATGGACTGGAGTATTTTTAAGAAATCTGACTGCGAATGCATTGATCATTCTGTGAAAAAAAAAATCAATAAATACTCTTCGTATGTGCAGATTTAGTGTTATTTGCATATTTTCTCTTTACTTATTAAAAATGACATTAAGCTTGAGATACATTAAGCATGGATAAAAATTTGAATAAGTCCTATATACATAAGTAGAATGTATCTCATGAGCTGGAAAATGAAAGAGATATGTCAAGTTCTACAGACGAGGAGCGAAAGTCTGATCCACAGGAAGTGTCAAACGTCACGTACTCTATAGCCAGGCGTCGATTTTGTCCAACAGGCGAAGGAGGAATAGACTTTAACTTTGACGCGTATCCCCGTGAAATGTACTGTGCTTTAAAAAACGATTTAAAATTTCTTTTAGAGAAGCTTCTGCACTTAAGACTTGTTTTTACTGGAAGTAGAACAAATCGGTATAGGCTTTGCGTATATGAAAACTATGATGACACGAGAGTAATTAAAAATACACAATTCGAGAATAAATTTCTCTGTATTTTTTTTGTAAACAAAAGTAAATGGTTTCAATAATTATTTTGTATTTTTTTCCGAGCAAAAATAAATTACTCCAATAACTATTTCGTCTATTTTGTATTTTTTGCCAACAAAAATAAACAACTGCAATAATTATGTTGTCAACGTGGGAGAGCGGAACGCATTTATTATAATAATTAACGTGGCAATCTGGATAATAAACAAACAGAATAAGCATATATCTACTAGCGCTTTGTATATTCGATTAAATTAACATTCTACTGATAATATACGACCAAAATGTGCAGCAGAGTAATTTGTTTTTTATAATTTAAGCAAAAAAAATTACTTAATTTTCGTGCTGTAATCCCGCGTAAAAATAAATTAATTTTGATAAATATAGATAAACTTTATCTTTAGATAAACTTTAAATAAATTCCATATGCCAAATTTATATAAAGTTTATCTAAAGATAAAGTTCATCTAAATTTAGATAAATTTATTTAAATTCCATATGCCAAATTTATATAAAGTTTATCTAAAGATAAAGTTTATCTAAATTTAGATAAATTTATCTAAATGTATCTAAATGTATCTATATATCGATATATTATTTAGATAAATGTATCTATATATCGATATATTTAGATAAATGTATCTAAATTTATCAAAATTAAATTATTTTTACGCGGGTAATTCTTAATGTTATTTCTTAATTTCTTAATTTTATTGTGTTGCAATTCAGACTGAGTAAAAAACTCGGTACATCGGTATCAAACTTTCGAGCCAGCGTAACGTCATCACTCGGAAGCGGTGAATTTCGCGTGCACTTGATTTTTTTCCAATCGACTCGTCATTTTAAGCGCGCGTTACATCGACCCATTGTGCGCGTCGGTTAGCTCGTTTTGCCTCGTTTTTTGCTCGGGGGCCATTTATACGGCGTACCTCTACTTTGTTTGACGAGCCCGAACCAAAAAAAAGGGGGGCCTTTTGTTGCGCGCCACATATTTGCACCCGTGAAACTTGAAAACGCGGTCGATTGTGCAAATAGACACTGGTTGGCGTTACGCGCCCGTAAGAGTCGCGGGGCGACATTTTGATATTCGCTCGATGAGCAATTTAATCAGGAAATAAAATCGGACGGGACATTTTAAAAGCCGAACACCGATGAAAATAAAAAGCAATGCTTTCCCCTTAACATCGTTGCGAGTAGCGTACATATTTATACCAATCGAAATGTTTTATTCATTAAAAAATTCTTCACCTCATTAGAAATTACCGTATTGCTTTTTGAATTGCAGATACTTTATGCTGTTAATGTTAATTTACAACGACCTGTTCAGTGCGTATATACGCTCGGTTCGTTTATTATGCAACGCTATTTTTTATTTTTCATTCGAAAGGAAAAATGAAAATAAAAGGAAGTATCTTAATTAAAATTTTGACCTCTCTGAATGTTTAACTTTTGCATAAAAAAAAATGATTTTTTTTTAAGCTAAAGTTAGCTCCGGTATGTAGGTCACGGGATAATTTTTTAAAGAAATTTAACAGCTGATCTCGTATCTGTAAGATAAAATAGTTTTTTCGCGGTTCATAGCAATACGCCCCCACCTACGCTAAAGCGTAAGAGGCAGTTTCTTCTTCACTTACGAATCGCCGGTACTTTCCGCGCAATAAAAAATATTACTTAACAGCACATTTCACTTGCATCACATAAAACCGGCGGAGGTGGGTAAACCGAGCGGGTAAAAAGTGGATTTATCCGAAGTCCCGCGTTGAAAACGCGCCGCGTGAACCGCTCGACTCCGAGGTTTCCAATCTTCCCTCGTAAATCGCTGAAATCGCATAAACGCTAAAATCATATCCGTGGCTCGAACTCATAAATCTTCCGCGAGCTCATAAATTCTTTATGGTGGTATTCTGAGGACGCGCCGCGGCTATTACCGACGGCTGGGCACGCGAATTCGGCAAAAGTGTAATATTCCCCATGCCCGCGCATCTCACCTATTCCCCTGGTAATTAATTCTTTCAGTGCCTTCTCCCTTCTTTTTCTTTTTAACGCACAAGCGACACAGTGATCATGGCATATATATGATTTCAAACTGAGCCTCAAACTTTTATTTTTTTATTTTTTTTTGTTCAAAGATCTTTTGTCAATTTCGAAGATAATATAATTTTTAATTATACTTTTATTTACACTAATAATGGTGCATTTAAACAATAATTTGAGATTTGTTGCATTAAAAAATCTCTATTAGTTCAAAAGTTATGTACAGTTGAATACGAATGTCGAAAACTATAAAATTTCGCGAAAGACTCGATTTCGATCGGAAAGATCCACCATTCGAATGTCTAGGAAACTTACAATTTTTGTCGGATTCTGACGAAACTATGGACAAATTTTAATAATTAAGCATTATTATTTTAAATAATTGACACATTTGTGTAACATTACACTTTTATGCTGACTAAATTATTAAACGTAATATTCATAAAAGGCGGTGTAAACAAAAAATTAAAATAATATGATTTAAAAAAAAAATCATTAAAAATCAATAGTGTTTTACCATTACTTTTCATTAAGGTGCGATAAACCTAAATATTTTAAAAGCGAATAAAAAAGCAGTAAATACCATTAGCATTCTTCTTAATGGTAAAGGTTAATTAATCCTGCACACATTTAGTTCCAAGGTATAAAATTATAAACAATAAGAATTGTGCACTTCAATGTTCCTTATTCCTTTTTTCGAGATCTTGAAAAATGCCTGGAACGGTTTTACTATCCAAGCCTTCGTTCGTCGCGGTGAATCGGCCTCAAAAGTACGAGATTTCGGCAAAATCGCGGTTGGTCAAATAATAACATAATCTCATTTTAAAAAGCTATAATCAAGTAGCTTTTACGTGTACGCAGAAAAATATTCTTTCATTACATTACCGGATACCGAAAATGTTCATTTTCTCAGAAATGGCATAGGCTAATCCAGTGAAAGTCATAAGCTCAGTCAAAAGAGCTTAACTTTCCCAAAATTTGATATTTTAAAGTATTTCATTTTCAAAATATTTAATTTAGAAACAAAATTTAACTGTAAAATACAATGATTAAATTCTATTCGTATTATATTAAAAATAACAAATATTTTGAGCCCAAAATCATGAAATTGGAACCTGATTTTCTGACCACACGCATATACTTATTTCTCTTACTTCATTGATGAGTTATTCTTTTGAAACGATAGATTCGTACGAACTACACTTGAAACCACCGAATAATTTTGAAAAATCCGTCAACGAAGTACTTAACTAAGTTTACAAACGAATCATGCTTGACTCACTTCAACTGATTTACCGAATTCCAACGAAACGTTCAATTAGTACTAATCATATTTGAATTTGTAGGTTTGAAAAAGACGAACCAAGTAGTTAGTAATTAACTTTGCCGACGTTTCGACGCTTTATTGTGGAGCGTCCTCATCAGGGCTTTTTTGTTAATTATTTTCAACTCATTTGAGTTCGTCTATGGGCAAGAGCCAAGTCAAAAAACATTTTCTGACTCCTCATCGTTCCGTTCGCAAACTAAAATCATATTTGAATCCACTGAATAACAGTGAAAAAACATCGAAAAAGTGCGAAATTAACTTCAGATGTACGAATCACAAAAAAAGCAATAAAACAGTAAAGGTACTCCGCTCGCTTTGAATAAAGAATACCTAATAAAGCTCAAAAAAAAAAAGGAGGCAAAGCAAGCGAGAGCGTATCCCGACATTCCGAAAGAAGGCGAGCGGAAGGGAGCGAAAGAGAGGCACAAGAGAGGGAAATCGAACGGTGGAAAAACCGAATACAGGCAAACGAAAAATTTGCAAGGAAAGAAGCAGTCCAAAGATTGCGGCTCCGGGTTCGCGGCGGAGGCGCGCAAACACGCGCGTGAATTTCCCCGCGCGCGCCCGATGCATTCTTATTTTCTAAGCAAACAGACGTGAGCGCGGCGAAACTCTTTTTATCCGCGTGTGTGTGCGCGCGTTTGTGTGTGTGTGTGTGTATGTGTGTGTACATATATATTGGAGGCCCGAGCCGCTGTTTGTTCGGGAACGAGGCGTACGCGGGAAAAACTTTTCACCGCTCGGCCCCGCCGTAAGTACTGGAATTCAAAAGCGAGTGTATCGAAACGCCCCCCGTCGTTTCCGCCTGGTAATGAATTGTCAACAGATAATACGACAGCGGACGAGTCTCGCCCTCCGCCTCGCTCCTTTCGCTATCTTTACATCTCCATCCGTACTCGGCGAGGCTATTTCTGTCATGAATACTTTCGATGACTGTATAAGACAATTTTGTTTAAAAAGAAAAAAAAACTATTTACATTAATTCACTTTAAATGTTTAAAGTTCTGCGGTAATATGATATATTTATAATTGTTATATTTAGTTAATTATAGTTTTATGCTATTCAACATGTTTTATAGTGTTTTTAGTTCAAAAGCGTGTTTTTAGAAAATGTCTGTGATATGTGCATATGTTAACTATTAATTCAAATTTAATATTTAAAATTTAATCAACGCAGTATTAATTAATAAAATAATTATAAATTTTTTAAGTTTCAAATTATTTTGTTATTTATTTTAAATAATTATATTTTATATTATTATTAAATTATATTATATTGTTTTATATATTTTATAACATCATTCAGTTAAAAATGCTATTTTAGCTCGTTGAATTAAATAAATAAATAAATAAATAAATAATTATGGCTACGGCTAGCACAGTTAATTATAAAAGGAAGTTCATTTCCTTAATGTAGATCTGTGCTTTATCAGCTACCACTTGAGGTACTCATTCATCTAATTCGTGCACGAAAACAGTGCTAAAATGAGTCGACAATACGCAGAAGCCAAGCAGCAGCGAAATAAAGCAATATCCATAAAGCCACTATAAACATGAAATTTCAATTAAAGCCTGGGAGTATTCGGTGTATCAAGGACCGCGATAAAAACAAAAAAAAAAGGAATGGAATCAACATTATTTACAAAGCCGTAAAAAATGTATGAAATTTCGCAGTCACGGTGCGTGCTGACAAAAGCCGTAAACACCGGGGCCACCCGAGCCCGCCGTCTTTTACACATTTTAACGCGTCTTTTTGCAATTTTTCGCCCAGCGGGGGCGGGCGAAAATTCAGTAATATTTTAAAGCTCCGACAACGCGATCGCAGCTGCGCGAGCGGCACGTCCCACATTGACGATCCGCGAACTCGCGTGGCGCACTTTTCGCCCGGCCGCTTTTTGCTTTTTTTAACCTTATTTACCAACACACACATACACACACACACACACACACACACACACACACACACACACACACACACACACACACACGGTGGTAGCCTGGCCGCGGCTAAGGGACGATTTTCGTATTCCGCTTGGCTACGCGCACGCGATGACGCTGCCCAAGAAGGGAGGCCTTTTATTTATTCAAAAAGCAAGCTTTCACATTTCGTAATCTGCGCGGCGAGGCGATTCAGTCCCTCTATTTTAACACTGGAAGAGCCGAAGTAAACACACTTTGTGACTTTGCGATGTTCCCTTTAATTACGTTTTGATTGTGATCTCTCCCCGGAATTGACGAAATGATGCAAAGCTTCCAGGAATGTATGTGCAGCTTTATTCCTTATACTATACAAATAAAAAGCAAAAATCTCTTTCTTTTTTCATAATAAAAAGAAAAGAAAATCCGCGCAAAAATAAATTAATTTATGGTAAATTTATATAGACTTTATCTTTGGATAAACTTCATATAAACTTGAACGTTTTCAAGTTTGGGAAAATCTAATTATCCCATATTTATATAAAGTTTATCTAAAGATAAAATTTATCTAAATTTATCAAAATTAATTAATTTTTACGCAGGAATTGATAACAAATTTTCATTAATTGACTGGAGTGCTATCGAATCTTGACTCCAGAAACAAGCATCAGAAACAATCTTAATTGAGGCCATCAGAGCCTCCGCGTCCAGCGTAAAATACACAAAGTGCGTGGGGCATCGAGAAAACGGAAAAGAAATGATAATAAAAGAAAAAGGGGCATGCAGGAAACAAGTTGGACGAGATGGTGTAGGGGATACGGAAGAGGAAAGGAAAAAGAGCGCGGCGCGGCGAGTAATTTAAGGACCATCAAATTGCAGGTGCCCGGAGGACAAGTGGCGCGCGATGCTCGACGAGCTCCGCAGCGGCTCGCTAAAAATGCGGATGCGCATAACTCAGTGGTTTAATCGCGAATGCAGGAAGTCAGCCCGTAATGAAAGCCCGCAGCGGCGCGCCAAGCGGCAACGGCCCAGCTCCCAGCGTCCGTCCCAGTGTGTGCGAAATGCACGAAAGATGCGCAGACGCCGGCGCACGTTTTCCAAAGCACCGCGTGAAATTGTTGACCCCGCGGTGCGCTCTTGCTTTTTATTAGTCCATCTTTATAATAAGCGAACTTCCGCAGTGGTATAATTTTTTTAAATGACCTGGTAAACTTCGAGAGACTGATCGAATATTGAGTTGTACTACTTAAGCTTCATTTTTTATTTACATAGTGCGATACTTTTTTTGTTCGACGACAATATGTCATTATGATTTTAAATCCTCCCTTAAAGAAAGGATGGCAGGATGTTGCGAAGGATTTTCAAACGCGATTTGATTGGCGCATGGGCATATCCGGTTAAATGGCGCTATATTTAAGAATGTAACCTGAAAAGTTTTAAATACGATTTAAAAAAGGGGAGTTGGGTTTTGCTAGTGTATATTAATAATAAAGTTGATATTAATTTGTGCATTTAAGTTAAGCAAAATTACTTTTCCAAGGCGCCTGATCGAATAATGACTTATACTACTTAAACTTCATTGTTTTCCATTTGTATACCCTTTTTGTCCACCAACATTCATCTGAACACTTAAGTTTAGCGAAAATTTTCAAAGTTATCGGGCATATTTGATGCGTCTGATCAAATATTGACTGTTACTACTTAACCCTCCTTTTTTTTACAAGATCTACACTCTTTTTCTGCGAAAATATCATTAAGATATTAAATGGATGCATTTGAGGAGAAAAGCATTAACAGTAAAACCGACATTAATTTGTGCATTTAAGTTTAGCGGGGCATCGCCTGGACGCGCGGGAAGGATGCGTCGTAGAAAATGGAGAAGGGGAAAAGGCTCGGCGTTTTCAGCGGCGAAACGGAATTCTTGTGGCCGAGTCTCGTAAACACCTGCCCCGGCGTCCCATCGTAAATTCTCCTCCTCCTCCTCCTTTTTGAGCAGCAGAGCGCGCGGGCGTTAGGCTGAATTAAAGAGTTTATTTTTTCCTTTGTTGCCGGCGCGACCGCAGCAGCGCCCTGCTCGTCTTTTTCCCTGCGTCTTTTTACGTCGTATCCACACCCATACGAGCGCAGCCTCTCTAAAACCTCCCGGGCCTTTTAATTTAGAAATTTTTACGGAATTCTTCGGGTAATGTCCGAACTGCGATGCCGCTGCTTCGAGAAAAGCTTTCACGGGTCGTCTATCAGTTTGAATTATATTTCGTCCATTTCGTTCTCGTTTCACGCGAGAATTAATTTTAAAATTTCAATAAACCTGCTGCGCTTCAGTCACAATGAGCCGGTGCTAATGCGATTTGACCGCTTGAAAATTTGCGCTACACTGCGGGTGTGATTTGTCAAAATAAGTCGTGACACATTTTAGATAGAAAGTCAATTTACCTACTTTTGTACAAATTAACAAAAAAAAAAGAGGTATGGCACGCTTTCATTTGGGATGCATCAGTGGGTGCTAAAAAGTTAAAGAGCCGCGGCGCGGCGAAAGCGGTCAAACTTCAAAATTTCCGTACTTTCGACTTTTGAAGCGTCGACTCCTAAAGTGCGGCCAACCCGTTAAAAATTTTATGAATCTTTTATCCAGCTGGCCTATGTTTGCAGTGGTACTATGCGGCATGAGATCGTGGAAGTTTCGGTATAAAATTCGCAAAACTCAAACGCTCTTCCGTAGCCTTCTTAGCGCCGTCAACTTTGATTGTTTTTTCCCGTCGAAGGCTCTCCTCTGACATTGAAAAATTCAGATTTCATGAGGGTTATTTGTTTTGACTATTCGAGCTCTCGAGTGATTCTAGACTACTTAACATTTTTTTACGATTTTCCTTCCTCGATCATTTTATACATATTTATTGCTAAATAAATATTTAGCAACAAATTTTTTTTATAAACACGAAGAGTAGTAGAAATTAAATAAATTATTTTATAGAATATCTGCTGTTTTATTAATTATGTCGGTAAAAGGAAGAATTTCAGCTGATCTCATCATGGTAAAAGCCAAGATTCTTATATTTTGTTGGTCTGCTTAGGAATGGTTACTTTTTGGGGGTTTCTCTTTTTTCGTATGTTCCTTTTCACATGCTCTTTTGCTTTGATTCATAAGGAGTAGAGTGAAAAACTTCGCATTCGTACGAAATATACATTAAGGGGAAGGTAGATTTTACACATTTAATTGAGCAATGATTATAAATGTTTCATAACTCACGTTATTCACCTGTTTAAGATTAAAAAAAAAAAAAAAAGAAGTAGAGTGCGCACCAAGCTTCATGTACTCACCTGAAACAGAAAATTTAATGAACCCTTTAATGGAACGTTATTTCATTTAACATCATTAAAAATTATGGATATTTCGTTTTTACATTTTTCAACAATAATTTATTTTAATAATCTGAAATATTAACCAAATAAAATAATGACCTCCTGATGGAAACTGTTTTTTTTTTATAATTTTTATAATCTTCAATATTAACTAAATAAATTAATGATCTCCTGATGAAAAATGTGCATTTCTCATATTATTTCTCGAAAGAACAGAGTTCCTCTCGTGCATGAAAAAGATGCACATTAGAAAGCTCACGCTTAAGATATTTAGGCAAGATATATAGTTAAAATTTTAATGTGAATGGGCTGTAAACGTGAGTCGAACATGCGTACAAAAGACTGGACTGTAGCGGTAGTAGCAGAATTTTTTAAAAAACAAGGCTTATCCTTTTGCTGAAAATCTAAATATTTGAGTCGCCTTAAATTTTAATCGAGCACTGCATAATTTACGCGAGTTGTCAAGATGAAAAAGATAAAAATAGCTCGGCGCGCTAACGGAAAAAGCGTAGCGACGAAGGGAGGGAAGGGGGGGATGGTCAGAGGCGAAACAGAAGTAGAGGCTGAGGACGAAGGACTGCTCGGCAATAGTCAACGTTTCATAATTCATAAACGCGCTCTTTTCGAGGTAAAAAGGGACGTCCGTTTCTTCTTTTGCGCATGAAATGAGCATTTCGGTGATTAGCATGCCAGAGGCACCTCTTATATCAAGTCCGCGGCGCTCCTGTCCTGATCTGGAATTCTGTTTAATTCGAGAGGGCACCACACCGGTGAATAAGTAGGATTCGCCGCTGTCCTCCTGAATTTTCATGGCCTTTTTTATCGTCGTCCTCCCCGAATGAAAAATGAAAATGTATACATTTATTTGTGTATACACTCTCCGCTGCGCTTTTCTTTTACTGATTTATTTTCCGATTTGAAAAATAAATATGACAAATATTATTTACAGTCATAATGGTATAAATAAAGCTACACTTTGTAAGATGATTTTCCGATTAAAAAAATAATAATTTGTCGAATATTATTCAGAACGCATGATAATCTTGCCTCTTCACTAGCTCATGTAAATATCATGCTCTAGATGCAAATGTAACGCCGAAAGCGAAGATATCAGTCGTGTAATCTGGCATAATGTAACCTGTGCGATACTCGCAGATAAACTACATTGAAAAAGAAATTAGTAAATACAACAAAATATTTATGTAAGTAATGTTAAATAAATGGTTTCATTGAATTAATTAAATATTTTGTTGAAACTGCTGAATAAAGTTATTAATTGCAATGAAATATATTTAGTTGATTCGACAAAATATTTAGTTAAGAAAATATTTAGTTATCCATTTAATATCTTAATGATATTTTCGCAGAAAAAGAGTGTAGATCTTGTAAAAAAGAGAGTTTAAGTAGTAACAGTCAATATTTGATCAGACGTATCAAATATGCTAAAGTCATGGTTAGGAATCTACAATACCTACTTTGACAATTTCTTAATTATTTAAAAAGCAAAAAACAATTCGAAAAAAACGTCTTACATAATGTTGCAAAGAATATCCGATTTCAATTTCAAGTAATTTCATTCAAAACTCTAGGAAAAAAATGGATTGAAAAATTTGTAAAAATTGTGTATGTACTGATATAAAATTTTTCAACCTATTTTTCTCTTAGTGTTTTAATGAAATGACTTGAAATTCAAATTAGATATTCTTTGTACCGTGACGGAGGGCACCACAAAGCGATTTTTTAAAAACTTTTTATAGTTTTTAAACAATGAAGAAAATATTGAAGTCGGTATAGCAGATTTTCAAACTATACGTTTTACATCTCATTAATTCAATGAAACCATTTACTGGTACTACTTAAAGAAATATTTTGTTGAATTTACTAATTTTCTCAGTGTCTGCTAAAAAACTTTTATAAGTTAAAGCAGTTATTGCAAAACCAAATATAGTTGCCTGCCAAGTCATTTTCTCATTTATAAAAAACTGTAATTTAAGTATATAATTTGCTAATATATATGTAACTATGCTGAGATAAACCTTATCCAAGATTTGAAAGGCTAAATAAAAAATAAATTGTTCGCAACGGCAATGCCTTAAATAAAGTAACACTTTATACGATCAAAATAAAATTGTCAAATATTATATTACAGCGTATTACAAATATTACAAATATTATATTATATTACAGCGTATAAAATAAAGTGACACTGTTCACGCGCATAAATCCACTTATACGAAGCGGATAAGCAGATAACCGAGTTAGCGAAATATCGAGAGAATATTTCTTTGTTAAAGGCTTATCCGCGGGAGCGGGATTCCCAAAAGGCTGAAGAACGCCAGGAGAATATGCAGCTAATCACTCAGCACCGCAATAAATTGAAAAATGTGTAGTCGCCTGTTAATTTATTCCCCGCGTCAATTATTAAAAAGTCGACGGGGCCGCGAGAAGCCGGAGGAAGAAGAAGAGGCTGGCGGCTTTTATTATCAAGTGGGAAGTTGATAGGAGGCACGTGGGGGATCTAAGAGCAGCTACCGAGTGAAAATGGAATTTCCGGAAGTAAGAAGGGAGGGAGAGAGAGAGAGCAGTCGGGTGATTCGTCTTGCGGGATTAAAAAGCTCCTTAATTTCCCCAGCGAGGAGCCGAACGCAACGAGAGTACACCGCCGGAGTACCTTCGATAATACGCGTTCGGCCGCATCGCCTCGTCTCCCTCGCTCTATTTACTTTTTTTTTTCGCTTTAACGCTCCTGCGTAAATTTACATGGACGAGCGAAAACGCACGGACGACGTAAATACGAGCCGACGAAGGGCTAACTTAATTAAGTCTTCTTTTCAATTCGTAACAAGATTCGCAGCGTAGGTATAAGCTGCGTCGAGCTGAGATTGCGATGTGACCTAAGAGCTTGCGAATGCATTTTGCAGGGAGTGTGCGTTAAAACTTTTAAGATATTCTTAAAAAATATTATTAAGAGTTCTTTTACACTCTCTTCAATTATTTAAGGAGTCCTATTTTAACGAAAAATTGTATGTACAATATTTTTCTTTTACGAGGGAGTCGCTACTATTAAAGAGTTGCAGTGTGTTAAAAGAAAGTCCTGCTTAAAAAAGTAAAGAAGCTGATGCAGTATTTCGCGTAAATACTGCTTGCTTATTTATTAAAAAATAATCACAACATAAGGGTAGCAAAGAAAAAGCAAGGAAATTTCATCCACGTGAGATTACCGTAGCTCGCTAAATTTTTGCCGAGAGCCCACAGACCCCCAAAGTAATTCCATGAATCTCGGAGATAGAGGAGAGAGAGAGAGAGAGAGAGAACGGCTTACTCCCGAGCCGACTTTTACGTATGCACTGTATACTTGGCTCACCTCCCTGCTAATATTTTTCGTGCTCAGGCGCGCGCGCTAAGAATTTCCTGCGTTTTCGGATGTGCAGCCCCGAGATTCGCGAAAGTTTGGTGGACACGTGCGTTCCTCAACTTCTACCCGCCGGTCCTTTATCCCGCCACTGGGCGGAGAGGCATTTTAGTCTTATGACAATCGCGGATTCCACGCTAAGAATGCACCCGCCCAACTCGCAGCGGACACAAGCATCCGGAGAATATCCCCTCTCTCGGTACCCGAAATATTAAGCTTCGGAGACGCGGATTATGCGTTTTCGAAACTGTCATCGGAGAACGTTCATTTTTTAAATGCCTCGAGATAGTCATAATCTGCATATTTTTCGTTCATGCGCTTCACTTGCGTCTTCGTCTCTGAAGACGGAAGAAGGTATTTAATTTAAGACTGAACAATCTTCCGGTTAAAAATCCTATCTTAAAAAAGTGATGGCCTTTGTTGTGAAACATTTAATACGTAAACGTGATTCCTATCTTAAAAAAGTGATGACCTTTGTTGTGAAGCATTAATTAATACGTAAATGTGATTGATCTGAAACTTTAGGAACGCACAAGGCTATAATGCCGCGAAAATTCAAAAATTTGCTTAGAAATTTTGCATTTTAATTTAAGTAATAAAAGAATTTTTGTTTGTTCAAAAGATTAATTAAATAGAGTTTAAGTTTTCTAATTAATATGAAGTTTTTTTTTTTTAAAATAAGTTTCTTAAAAAATGAATATGGTTCTGATTTATTTTCTAATCTCAAACAATCGAATACATTACAATATTTAATATAATTACGTATGTTTTTTGTGAAAGAATATTATTTATATAAATTAATATGAGAAAAAAATGGTGCTTTGATGATTTATATTTTTTATTTAAGATAGAAATGTAGTCGTGCGCTTGCGCGCGCTTGGTTCCTAGTGAAAAAAAAACGCCATTAAAGCTGCATTAGCCTCTGCAATTTTCGAGGTAGGACAAAGCGGCGAAAACCTAGAGCAATAGCCATTTAAAAGGACAATATTTAATACGCGAGTTATTCCAGTTGTGAATCTGGAAAGCGGCGGTGAAACAAAAGGGACGGAGGCAGCTTTAAAAAACTGGTAAAGACGAGGAGGTAAGGGGGTGCGGGGAGGGGAGGAGGCCAGGGTGGAGAGAGAGAGAATGAGGCAGGGATTGAAGAACGAAGGCAGCAGCGAGAAAGCGAGTTACACGCGGCGCAGCGCTTTGCAGCCTTAGGCGTGTAATTACGCGCTTCGCTTCGCGAAAGTCTTCAGTATCAGTATAGGGAGTTAGGAAGAAAAAGCGCCTTCTTTTCTCCCGCTCTTTTACCTCTTTCTTCTTTTTTTTTTCCTTCATCGCGAAAAGGCTCCTGTTCAACCTGCTTAACCGTTCTCTTTTTCCTTATGATTCGCAAATTAATTATACCGCATAATTCAAAGGAATTTTCCACGAAATCTAATCACGTCCCCTTTCGTAAATCCTTTGTGTTCTCTCACTTAAAAGTACAAACCGACGAGATATAAAATTTTTGCGTTATACGTACGAAAATTGAAATGTTTGAATAATTAATGAGGATAATTGTAATATGTAATATAGATTGTTTCTAGAATCAGCTCAGTATATTTTTTGAAGAAATACAAAAGAATTGTCTGCAGAGTATTAGTAGCTTCTCCTGGCTAATCATAGAAAGATTTTTATGCAGAAAGTACAATATAATAACCATGTATTTTTTTTTTTTTTTTAACTACACGGAGAAAACTAGTGCAGTAAAAATTTCTATAGTATTTACTAAAAGTAAGACAATCATGAAAAATAAAAAAAAATAGTACAGTAAATTTTATATTAAACTAAAAAATAAGGGAAAATATATCGTCAAACAAGACAATAATCATACCTAGATCAAGAAATGGGACCCATTCTGAATAGAACAGTTTTTACCAGTGTTATATATAATACTTTTATAATATTTTCTACCTCTAAAAGTTTCTAACAATAAGATTCACACAAGGAGAGACTTTTCTAATAAACAGTACCCATCGCCACATAAATATAGCCCAAAAAGTAGCGGTAAAAATTATCAACCGAAGTCGAAGCATAAAACGACACGATACATTGCGGAGTTTTTTTTACGTGGAATTCTGGACAATTTGACCGACTTTTGGACAAATTTTATCAAATTCTTGTAAACATTGCCAACTACATGGCCAAAATTGTTACTAACTTACAAGGAGATGACCAGGGTTGCGGGTCCTGAATTTCGTCCAAACTTTGTAGAATGATTCTTTAGTCCAAAAAAAATGAATACGTGTCCCGGGATTTTATTGAATGGAGCCTAGTAACAAAATTAGGGAACTTTTTTTTAACAATTATTAGGGAAATGTACAACGATAATGTTAAATACTGGGAATTTAATAATCTTACAAACACGTGTAAACATTCAAAATAAAGTACAATGCAAAAGCTACAATTTGAGACTTATTAGATATCTTTATTGGTTCAAAAGTTATAAATTATTGAAAATTCATTAAAAAAATCACTTATTTTGACAAAATGTACATCTTGAACCAATGAAGATATTTTAATCTGATAAGTCTCAAATTGTAGCTTTTGCATTGGACTTTATTTTGAATTTTTACACGTGTTTGTGCGATCATTAAATTCCCAGTATTTAACATTATCGTTAACGTACGTTTCCCCTAAAAAGTTCCCTAATTTTGTTACTAGGCTCCATTCAATAAAATCCCGTGACACGTATTCATTTTTTTGGACCAAAGACAAAAGAATCATTCTATAAAGTTTGGGCGAAATCCAGGACCCGCAACCCTGGCCATCTCCTCGTTAGTAAAAACTGTCAGAATTTAAGGAATACCACGATTTCCACGACTGGGTTGTTAATTTTTACATTTCCAGTCCTCTCTCCTCGCAGCACATCGCACTAATTAATTTACATTATCCAAGCGCTCAGCAGTACCTTCTAAGAATTGTTGATGATTAATTCACCATATCAGCGCAGTTTCCCGAGGCGTCGCCACTCGCAACAGACTCGACGGCGCAACATGTTTCATTAGCCACAACGTCATTACGCCGCGAACGCTCTTCTAAAAACAAAGCGCGGGACAAACTAAACTAAATACCCTTGAGGACCGAGGAGAAGGTGCAGGCGCGGGGACGAGGGGCAGTTTCGGGTCCACCGAGAGACAGAGAGAGAGAGAACGGATATCGCTCGGGGGCTTGTTTTGCTTGGCATAATGCATGCGCACGAGAGATCGCCACCGCCGCTACTCTCAGGCTAGTTAGCAGCGCGTGTGCGGCTTGTGTCCCGCATCAGCGGCATACACACGCTTAGACGCGGCCTCCGGTGCATTAAGGCTGAGAACGAGGCGGCGGCTGCCAGGCTCGAGACGAAAACCGCTCGGCCGGGACAACTACCGCAAGTAGCCGCTGGCCAGCAAAGCCGCCGCCGAGGCTGAGTTTCGCGAAGAGCCTTTTCGTCTTGACCCGCGGCGCACACCCTGGCCGTCTCGGCCCGTCGACCACCTTCTCCGGTCTCATTGAAACTTACACCTGGCGGCTTTTATTACAGGAAGTTTTGATTTTTTATTTTTTTTTTTCACGCGGATACAAAATTTTGTGTTTACTGCGCTGAAACAAAAAAATTTATAGTTGGATTAATGATTCGCGCTGTTAAATACGCTGTTAATTTAACAATTCCATACTGTCAGTTTAATAGCATCACTGTTAATTTAACAGTATGAGCTTACTTTGACAGAGTCTTTTGTTATCTTGATGATATTTCCGTTCAATCAAAGACGTTGCTGTAAAAAAAAAAACAAGTTGATCTTCTTTTGGGAGTATTTAACAGCGCGAATCGTTGAGCCAACTAAATTTTGTTCTCAGTGTGTTTCTCGATAGGAGATAATACACAATAAATTTGTTTATTTTAGGTTTTTTTTTTGTGTTATCTTATCTTCATGTAAAATAATAATTAGTTCACAAAAATTATGTTCAGTTTGGAGCTGCTTCCCTACAAACACAAAAATAATGTTCTTTTTATTTCCGCTCAATTCTAAACATTAAAATGTGTAGAATTGAACGGATTTTTAACAGTGCAGGGTTGAGGTGGTGAATACTTTTTTCGCTTTCTACTATGGCTAAATGTGAGTAAGTAAAATTTATTTCGAATGAGTTGATCGATGTGCATTTCTTTGAAGGCTCTTCTATAATGTATCGAATGAGTGAAATATTTGTTAAGTTAAGTAAGTGTATATTTACTTATTTGAAGTGAACTTCACTTATTAGGTTTTTTGATATCAATTTAAATAAAATAATAATTTAAAAGTAAATTCATATAATAAGTTCGTAATAAATTCTTGCGTATTTATTTATTCATGTAAGGATAAGGACCAGACGTAAATTTTTCTGGAATGAATTGTTAAATTTTTTATTCTAATTATCATGGATAAAAGTAAAAATTTTAGATTTATGATAAGGTTTAAAAGTAGTAGATTGATTCTTGGACTTTTTGATGAAATAGAAGTGTCTTATCATAACTTTGACTAGAAAGTCGAGGAGTGATAAGCTGTACAAAAAAAATAAGTTGCTACAAAATACAATAAATTTTATTAAAAAATTGTTCTCTCTCGGAATGAACTCTCTAAATACGAATAATGAAAATTGAACTACATTCACGTACTCCTATGATCATAATAAATCTTTCATGATCATAACATTCTTTCACATATCAGATAAATAAAAGACTTATATAATAATTATACAGAATAAGCGACTATTTACTTATCCAACGTGAATTTCACTTATTAAATATTTGATTAATCCAGTAATTAAAATATTTAAGCGTTCCCAAGCTGTTCATCTTGCCAACAATAGCATCCCCCACTCCCCCTTTGCATCTAACAATTTCCATCACTTTTAATCCCGCCGGCCAACCTCAGAACGCGCCGACCTCAGGCTCGTCAGAGTCAGCCGGTCTATTTCGCTCCTCAGCGCTGCGCATCCTTCACCGGGAGCCGGCGCGCGGCTACAAAGGGCCGCGCGAGCAGTCGCCCGGTTAATTAATGAAACTCTTTTAACCAAAGTCACGGCAAAGTGCCGCGGGGGTCTCCCGGTCCCAGGGCCGTCCGCGTTTGCTCGTCCGCCGCGGCGCTGCCGACGCACCTCGGCGGACGAGTCCACGTCGCTTTGTTAGTTGTTAGTCATTTATGCGAAATGGTCCCACGCCCAAATCAGAGATCCATCGATCCGGACGAGGGGACGACGCTGCGCCGAATTCCACGAAACGGAATGGAATGGAATGCCTCCGAGCGAACCATTAGTCAGATGCGCGCTTCTATGTGTGCGTCCCTATTGTTGATACGGGGATTGTTAACTTTCAGACTGCCGGCTTGATCCCGATGGGATGAGCCTCTCTTTTATTTCTTCTTCTTTTTTTTTTTCATTTGGAAATTTTTATACGCTCGGCCGCGGAGGTAATGTCGCCTATCAGGATAATGAAAGGGGGCATAAACAGTCAATTAAGAGACAATTAAGTTTAATGCGTTTAGAGGGAGGTAACGATATTGAGAAAATATCCGACTTCATTAAAACGGTAAAATAGAGGATGAGGGATGAGGGTGGCGGCTGCACCCAATTGGTTCGATGACAATTAGGTCAAAGTCATCCGCTTTTAATTTGAGCGTAAAACCTCGTGGATCGTTTCGTGGCGTGAGAAAGACCAATTCGTTTCGAGAAAGCGATGTTTGTCTGGAATTCTATTGACGCCGACGTTGCATAATGGATCAGACCCTGCTAAACTTAAATAACCTTTTAAGCCTCGAGAATTTTAATGTACACTTCGATAACCGTTTAGTCCAGGTCTACCCTGTTTTCTTTTTCCTTTAATTTAGCCATCTACTATTCTACCATACTTTTTGAAATGTTTAGACGAGAAATTTTGCAATAAAATGAAAAGATGTTCGTTATCGGTAAAAAAAAATGAAATTATTATCGTTGTCCGTAATTCTTTATATGATGTTTACATCATCGCCAAAAAGAAAGCATATTTTAATTTGCCATTTTTACAGCTCTAAAGCAAAATACATTCTTCAAAAACCTGATAAACTTAGAGTACCATACGAATGATGCCACAAGTTTATCAGCTTCTGGAAGAGTTTACTCTAGTGTTTTAAATGTGGCACATTAAAATAGGTCTTTTTTGAAATATCCTTTTCTCCTTTAGAACCAACGATATGATGCTTCGCCAAACTTTTAAAAAACATCGTGAACCGTTTAGAAAAGTCTCATTAGCCACATTAATGTGAACTTAAGCCAAACCTGAACTTCGTATATAAACTTTATCCCAACTTAATTTTCTTTTACGCGAAATTATACTTAAATGTAAATGAAAATACGAATCGTAATTAATTGTAATAATGAATTTCAGCGAAATTACTTCAGCGAACGCATAATCGATATTAATTTCAATGAACAAGTGTAATCATCATTAGGCGCATGAAACGAGCCGAAACTTTTCGAGTTGATCGCCGACGAGTTTACTTTGTTCGGGATGTCATAGCAGGAATGACAGGCGCGCATTCGGCCCATAAATCGGACGCACCGAATTTTCCGAGCAATTTCAACGATACGGCCTTTGAAATATTCCCGCGCGTGCTAACGGTTTTGTGGGGATTTTAGCGGGCGAATCGGTCGGCCGATCCACGGGCGTGTCCAGTCGCTGGACTAAAACTGCGCGCATTTTAAGCACCCGCGATGCTCGATTATGGCTCATATCGCTGCGTTTTCAGTTAACGCGAGCTACGAAGCAGCATTATGTATTTGACGCGTTACAAGCTGAATGTAAAGTAGGAGTGGCTCTCGGGCGCCCATGTAATTGAGTTCGATTGGATTCAATTTCGACGGACGCGGAGCCGTTCGCGCGTAATTATTCATCCGCTCGTTTATAAAGTACACTTGTATTCGCATCATTTATTGCTGTACTCGATAAAATGCTACTTCTAATCAACTGATTGCTTTATTTAGTTCTGTGCGTTATTGTCCAAATTGTATTCAAATGATAATATTCACACAATGCAGATTGACGATAATCGTATATTTAGTTTTCTTTTTCGTATAACGAATATTTAATTTTATTTTTAATCAATTAATTTATTAGATCAGTCCATCTAACAAAGAGTAGCTCGTTTCAAAAAGACTTAAATTAATTATTTTTAAAACACTAGAGAAAATTAAACTCTACTTAAACCTGAGGTATCCTTCGGAGTGATACCCTAAACTTGTTAGACTTCGGAACAGTTTACTTTGCTCTAGTGCTTGAAAAAAGATAAATTAAAAAATTGGCTCTTTTTTAGTTTACTTTGTGCTTTTCTTGACATGTGCTTTATCCGTGAAATTTTTTTCAAAACAAAATCTACACAAAACCTGAAATATACGTCCATAATTATACCCTAAATTTGTATAAGAACTTTATAGTAGTAAGCTTTATTTTAATGCTTGAAAAAGGCAACTTTAAAAATTGACTTTTTTTTAAATTTGCTGTGTGCTTTTTTGAAATGTGCTTGATCCGTGAAATATTTTTCAAAATAAACTCTACTAAAACTTGAAGTATATTTTTCATCATTATACCCTAAACTTAAATAGGACTTTACAGTAGTTTACTTTGTTTTAGTGCTTTAAAGAAAGCAATTTAAAAAATTTATCTTTTTAAAAATGATCTTTACTTTTTTTTAAATGTTTTTTTAAATGCTTTTGTCCGTTAGAGGAGATGATCCAATTGAATGGAAAAAAATGTAATCCCTGAACATTTTTTGCGAGACAATTCTTCTCTACACACAGGTAAACGCGACTTGCCTTCGGGAGCAAAATGGAATTCCTTCCTCAGATTCGTCCCACCTGCAGAGAGCAGCAGTCTGGTGGGTAGGGGTTGGGCGCGGAAGAAGAAAATCCCGATCGAGAGGAGTCCATGCAGCGTCTGGCTGCATCACACAGCGTCAAAGGCAAATACAGTCATGTAAGGATCATCTAGTCGAGTCGAGTTATTTCATTCACGAATTCTCCATAAAATCCGGAGTCGAGGTATCGAGAGCCCAGGCTTGCGCATTTAATAATGCAGTCTTCGGACGTTCGTATGGCTCTCCCAACAGCCCGGGCGAGGGAAAGAGGTGGGACCGGGGGAGAGTGGGAAGGGAGATGAAAAAAGGAAAAAAAGAGGAGGAGAAGAAGGAGGGGTAGCGAAGAGACCGGACTAAATATTTCACATCGTATTTCCGCTGCCATGTGCCCTAGGACGTGGAGAAATATATACGTCGGTGTTCACGTGTGTAGTGATCAATGTTTCTTGGGTATTGGCCACATGTACAGGCGCCCGCGAGACATTTTAAAATCATGCGCGCAACTGGATTATATGGAGCGGCAGATTTCTGATAGATTTACAAAAGGGAGTCTTCTGTACTTTTATTTCGTTATTTCTCGTTCAGATTTTTTAAATTTCTTTCGAATGCACACACTGACATGTTTTACTAATTTTTACGTTATTTTAACTTATAAACTTTACTAAATAATATTATAGTACTATACCTACGTTTACTGAACAATACTATAGTTCTGTATACATTTAGTCATAGATTTATAATGTTTACAATCATTAGCTATGAAATATACTACTGAATATTCATTATAATATTGCTTATAATAATCTACTAAGAATTTTACTAAACCATTTAGTAAAATTTCTGAGATTTACAGTCTTTGATTAATTTACTGAACTTGTAGTAAAAATTATTTAAAAAATTACTCTCAGTACACGATGCATAGTAAAAATTACTAAAAAAATTCTCTTTGTGCACGATGCATAGTAAAAATTTCTAAAAAACTTCTTCCTGTGCACGATGCACAGCAAAACGTACTATAAAAACTCTCACAGCGTACAATTTCCTTACTATGTAAATTTTAAGTAGAAATTACCAGTGTACTCTCTAAATTTGATTCAATAATAATAAAACTAATTTTAAGACGGTAAAAGAAATAAATAAATTATCACTGTAAATTATAAAAAATTTCACTGATTTACAGTGAAAATTCACTAATTCCCAAGAACAAGTGCACTTGTGCTTCTATTTTAAAATTAGAGTAATTTTCACCGAATCAAATTTAGAGAGTACGCCAGTCTACTTTTTCGTCGTCAACGTCGGTGCATTCAAGATAATAAATAAACCACTTGAAAAAGGCAACAATAAAAAACAGTAAAAAGTCATTGGCTGCATTAATAATTGAAATGCGAAGCAAGCTCGGCTGGAGCGATAAAGAGGGAGCCGCCTCTGGCTTAAGCAGGGCGTTTCGGGTTTTCGAGTTTCACTCGTTCTTTGTCCCGCGAATCTAGCTTGTTTGCAGACTGCGCGCCATTAACGTAATGCCCCTTAACCTTAGAAATGGCGAGGTCGAATCGCTCGAGTCTCGCGCGGGCGCGGCTGTTAGTCGGCTTTGTTGCGCTATGGCTCGTAATAAACGCGATTCGCTCTCCCGCTGGCAGTTGTTCATGTGCTCGAATAACTTTATGGATGTTCCACGCACTGGCTACGGGCCCAGCAGGTTCTTTCGCGACCTTCTCATTCTCTGAGCCTCCAGCTCACAGCATTCGAGTTACTTTTTTAATTATTCTTCCCTGATAACCCATACCTGGTGCCTTGACGATTGAATCGTCATTGAAATCAAGGTTTAACATTGAAAATCAAGGTTGAACATTGAAAATCGTAGTTGAATATTGAAAATCAAGGTTGAACATTGAAAATCGTAGTTGAACATTGAAAATCGTAGTTGAATATTGAAAATCTAGGTTGAACATTGAAAATTAACGTTGGATATTGAAAATCAAGGTTGAACATTGAAAATGAACATTGAATATTGAAAATCTAGGTTGAAAATTGAAAATGAACGTTGAATATTGAAAATTAAGGTTAAACATTAAAAATTGACGTTGAATATTGAAAATCAAGGTTGAACATTAAAAATCAAGGTTGAACATTGAAAATTAACGTTGAATATTGAAAATCAAGGTTGAATATTGAAAATCAAGGTTGAACATTGAAAATCAACGTTGAAGATTGAAAATTAACGTTGAACATTGAAAATTAACGTTGAATATTGAAAATTAACGTTGACGATGATAAAACCTTGATTTGGTTGGATATGCAAGGTTTATTTCAACATTTCCTAAAAATTTACTGTAAACGTTGATTTTCAATGCTATTTTAAAAATTTCTGAAACATTTGTTGTAAACCTTGATTCTTATCGTTTATTTTCAACGTTAATTTTTATCTTAGTCAACATTTACAGTAAATATTTCGGAAATGTTGAAATTAATGTTGAAATTTGACGTTGAAAATCAAATTTTATACAACAGATGCTTAAGAAATGTTAAAATCAATGTTTTAAATAAATTTTCAAAATAAAGATTCTTTTACAAATACTTAGAACTTGTCTCAATCAACTCTTGACTAAAATGAATATTGAAGAACAACACATATTTGGTAAACATTGAAATAAACGTAAAAACCAAGTCAAATCAAAGTTTTATCAACATCAATGTAGATTTTCGAAGCTGATTTCTATGTTTTCATTTTCAACCGACTTACAGTTTGCTTGCTGACCAATTCGAGTGGACAAATGGATTAATTCGATCGATATTTTTATTTAAACTACTTTTTTTTTTAATAAAACGGAAATTCGATAGTTTTAAAGTGGTTTTTGGTTTCAACAAGTATATTCTCTCTTTATTCCGTTCGAACGAGTGTGCAGCGTTGCGTAAGTTAGGCGCGCATCATACGTACTCTGGGATCAGGGAAACCCGTGGAATTTCCATTAGTCTGAGCCTCTAGCATTAACCTTAACTATTAATGTTGCGGAATAACCTGTTCGTCGGTCATTTCACGTATAATGCACGAACCTAGAGCTCCCAGTGAGAGAAATCGTTCTGTTTGTTCAATTCGTTCCTCCTCCTCCTCTCCCTCTCTCCACTCTGTCAATATTTTACCAGCGGAAAAATCATAAAAATTGTGTTACTATCAAAACAATCTAAAATAAAATATTTAAATGGTAAAATAAACGTTGGAATTATAAGCGATGTTTGATGTTTTATGCATTTATGGATTTTCACGAGCACTACAAGTAGATTTATTTTCAAAATTCAGATTAAACTTGAGGGGGGGAAATAAGCAATATTTTGAACGAATTTGCAGATAATACAACGTTAGCTATTTTAGTAAATCTTACAACAGTGTACAAATAAACTTTTTAATTACGAAGCGCCGCTCTCATGCCCTAAATATGAAGAGAGGCTTGTAACGTGGTAGTACAGAGAGTGAGCAGGGCTTGTTTAGATACCCTCCAGGCATCGCCTCTCATTATTACGGAATCCTAAATCATTCACAGGTAATTCAGGGTCTACCACTGCACTCTCGAGTTTTGGTTTCAACTGCAACATGAACTATCGTAAATGAGAAAACCATTAAACTTTCAATCATGAATATTTCATGTAGCAACACTTTAATCAACTAAAAAGAATTACAATGCAGGAATTGCATTCAATTACAAGTGATTATAAACAATTACAGTAAAAATTCAAAACCTACAAAGTTCATTAAAGTTTTAACCAGTTCAATCGATAAGTATTATAAATTTGCGAAACAAATGAAGCGCGCATGGAAAAATTAAATTAGCTTATCATCAGCTTTAAAGTAATAAAAAAAATAATAATAATAAAAGAGAGGGCAGAAAAAAATACGCCAGCTAGAGAGATGTGGATGTTGTAAAAAAAAAAACAAAGTACGACCGATAAAATCTCTTGATTAATGGCGCTGAGCTGCCTTGTATTACCTCATCAAGCTGCGACGCTCGGGGCACTGACTTACATGTACCCCGGCAATTAAATTGTATACACCCACACACTCGCAAATCGTATCGGGATAATTTGAATTCGCAGATGATTATTATTGAAATGCCGGACTATGCATTGGTCCGTTCTACTTGCATACCCTTTTCTGCGTAATGTTGCAATTCGTATTTTGAAGAAAATTTGAAATATTCAAATGCCGGCAATTTGTAAAGCCAGCGGGGGCAAAAGTGCGGAGTATTATCAAAATAAAGTTGCAAATTTACTGGGCAAACGCGCGGCTAATTTGCATAATTTCTATATGGCGGCGTGTGTGCCGCAATAAACGTCGCACTGAAGGGAGAGTCTTGGGCCACGTCGCCGTGCGCCTCGGGAGACGTGATTGATTACGGGCTTATCGAGCCTTTCGTTTTAATTTTTAATTACTGTACCACGCGAGCGGAGGCTCGCATGCACCGACAGGCGATATCGCCTTGAATTATAAGCGCGAGCCGAGCGGAAAAGGCGGAGAACGGACCGCCGGCTCATCGAATGCGTTTTGATAGTTTACTCCGGTATCGCTGAATTTTTCTTTTTTGAAGTTTATTTTATCTTTATATTTCAGATTGTACATATCCACTCATTATTGTATTTACATGAAAGAATTAAAGTAATACTGCAAAAGTAAATTCGCATAATAATTTATAATACTCGGCTTGATCTCTCTTCATTTATTTTCTTGGAGTAACAAATGATTGCTAATGTGATATTTCTGGGCGATTGCTCTGAAATATTCAGCATGCATAAAGTGAAGTTGAAAAACTGCAGGATATTATTCAATATTTATTTCACTCGAATTAATTTTTTAAACGGAGATTAAAGATTTAAAAAAATTAAAATTAAAATATAAAGCTTTAACGAATTAAGTGCCCGTTGAACGCGTTAAAAAGGAGCTAAAAAAATTTTAATTATTAAATATAAAGATTGCTTTTTACGGTCACTTTGTAGCAGAAGTGCCTCTACGTTGTATAGAAATTTATATTACGTTGAATATGAATATGAAACTAATATGAGTTTCAATATGCAATTTCCACGTTAGGACGACCCTCTAATGCGCAACTTAAAATTTTATACTGCAAATGAAGTTTAACTGAATTGAAATTTTGATTCCAGTCTCAGCGAAAATGTATATCACGGTTAATATGCAGTGTAATTTAGTCAGAGGCATCGTCAAAGTGACCTGATCAAGCGCCGAATAAATCGAGTCCCACAAAACACATCCCTATCGCAGTGGCCAGCGAAGCAAACAGTCAGTAACAAACGGGAAGAGATAAAAGAGATAAGGCTCTGCCAACGCATTATCCCTTTGCAGCTCGTTCGAGTATGAATAATTATATTAATTATGTTAAAATAATCGTACCCTCTCTTCTAAAGCCTGCTATGCATATAATGAGACTCGTCCATCCCGTCAAATAGAAGTCTGTCCTTATAACTATTCTAAAGCGTACTAAAATCTTATTTTTTAAGATGTTAAATTTATTAATTTTATTTTTATTCATTTGCAGTCTTTAAAAAAAAAATTGATTTCCATGATATATGATAATGATGAAAAAGATGATCGCGGAATACTTAGAAATACATTAAATTTTCTGAAAAAGGAAAGTCGTCTATCGCCTCAGTAAAAGCTCACTATCAAGCCTTTACTAAAATTCTAAAAATAATTAATTGATTGTTACGTATGATAACCGTGAAAATATGATCGTGGAATACTTAAAAATACATGAAATTTTCTGAAAAAGGAAAGTCATTATCAAGCCTGTACTAAAATTCTAAAAATAATTTTTATAGTGTTTTAAAAGAAATTTATTTTCACGTATTATAACGATGAAAAAGATGATCGCGTACTATACTTAAATATACATGAAATTTTCTAAAAAAAAAAGGGAAGTCGTCTATCGCCTCATTAAAAGACCAGTGATAATAATCATGCCTACTAAAATGACAAAAATAATTTTTACAGGGTTCTAAAAAAAATTGATTTTCACGTATGATCACGGCGAAAAATATGCTCGTCTGCTTAAAAATGTAAAAAAAAATCTCTGAAAACGGTGAATTCTGAATGGCGAATGTATAAATCAACTGAAATTCACGGTAAAGCGCAAGGGAAAAAAAAGAGGACAGGTGATTTCACGGCACATTCAACAGCCGCGGGAGTGTAATTAAAAGTATCACGTGCTCGCCGCGACAGCCTCCAACGTATTCCACTACTCGGCGCATTTCGGCCTTCATCATATCTATTATGCGGTATTTGGACTTGCTTTCGCAAGCCTGCAGGCTAGCAATATACATAATTAAACTTACGTGACTTATCTGTTGAAAAATGTTGTGTTTAACGCCCCCCTCCCCGGGCGCCTACTTTTGCGGGCTGCCCCTGGTTCGTTTGCGCTTTTCTCGGCTTTTCCACCTACGCTTCGCGCTCGCCGAGCCCCTCGCCTCGCTTATCCGGTCTGCGTGTGCAGGTGAGACCCTGAGACGCGAACGTTATGACCGACACTGGAGATATTTTATATTTTTCATGATTTAACTACACAACAGTGTGGGGCAAATTTTTTGAAATATTTCAATCCTCTCTTTTTATAGTACAGTTTATATTTTTCAGAAATATTCGTGAAGTTATTTTTGTTGAATGTGTAGATACTGAAGTGAATGCTATTTATATACTACGGTAATTTATGCTCTGTAGGTTTCATTTTAACGAATATTATTTTAGCTTAAATATACTTGATAGAAGAATAATTGAATTAAAATGTTATTTTGAGCTTCTGTTGAAGTATATAATACGATTATAAAGACACGCACAGTTTATAGCTCATTCAATGCATTAAATCATTAGGTACTTTTGCTTTCCACTAATTTATCACACTTTTTATTTACAGACTTATACTATAAAAAAAAAATTAATTAAAATTAAGTTGGAAATTCTTTAGGAAGAGAGGAATACCTTCCACTGATTTATGATACTTTTTATTTATAAAACGACAGTAAAAAAAAAATAAATAAATAAATAAAATGAAAATTGAATTTTTTCGCAAAGAAAGGAAAAAAGTGCTATTATCTTAGTTAGTATTTCACGGTGATACGGGCAGCGTGACAAATAGCTACCGGTGCAATGAATATGAATGAATTGCGAAGACTTACGCAGTTATCGCGATAAACCCCTATATCAAAATTTAAAAAAAAAAAAAATAGTCGCTTACCTAAAAATCTACACTCAAAATCATTTAATAATACACGAAGAGAATAGTTGGGTGAAAATTACTCACATTGTCATGCGGTAATCTTGGAACGCCTTGCCTTTCTGACGATTTTTGTTAAATTCTGATTAATTTTTACAATGCCAATTATTAATTTTACTATACTGCATAAGTGATTTACACATATAATAATATGTATAGAAAATTTAATAAAAAATTATACGAAAATGATTACATTTTACTCTATCAAGATTTAAATTTTATCAGAAGTTTAACAATTTTTACCAACCACATAGTAAAAAAAAAAAAAAAAAAAAAAAAATGCCAAAAGCGCGCCGTGATAGCAGGAGGATTTCGTCATTTATTTTTTGGCTTTGGCCGTAGATACGTCCAAACAGTGCTAACCTAACCCGAGAAGGGCACTGGCAATTTTTACAACAGAGATTAGTTAAAATTGTACCGAGCGCTAATAAAAAAAAAAATCCACCGCATAGTAACGTCGTATACTATAATCACATAGTTAATAACCCTTTCACTTCATATAATATCTTCTGTATTCTAAAAAAAAAATTGTAATTTATCCGCCTAATTAGGCGTTGAGTAGACAGAATCCGCAACACGAAAGAGATCCGCGGAATGTACGTACTGTACGGTCCGTTTTTTTTTTTTTTTTCGTGGTGCATACCGTAGCCCGAATAGCTCGGAGAAAAATTACTCCTCGCGCCCGGCGCTCCACAGCTTCCGGAATCTCTTGTAGCCATCGTAAGTTATGTGCCTCCTCTCTCCTATCCCGCTGCGCTACGTGAAAAGTTTGCGATATGATGCGCCGCGGAACGCATCGTATATCCGGCCCGTCAAACTTAATAGAGTCTCACATTTTTATAAGTCTCGCTTCTCGCGCGAAAAAACCCCGCGAATGCGCTGCCGCCCGCTTTAGCGCCGTCGGCCTTTCGTTTATTCGCGAAAATGCAGTCGGACGCTTCCGTTCGGTGCAATCGCTTCATTGTTTTTCAGCCGAAATTTCTTTCGTGCCTGCGAATACACGCGAATTTGCGCGAATTTTCAATCTTTCATTTTATATAAATATTAATTGAAAACGTTCGTTTCGATTTTCCCTCGTTCATTTGCGATTTTATCGTTTTTTTTTTATTTGATAGTCAATTATGCACATGCTCTGCGACAAAGTATTAAAAACATGAAGTTTCATGTGAATAAATTAATTAGTATAATGTACTTACTTTAATATCAACCGATTTATCGAATCAGACAAAATTTCGAAAAAAGGGCACTTAACTGTGAACACGAGTGATTTATGTTTTATTTTTATCGTTTAATTATTTAATTTGACTTTTAAAAATCACTTAGAAAAAAATGAGCAAAAATTTCACATTTAAAAATCACTAATTAGAAAGAAGGTTGAAAAATCTTTGCCATTGTCACTTCAGAAGGGTAGTTCCTAACGTTATATTAAACGCGCGAGATTCGCTCAGGTAAAAGTTTCGACAGTGCGATATACTTGTGCTCGCGAATTACTTGTATATCTGACACCAGGGGCCGAAACAGCCTCGGGGACCTTGAATAGAGCACCGGTAACTTTGCATCAGATTCGAAATTTCGGAGCGGAGTTATCTGTCTCGAAGTAGACGAAACCGGCGCAACTATACCTGGAAGCGCGAGTCTTGCGGATTCGCAAATTGTACACGCAAAAAATTTATTCTACACAGTCGTCCTATATAAATTCAAATTTAATGAAAAACATAAAATAATAACTAATAAATAATAAAATTCATCAACTCGCTAATATATTTTGCAATTACCATATGTTCACTATATTTTTTGTATTATACAAAATTATTGAAAAATATTGCATCCATCTCTAATTCAAATTTCTTGAAAAAAAATGAAAAAGAGTAATAAAATTAATCAACTCGACAGCATAGATTTTACGATTTCAACGTCCACATACGCGATACTGTCATTCGCATGGAGAGTGACATATCGAACGTATTCTTTTTTTTTTTTTTTTTTAAATTCCTCTGTAAAAAAAAAAGGAGAATTGTGCATAATTTTCAGTCAGCCAAGCAGGAGCTCGCCGGAAAATGCGACGCTCGTCAACGATAATTGTCAGCCTGGCCCTGCACTTACGTCGCTCGGGTACATATGTGCACGCAGCCGAAGAAAAGGGGCGGGCGGCGCCGACGTGACTGAAATACGCGGGGCTGCGGTTTTTTTTTTTGCCGCGAAATCCCTTGTCTATCGGCCGTCGCGTCTGCCGCGAATTCGATTCCGTGCGGCGCGCGCTGACAGTTTGTCCCGGCGCCGATTGAGAGCGGACGCATTCGTCTTCTGCCGAGGGGAGGCCGAGACGGCGACGAACAGCTGCTCGTGTCGATGTTGCACGCACGCGAGTCTCCCGCCGAGATGGAACGATTTTTATCGTTGACCGGGTGGCATGTGGATTCTTTCTTTTTTTTTTACAAACTTGTATTGTATATTTTATTCTCAGTATAACGTTTTCAACTGTTTTCATTTTTTTAAATTCAATCGTGATTCTATACAGTAATAAGCAAGAATAATGATGGTCATGTACTTACGAAGATATTGGAAGTCGAAAATATTATTGTAAGAATGTTTTAGAAATGTTGGGATTTTTTTTTTAAACTTTCTATATTGTATATTTTATTCTCAGAATATAATATTCACCAGTTTTTCATTTTTTAAAATTAAATCATCATTTTAGAGTAATAAATAAGAATAATTATGGTCACATACTTTAGAAAATGTTGGAAGCGAAAATATTATTGTAAGAATTTTTTTAGAAATGTTAGGATTTTTTTAACAAGCTTTTCATAGTATATATTTTATTCTCAGTAAATAGTATTCACCAGTTTCTCATTTTTTTTTTTTTTTTTAAATTAAATCGTGTTTTTCGAGTAATAACCATAAGAATAACGATGCGGTCATGATAAGAAGTTGAAAATGTTATTGTAAGATTTTTTTACAATATATTTTATTCGGAGTTTAACGTTCGCTTGATTTTATTTTTTATAAAATAATTAGATGTAAAATTTAATCTAATTTAGACTTTAGAGCGATGAGTAAGAATAATGATGGTCATGTAGCTACAAAGATAAGAAATCTAAATGATTATTGTAAAGATTCTTTTTCGAATTGCAAGATATACAACTGTTTGTTCATTTGTTACAAGATCATCCGTTCAGTACACATTACATAAAGATGCTGTGCATATGTCGGGAGCAGTGACACTCGAGACGCTGAACATTCAAATAAGGAATGAATATTAATATCCAAAATCTACTTGGTCAACACGCACTGCTGCATATCCAGTAGTATTTTCCCTTCTCAAAGCTCCAAGCTATAACTTCAAGTATTGTCCAAGTCTTTTAGTAAATAAGGCTTCTATATCCGGGCAGCTTGCAATTTAGATCAATTGCATGTATCTTTTACAGGGCCTTGTATTGAAAAATAAATTTTACAATATTTTTACAAAAAAAAAAAAAAAAATAAATAAATAAATTAATAAATAAATAAATGCAAATATTTAAATCATTGAGAGATATCTTGCAATAGAATTTGCTATAATTATAGTGCAAAAATTGTATTATAAAAATGTTGCTATTCATCACAATAAAAACGAAGGAATATACTTTTAGGAAAAAGGAACTTACTTTCAAGAAAAAAATTGTTGCTTTACAAAAAAAAAAAAAAAATTGCTATTTTATACAGTACTTATCTGTAATAAATAAATCTTATCTTACAGTTCCACAAACTATAGTAAATATTACTCTAACATTTTTCTCGCTGAATAAAGTAACAAATCCAGACTTCAGAAACTTTGAGCTTCCTCAAACCATCAAGGGTGACGACGAAGGTATTTAAAGGGCACTTCTTGGCGCGCAAATATTAGTAAATTCCCGTTTAAAAAGCGAGACAAAGTAGAGTGTGTGCGCGGCTAAGTTAAGAAAAGAGGCAAAAAAAAAAAGTGACGCGTGTCGCATCGAGTGTTTTACGAGCGGGCTTTTGTTCTTCCCGCGGATAGAGGCAATGAGAGGGAGAAAGAGGGAGTGAGGTCGAGGGGAGATAGCAGGAGGGCACATGTTGATGTATACCCGTGGCCGAGAGAGCTCGAGAGTCCCTGTGTATGCGCCTGCTTGATTGTATGCTTAACCCCCACCCCCACCCCACCCCACCCCCCCAACCCCTCAGCCTCGTTGCAACGCGATATATCATGAGGAACGGCTCGCTTAGGGAGCGCGCGCGTGTGTATCTACGTACGGACGTGAATATTTTGAACGACAAATATCAACTATCGCGCGCACTGTTTGTTGCGAGAGTTCGACAAGTTGGCGGCATGCAAAGCTGGAATTTTCAATCAAGTTCGCGAAATGCGCGTACACGCTTTTGCCCCCGCCGAATCCGCCCCTAACTATGCATCGAATTATGGATATTGTGCTGAGCGTCAAATATATACGCGGCTATATATATATATATATCGATGGAATTTCGTTTGTATCCATTATTTTGTTAATTTTGCGATTTGCCGGCGACCGCGAGTATACAAAATGAAAAAAAAAAATATATATGTATCCAGCGAAATTTCGCTATTCGATGATGCACGCACGGCCGGGCTTAAATATGAATTTTTTCTTTTATTAAAACGCGCTCCTCTTTGAGAGAGACCTTTTGCAATGAATTTTTTTGTATAATTAAAAAATTAGCGAAAAATATTGGGTAGTTAAGGGGAGTCGATGGTAATTAGATTAGCGATTATAACTTCATAAGCAGAATATTGGCTGCGCTCTTTAACGGGGGTGTATACACGGAGAAAAATATCCCATTAAAAATTACTATAGTTTTATCTAAAGCGAGGACAAACTGGAACTATCAAAAAAATTGCGATAATGAATAGCAAATTTTACTGTAAATATAGTAAAAT
>JAWWEN010000038.1:24995145-25008889 GCA_035582955.1 Sycophila texana
TAGGTACACTCGGCTCGTGTTGATTCTCGAAGAACAATTTAAAAATTTGCAATGTCGCATGAAAATTTTTAAATTGTTCTTCGAGAATCAATTCGAGCCGAGTGTACCTATGGTAAATGAGTCTTAGACTTTTAAGTATTCTGAGAAAAATAGATTAAGAATAGGTTACAGTTTTCTTTATAACCGTTTCTATCTTTAAGAAAAATTACTATTTTTCTAAAAACTCGTTGTAGGGTCAATTTTTACTGAATGATTACTAATACTTCATACCAGAAGATCAATAATTATTTATAAATAAAATATTTTGTAATATTTTGTAGTAGTCTATAACAAAAATTATTTAAAAGCATATCATTTATCCCTACTATGTAAATCTGAATTAGTGAAATTTTGCTGCATATAGTAATACATTGCAGGTTAAAAGTATCCCACTAATTGAATTAGTGGGATACTTTTCACTAGGAATATGTGACTATTCACTTAAGTTTAGTGAAATCGGAGACTTTTCACTAATTCAGATTTAGAGAGTACATGATCAAGTGGGTCGCCCCATTATAGTAAAATAGTAATTACTCTTAATCTATTTTTCTTCAGGGTAGCGATAGAATATTTTTGTTTATATAGGTTTATTTAATATGAATACATTTTAAATGATATTTTAAATTTTAAATCGACTTTTTTAGTACTATAGCTGAGCGATTCCCGCAGTATAGTGGTTTTCTTTGACAATAAATAGGCGCTAGAATTTGTTTGGCTTTTATGCATTTCCAAAGCTTTGTGTCCGCTGACGTGCATTGTGTATTCGTGGGCGAGCGAACAAGCGAGGGGTGCGAGGAGAAAAAATGAAGTATATCGGCGTGTATGGATACATTAACTTAATTACAGTCGGTGCTCTTGCATTGCAGCGACTGATCCGTTGTCAAGCAGCTTTTCGCTTTTTTGATATGATCGAAAGAAGAGCGTCATTTTAAAGTGAATGAGTGATTTTTTGCGCGTAATAAAAATGCTTTTAGCTCTATTAGAAAACCAGGGAATAATATA
Source organism: Sycophila texana (assembly GCA_035582955.1). Lineage (NCBI taxonomy): Eukaryota > Metazoa > Arthropoda > Insecta > Hymenoptera > Eurytomidae > Sycophila > Sycophila texana. The sequence continues at coordinate 24,996,187 of JAWWEN010000038.1, forward strand.
ATTAAAAAGATAATCAGTCAAACTTTGAAACAACCATTTGTACACCCTCGCGAAAAAAGGAAAATCACTTTAGGCCCAGTAGAAGTTTTCTTTTAATAAACAATGTGAATATTTTAAAGTAGACTCGTGAAACTTAATCATAATATTTTGCAACTGGACTATTAAAGTAGTGCGGATTTAGATCATTTGGTATCCTCTTAAAAAAAAAATTATTTTCGGCCCAGTAGAAGTATTTTTTTAATAAACAATACGAATATTTTATCTACTAAGCAATATGAATTATTTTAAAGTACCTTCTTAAATTTCAATCACATTATTTTGCAACAGGACTAATGAAGTAGTAGTACGAATTTAGATTTTCGCCTAAGTGGTACCTAATTAGTATACTCATTCATTAAAATCGATACACTATTCCATCAATCGGGTCTGTTACAAATTCTATTATGTGCACGCAACGAAATTACATTACATTACAACGATCGAACCGTTTAATATAAAAAAGGAAAAAAGAGTATGAAAAAAAAGGGTAATCGTCCCTAAAAAAGAGAAGAGACAATTTATCGCGCGCTACTTTAAATTAATCAAGCTAACAAGATTCCATTTTGGCCTCGGTAATCTAAGCCGAAAGTACCGACGGGCAAAATTGATTCTGGTCGGCGCAACCACCGTAACACTCCCAAACACGGCAAGTGTTTTGCTCTCGATTATTTTTTTCCGCGGACGCGCGCCTGGATTAACGCGCGGCAACGCTCCGAGGGGTGTCCAGGGCTCGCTGGTAAAAAAAAAGGAGGCATCGCCATAGGTAAAAAATAAAGAGAAAGGGGAGAGAGTAGAATCGCGGAAAAATTTGCATGAAAGCCGACAGCGAGCCGCGTTGCGTGCGCGGTAAAAATGCAAATTCTGCAATGTGTGCGCGCACACTCGGCCGCGGATGGCCAAAAAGAAAGCGCATCGCCGCGTCTATGGCCCTGGCCAAGAATGAACCATCCGCAGCCTACTCTCTGTTTCCTTTGTTTTTATTTTATTTTTATTTTTTTTTTGCGCTATTTCCTTGCTTTTGACTTTATATCACGCTGATGTGTATTGCAATACTATCTTGCGGTAATTGTTCAACGTCAACTATTTTTATTAAACGGTAATTTATTTTTCATCCAAATTATATGATATTTTCTTAATGAAAATGCTGTAGGCGCAGTAGGGTTTAATTATTCAAATTTTATAATTTTAAAAAAGTAGTCCATTTTTTATCCTAATAATTATAATATTTTCTTAATGAAAATTCTGTGGAGGTAGTAATATTTAATTATTTAAGCATTTTATAATTTTAAACCGTAGTTCATTTTTCATCTAAATTATAATATTAATCTTGATAAAAGTGACGTAGAGGTAAAGATATTTAGTTTTTTAATCGCTTTATATTTTTTAAAACTGCAGTTCCTTTTTTATCTAAATAATAACATTCTTTTAATGAAAATACTTGGAGGTAGTAATATTTACTTTTACTTGAGAATTTTACATATTTGTTTCTATCGGTGTATTATTGAAAAATTCATAAAATATATTTGTCGATTAATAGTGAATTAATAAGATGCTCTTTCAATTTTAATTTTAGTAATTATATAAAAATACAATCATTTTATTGATAACTGCGAAATACAAAAAATGCAAAATTCACGAGTTTATTTCGCAACTCCTTTTTCCCAGAACGCTTAAAATATTTACATCAAATAATGCTGTATAAATTCTCTCATTAATAAAAGATCGCATAATACAATGAATGTTAAGTGGATTTAACTCTGATTGAACCTGCTCATTAAATAAGTATCAATTATTTACAGGCACATTATTCGAATTAAATTATTCACCGCTCTATAATTTATTATTCACGATTGAGTGAGCACTAAATTAAAATATTGCAACGTACGTCGAAGAATTACGATATGCATTCGTCAAAAGAAAAACGGCCAAGTGCAATTTAAACATAAAAAAAAAAAGAAAAACAATCGAACATCCAAAATGTCGAGTACCAAAGATTGTTGTTATCGACGCGATCGGGAAAACACTCGAGAATTCTAAATTACGAGGCTTTTCATCGGAAAATTGGATTTTCCATCGAGAGAGTAAACGGAATCAGTAAACGGTTATAAATTAGACGGAAAAGCTCTCTTGTTTCGGATCTCTCGTCCTGCGGCTCGCCCGCGCACTTCTAAAAACTGCGACTTCATAAATTAAATCAAGCTTTTTTGCGCTCGCCTCGCGCGGGCATATATTCGGCCACACTTCGATTCCGCGCGCGCCGCTGCCACTGTCTAGAATATCGAAAACGTATAAACCAGGCGTGGATATGCAAATGCCGCGCGTCGATGCGCCGCATCTCCTCGACGGCACTAGGCTGTCGCGCTGTATATCGGAAATAGAAACGAGGATGAAAAAAAAAAAGCGAACGCCTATAGTGGATGAAAATGTCGGAGGAACAAATAGAGAAGGAAAGGGATGTATGGGTAAGTTACACGAAGAAGCAAAGGAGATGGAATGATGATGAAAGCGTAGTGGTCTGCGGGCTGAAAATTGAAATATATTTTAGAGAAAGAATTTCGCGAATGTATTTTTCCGAGTAATTGGAGTTTCTATCAAATTGAAAATAGAAACAAATTAAGGAAGAATGTGTACACCGGTGGTTTGTATTTTCTTGAAAAATAATTTTATTCTTCGAGAAATATATTATACGGTTTTTCCTTTTTCGGAGAATTGTAGAATAGTGAAAAAAAGGTATTCATTTTAGAAAAATTATTTATACTTTATTGTAAGTAAAGTCTCATGTTATTGTATGATAATCATCGGGTTGGAAGGTTTTAGAACAACAAAGAAGAATCCGTAGTGACCTTCAATAATGAGATTTTATTAAAAATCGTTATCAAAGATTTTTTCTAAAATCTGTGTATATTAGTACTTACTGGAAAATTTGTTTCTTTTATCTGTATATCCCGTTTATTTAATAAAATAAAATAAAATGAAAAATTGCTAAAAATCACTGGGTTCTGAGTTGACGCCCTAATCCTTCCAAAATGATAAAAATTTACTACCTCGGCGATGCGATAAAACGGCTAGAGTGAAATTTCACTCTTTTTCAGTCTTTCTAGAGTTAATTCATTCATAGAGTTAAATTTGAAATTTACTTTAGCGAAGTAAAATCGTCGCCTCTAACGAAAAAAAGCACATTTCCAAAAAAAGTCTATTTTAATTTGCCATTTTTAGAGCTCTAAAGTAAAATAAATTCTTCCAAAACTTGATAAACTTAGGGTACCATATACGAATGATACCACAAGTGTATCAGCTTCTGGAAGAGTTTACTCTAGTGCTGTAAAAGTGGCGCATTAAAATATGCTTTTTTTTGAAATGTACTTTTCTAGAATGTCTTAATTTCACTCTGATAGAGTAGGATTTCTTAGGTTACAAATTTGAATGAAAGAATTACTCTACTTCTCTCTAATCTAGAGACTACTTAATTTCACTCTAAACTTCGAGTGAAAATTTGACTCCAATTGATCGTCAAATTTAACTCCATTTCACTCTAGCGGATTTAGCGTGTATGTAGTCCATACTGAATTTCCGGAAACAATAACCGGTTTTTCCCTGGAGGCTGCCGGAGGACAGTTCGGTCGAATTTGTGCTTTTCCAGCTGCAGACGCGAGCCTGACTTACGCGCGCGCCGAATTTGATTGGGGCGGGCTCTCGCTTTGGCCGCGCGCCGATTGGACTTGTCGCGCTCTCGAGGCCCATTGTGTATCGCGCGCCAACTGTCCGCCTCTTTCTGCCTGTCACAAGGACGAGTGACGGCGTTGCGTAGAACAATGATTCTCCCGACGGAAAAATGTCACGGCAATGACTGCGCGCCTCAATTCCGACTGCCGGGGCCGATGGAGTCGCGGAGGTTTTTGTCGGAGCCAACTCCGCTGTTCTCCCGTTTTTTTTTTTTTTTTTAGAGACGCGCATGAGATAAATCTTCCGACCGACAAAACTGCTCGGACAATTACGGGAATGGATCTGCGATTAATTCAATTTTCGCATGATTGAGAAATCGCTACTTTTATTTCTGGTACCTATCTGCTATATTCTGATGGGATTGGAAAATTAACTTGCGAAGTGTGCGATAATAGGAATAAAACGAGCAATTTCTATAAAACTTGTAGTAAGAAGTAATTGATGTGCGTAATGTTTCGATAGAAAAGGATACAATAAATTAAAAGAAAATTGTAGTATAAGGAATAATAAGTCAAATTTCTATATGAAAAAGTCACAGCCACATTTCGAGTAAACTTAGCTTCCACGTGTCGCTCTGCAATCTCTTACTCTCCAGTTTCGCGCTTATTAAATTCATTTATCTTTTCGGCAGAATCATGCTCGCAACGTGTTGTCGCTCCTTAATTGGAAGAATTAAAAATAATTTTCTCGCGGTCTCCGACGCATTATATAATGCCTTGCTTTTCGTAATTTTTGTTGTTGCTTTTTATTTTTTGCGCTCAAGTAAATACTCGCTCGGGCATTGAGCATATGCAAGGCCTGCGGCTCTTTTGAATCCGAGATGAGTTTAGTCTGCGCAGCGTAGTGTGCCCCGAGCTAGGGGGGCTTTTCATTGCAACCTGCCATGTTTTTGCTTTGTTTTCTGCTGTTAGCCATTTTTTCATCGTTTTATTTACTTTTGCTGTTTTTCTTCCTCTTTCTTTTTTACCTAACGTATTTTGGCCGGATCTAAATGGAAGCCCGAAATAATGACAATGCCCTTTGTTATAGGATTGTTTTAAATTAAATAGTTCAGAGCGCTGCGAATATTTGGAAATTTTAAATGTTCTTAATGCAAATTGAACGCTACTCGTTTGAGCAAAAATTTTTCCTCCTTCGTATTTAAAATTTAACTCGCAAAAATTCCCGTATGTTACTTTCTCCATGCGCATAGCAAATATCTTAAATTAATTAAGAAGAATTAAATAAGTAAGAATTAAATATTACTTTTGTAGATACTTTGTAGCGAGAGAAATGTTTAGTCATTTTTCTTGTGAGTTCAGTAAATTAATCACAGACTGTAAATCTGAGAAACTTTAGTAAACTGTATAGGAATTTTTAATAGAATATTTAATACCAAGCCTCGAAATGCTACTGTATATAGTGAAAAATTATTGAATTGGTACTTATTGTTAGTAAAAATTACTAAAACATTTCTCTCGGTATATGGTTGTAATATATTTGTATAAAGAACCTCAGTCTGTTAATTTTTAATAAATAAATAAAATAAAATAAATGTAGGTATAGTGTACACGTATACTAATCTTCCTCATTTCATTACAAAACACCGATCAGAAAAAAGCTCCATCAAAAATAAAAGAAAAATTTAATTTATCAAATAGATAAACATTGGTCTTTCTCATTTCGATATAAAGAACAATTAAAATAAAAGTTATCTGAGAAATAAAGGAGACCCTTCATGCATATATAAAATAAATATATAAATTAATCTTCCTTATTTCGATATCATCTGCAATTAAAAAAAAAAACTATAAGAAATAAAGGAAAACCACTGTTACGTGTTTATATTCGGGGGTTCGTTAGCATATAAAAATGTAAATTAATCTTCTTCATTTTGCTATAAAACCGCAATTAGAAAAGGGAGAAAATTCTCGATCAGAAGTAAGGGGAAAAAATTTGTTACACATAATAAAAGATAAATTAATCTTCCAAATTCACTTTGCTATAAAAAGACATTAGAAAAGGTAGAAAATTCTCGATCAGAAGTAAGTAAGGGGAAAAAATCTGTTACATATAATAAAAGATAAATTAATTTTCTATATTCACTTTGCTATAAACATAAATTAGAAAAGGTAGAAAATTTTCGATCAGAAGTAAGGGGAAAAAATTTGTTACACATAATAAAAGATAAATTAATTTTCTATATTCACTTTGCTAAAAACATAAGTTAGAAAAGGTAGAAAATTCTCAGATCAGAAGCAAGGGAAAAAATTTGTTACACATAATAAAAGATAAATTAATCTTCTAAATTTACTTTGCTATAAACAGACATTAGAAAAGGTAGAAAATTCTCGATCAGAAGTAAGGGGAAAAAATTTTTTACACAACATAAAAAAAGATAAATTAATCTTCTAAATTCACTTTGCTATAAGTTAGAAAAGGTAGAAAATTCTCTATCAGAAGATAAGGGGGAAAATATTTGATACACAAAATAAGTATAAAGTGTCCTCGTAGTATCAATGCAAGATACTTAGGGGAGCGTCGCCTCTCCGCGCTTCAGCGACTTCAGCCCGGAGAGGATCGAATGTGTTTGGGTAGGTAAGTACTGCATCCGTATGATACATATTTATGACGCTTTGCGTAGGTGCAGCGAGCGCTAGTCAAGAAAGGCGGCGCGGCGGCGGACTTGTACGTATCCCTAAGTATGCCGGGATTATTTGCAAAGCAAATAGCGCGACGCGCGACGCTAAGTGGCTACGGGCGTCTTGTACACACGTATTATATACGTACGCCGCGCGAACGCCTAATCTCTGGCTTGCTTTCGCGCATGAATTTTACGATTTGCACACACGAGCCGGCAGAAGTGGCGGCGGCAGCAGTTGTTGCTGCAGTGCCATTTTTCAGCCGTTTGCGCCGCTCTAGGCTATATTAGCTTAGCTTTAGGCTCTCGCCTTTCTTTATTTTTCCCCTTCTGGCGACGCAGCTTCTATACCCTCTACCCACAAACTATATTTTTTTTTTTTTATTTATTTTCTTTTTTTTGTGCTTAAAAAGTATATTCTGTGCTCGGAAGACCTACATCAACTTTGTCTGCGATTTTCACTATAAACAGGATTAAAAAATTCGGAGCTCGGTACTCCAAAATCTCGACAAGCATCTTGCGATGGACCTGCAGTGATCTCTCCTCTGAAATTATATATTTGAATGATTTTCTTAATAATTCTAACATTAATATTGGCTATATATAATATATATTAAGTACACTGTGCTCGGAGTGTACGTTAAATTTACACGATATTCACCATCATACATTTTTTTTATAAGCTGAAAAAATTGATGACTGCTTGTTCATAATCTCCACAGTTATCTCGCAATGGACCCTGCAATATCCTCTTGCCTCAAACTGTTTTTTTATAATTTTTTTTTACATAAAGATTAAACGACACTCGATGTGTACGTTAACTACATGATTTTCATCGTAAAATTATTTTGAAAACTTAAAAAATTCTGATCTCAATGTTCAACTTCTCGGCATGCACCTCGCAATGAACCCTGCACTGATTCCGCAATCTCAGGTATAGCTACTATCCTCTTCTCCCAAACTATTTTTTTTTTTTATGTTCTTTTTTTTGTGCAGTGAATAAACTTTTCACTTAGTACGTACGTTAAACCTAAACGATTTTCGCCATTAAAATTTGATTTAAAAGCTTATAAAAAGAAATCACATCTCGATGCTCGAGATCTCAGCAGGCATCTCGCAATGTATCCCGCAGTTGTCCGGCAATCTGAGGCGCGCGAGAGAAAAGCATCGCAGGAATGCCGGGTGTACAAACGGGCCAAGATCGCCGGATAATGAATAGGGTGTTAGCGAAACGCAGTGTAAACGCCGACGTTGCCGGGGCGCTGCCGAGGAAACGGCCGGATCCTCGCTGCTCGATCGCACGCTCGCGTGCCTCACAATTGCTGTTTATAGAGCACTCGTGAGCGCGGCGTAGGCGCCCCGGCCTCGCCCGACACGCCGCAAGTAGCGCGGGTCCATTGTTGGTCGGACGCGATGCTTGAGCTTCTTAATGCTTGGGCTGTACGGCCGGCGGCAACTTGCGGCTGCACCCTTGCTGGGTATCAACGAGAGGGGGCTACATTTGGGCATTCCCCGAGTCGAGGATCTCGCTGATCGGAAGGATTTGATACTCGATTTTACGGTATTTTGGCGAATAAATACGGGGAAAAATTAGTGTTTCGTACGCGATACAACATTTAGTTTTGTAATATGTAATTTTTCTTTTGTATGTTAATATTTTGTGTGTTAAAATTAATATGCGTGCGTTTTATACTCTCTTGAATTAGCGAAAATCTACTAATATTATAAGTGTAAATTGCTACACTAATCACTAACTAGTCGAGCTTTTTCCACTAATTATTATTATAGTGAAATTTTTTCTAATTATAATAGTTTTTTTACTAATTCAACTTTAGCTAAAACATCTTTTATTTTTAATTAAGTATTTCTTTTCTTAATTATTATTTATATAACAATGAGCTTTTCAACTCGTGTAATGTAAGTAAATAAATAAAATAAATACGCCAAATACGTCACTCAAAAATTAGGCATTGTTCTTATTATTAACGCGCAATTAATTGAGAATGATATTAATTCTTTACACATTTCTATTATTTCCTTCTATTTCTTGTGTGATTAATTAAAACATATACTTTTCGTGCCATTCTCTTTTAACGCACGAATTATCTTGATTTTTTCGATCATGTACATATACCACTTTTTCCAACGCAAATTTATTATTCAAAAATTTACTATACCATGAATCTACCGAATTAAAACGATGGACCTACAGTCGTGTCCTTTATCATAATAACTAATTTTCTTCCCTTGTATCGATTTTTTTTTCTATTGAAATGTTTTCTCAATAAATAAAAATATAAATGAGGCAACCGCTTCCATAATTGAAGAAAAATATAAATATTTTTTTATTTGACTTTTTCAACTATCAATTTTCTCTCTAAATTCGACCCTGTGAAAAATTATTAGCTCGCAGTGATAAGCGTGTAACTCTTTTTAAAATTACTATAATTTTCATTGGATTAAATTTAGTCTTGTGTATAAAGTACTTGTTATTTGAAAATATATAAACTAATACAGCAGTACTCGTAATTCATTTTTCGAAAATTCATAAAAATTACTATATTGTATAGGAAAGTAATCACAGACTGACACTATGAAAAAAATTACCATACTGTATAGTCAATTTTGCCAGACAGTATTACAATTTTTACTGTATTTATGGCAAATTTTACTATACAGTACAGTAATTTTTACTGCACGGAGAGAAATTTTTTAGAAAAAATTATAATACGCATAGTAAACTGAGTCACAGACTGGCCAAATGAAAAAATTTAGCAGACTGGCCAGCAAAAATTACTAGAGTTATAGCAAAAATTACTAAAGTTATAGCAAAAATTACTAGAGTTACAGTTAAAATTACAAATTCTATAGTAAAAATTAGTTAAAGTCTAGTAATTTGTGCTCGCCAGTCTGGTAACTTTTATCATTTGGCTAGTCTGTGAACCACTTACAAGCCAATATTGTAATTTTGGCTAGATTTATCGCAATTTTTGCTACAAAATTTCTCGCCGTGTATAATTTTTACTGTATTTACGGCAAATTTTACTATACACTATAGTAATTTTTACTAGAAGTACAGTAATATTTTCCCGACATTTCTCTCGGTGTAAGAAGAAATTGATCGGCAGCCGGCATACCGGTACTCCCATCGACTCTTTGCAGGTGCGGCGCGCGCAGCATAACGCGATCAAAGCATTGTCGCGAGTCAAACGGGCCGTAATATCCATTCCAGCTACTTAACCCACACGAAGCCGGCGACGATCTGTAATCACCTCGGCGGGCCTGCTCAGGCGGCCGAGCAGCCAACTAAGCACACAGTCGGCTCTCCGCAGGTGTTGATACAGCGTCATGCGTATACACAACGTCCAGGCTCTTGGGTACGGGCCATAGCCCGGGCGCGAGGGGATAGCTATGACTTGGAATATACATCGGCGGCGCGCAAACCCCCGCGTCTTATCGCGTATTCACGATGGTTAACTCCGTGTGGCCTCCTTGGCCCAGAGGCTCTCAACGAACTCGCATAAATTATTCAGGCATCGTCGCTGCGCAGCCGCCAGCTCATACTCCTATAGACGGGCCATCGGCAATGCGCGAGCTGATCCTAATACAATCGCCGCGGATGCCGGTGGGTGAGAGCCAAAAGGCCGAAGTGCACCTACACACACTTTCTCGTCGGCTCTCACCTACGGCGCGACCAATTTCATAAATACGTATATGTATGTATTTATATGTTACTCCGCGCGCGAGGAGCTTCCATCGCGGAATTCATCCACTAACTTTCCTTATCTAAATTTCAATGTATACAGCGAAATTTACTAACGAAACTTTCCAGAGAGTTCCATATATATACATACCTTTGTTTTTTTTTTCTTTACACTGCTTTCCCGCACTGTTTTCAATTCCGTTCAAATTTCGATTACGAGGAGCCGAGTTGCGAAAAATTTTTCGTATTTTTGCGCGAGGCATATGTGTATATATACACTGGAGCGCGTTCAGGTGAGAGCTTCGTCTTCATTAAAAAAAATTTACTTCGCGCGGTAGCCGACAACGATATCAAAAAATGAAGTCGAACCGCGCGCTGCCGCATAAAAAACGGCTTTTGCAACTTTGCCGCGGGCTCTCCTTATCTCCTTTGCGCTATACGTACACCGGCGAGTGTGCATCTTTTTTCTCTATCTCTCTCTCTCCTTCCTCCGCGCGGCTCGTACGTTGCGCGCCTCCGGTCCCTTAATTCGGTAATACGAATATATGGAGGGGCCGCGGCGCCGCTGCTTTACTTTTTCGCGTTAATGCGCGAGCTCACTCCTGAGCGCAGTCTGTAATTATGAAATAACCCCGGACCTACTTTGCGAGACTCCTCCTATTATCCTCCCGCTTTGCCCGGGCGCCGCGTCTTCGCGCGCATTGTCCACCTCTTTTTCCGCGGCCTCGTCTGCTTTTTCGGCCTTTTTTTCAGCGCGCGAGGCGCATTAAAGTGAATTTTGCCCACCCCCCGGCACTTGGCTTTGTTTCCGCGGGATTTTCGTCGCGTTGTCTTGTTAAAGGATACATTTTTCTCCGCTCGCGAGTAAAAGTCGACCGCAGCGATGCATCCCAGCAGCACCGGCAATTAAGACCCGGGAGTTGGGATTTTTTATTTATGATAGTCGTAATTCGAAATTTTTAAATATTCCCTTATTGCAAGAAGGTAATTAAGGCAATGAGCGGGAGTATACGATTATTGCAGAGCGAAGTGACAAATTTAATCTTCGTGAGAAAATTTTAAGTAAAATTTAGAACTACAGATTATCCGGATATGTATATATCTAATATTCGAATAAATTCGAAGGATCTGAAAGATTTAAAGGTAAAAATTACCAGCCTGTCAAGGAAATGGAATTCCTTAAATTCTGACAAATTCGTAGCAATTTTTACTAATGGTTAATAATTTTTTCCCATGAAGTTGGCAATGTTTACAAGAGTTTAGTAAAATTTGTCCAGAATTCCACGTAAAAGAAAACTCCGCAAGGTGCTGTTTTATGCTTCGACTTCGGTTGGTAATTTTTACCGCTACTTTTCGGTAATGTTTATGAGGCAATGGGTACTGTTCATTAGAAAAGTCTCTCCGTGTGAATAAAACATTTGAATGCAGTAGTCGGATTTTTCTAGATTCGGGTTTAGACCTAGAATTGCAATTTATATCTAAAATTTGTATTAACACTTTTTTTGGGATTTGGATTCGAATCGAACTCTAAGAATCCAAATATTGAATCCGGATCTAGTATACGTGGGATCTGAATCCGTATACTCCTGAATTTCGCGGAGCATCGAATTCGAGATGTGGATTTATCAGGATTTTGGGAATTGTAGTCTTCGAGTACTTCATTCTTCGGAGATTTATCCGGTCGAAGAAGATAAAACGTCAAATTTGTATACGATTGATAAAGATTTATTAATTTTAGTTCGACATATAAATTGTATCACCACAAGGAGAAAAATATCCCATTAAAAATTACTATAGTTTTACCTAAAGCGAGGACAAACTGGAACTATAAAAAAAAAATATTATAATAACCAGCAAATTTTACTAAAGTTGTACTAAATTTTACTGTAGTTATATTAAATTTTACTATATTTACAGTAAAATTTGCTATTCATTATCGCAATTTTTTTGATAGTTCCAGTTTGTCCTCGCTTTAAATAAAACTATAGTAATTTTTAATGGGATATTTTTCTCCGTGTGCATCTGAAGTGGCGAAGTTAACTTCGTGAGAAAATTCAAAGATGAAACGTAAAATATTTGAATGTGATTGGCATAAAAATGACTAATTTTTATTCAACGTGAAGTATATAGCCATATCCAAAGTGTCGAATTTGGCTTCGTATTAAAATTATTAACTTCAGTTCGACGTCAAGTCACGTTCGTCGCGGTAAGCTAGTTCCAAGAGTCTAATGTGACGAGCTCATTGAGAACAGCTGCGAATTTTCCGGGGATATACGTGACACGCTCGTATTAACTGGCAACTCCATCAAGAGCTCGGTTACACCGACGCTTCGGCAACTTGATTCGAAATTTTAGCATTACAAACTTGTCTAACTTGTAACAAACAACAATGTGCGTGCGCCGTCGGTGTTTACCATTTTGAAAATCATTGAGGCCCCTCAAAGTATATCCCACGCATAATTATTCATGACCATTCGAGTGTCGGTAAGCGAGCGAAGCTTTTATAACGCAAGTACTTTAATCAAATCGCTATATATATATTACACGGAGAAAAATATCCCATTAAAAATTACTATAGTTTTACCTAAAGCGAGGACAAACTGGAACTATAAAAAAAA
>JAWWEN010000038.1:25008989-25020988 GCA_035582955.1 Sycophila texana
GCGTGTGCAGCGGGTTCTTTACTGCCCGCCGGGAGGGCGTAAAGTACTCACTGTACGCGCAGTGTGTAAAAAAATTTGTTTAAAACTTATAGAATTTAAAATAATTAGCTAGAGTATACTTTTTCGTTATCAGAAGTAAATTCAGTTTATTTTAATAAATAAAAAATAAAAATCTTAAAATGATTGGTACCTAAAAAAAAAGTTGAATTAGAGTAACGACGTCACGAGTCAAACTAAAAGTGTCTATAACACATACACTATATAACAAGAAAATGAATTAATAAACTTAAAATTCTTTAAAGCTTAGAACTTAAAATCATTATAATTTTCCTTCTTCGAAACAAATTTCAATTCATTTCCATAAATTAAAAAATAAAAATCTCGAAATGATCGAAGCATCGAGAGCAAGAAAAATGTGACCACCTCAGAAAAAAGTTCAATTAGCGTAACGCCGGCAGGAGTCAAACTAAAGTGTCTATTTGAATAAGAAAATAAATTAATCAACGTAAAATTCTTTAAAGCTTAGAACTTAAAATTAAAATCATAACTACCACATAATTTTCCTTCATCGAAAGAAAATTCAATAAATTTTCATGAATTAAAAAGTAAAAATCTAAAAATGATCGAAGCATCGAGGGCAAGAAAAGTGTGACCACCTCAGAAAAAAAGTTGAATTAGAGTAAAGCCGTCAGGAGTCAAACTAAAAGTGTCTATTTTTAATTAAAACATAAATTAATCGACGTAAAATTCTTTAAAGCAATTAGAACATAAAATCACAACTGCCGGTATAAATTTTCTTTCATCGAAATAAAATTGAATTAATTTTCTTAAATTAAAAAGTAAAAATCTTGAAATGTTCGAAGCATCGAGCGCAAGAAAAGTGTGACCACCTCAGAAAAAAAGTTGAATTAGAGTAACGCCGGTATCAGGAGTCAAAGCGGGCCTTTTTCCTCGCTCGTCGGTTTTATTTCGAGAGCGTGATGCGCGTACGGTGCCCGTCGCGCGGAAGTGTTCGCCCGCTCTGCTCGGCCGGGAGCCTGGAAAGAGGACGTCCCCGGACTGACGGACGGGGGTTCGGTTGACGTCGGCCCCTCGCGGCCAGAAAAACACGACTTATTTATGTCGCCTGACTTATTGCCCTCCCGGGGCGTCCAGCGGGCCGCGCGCCGCTCACTCGTTAAGTTTTGAAATGGCAAATGACCGAAAAAGGCTGAGAGCCACTGGCCGCGTGTGTATCTCCTTAGGGAGACGGGCAAGGGGGTAGAGAAAGGGGGAAAGGGGAAGAGGGAGTAATGTTTGGGGTCACTCGACGGCGGGGTGCGTCCGCTCGCGTTATACCCTCCGAAAAATACCGCCGGGTCATGCGAGCCATGAAAAATGTAAACGAGATGTGTCCGAACACGTGTTTGTGTCGGTGCCCCGGTAGTAAGCCTCGAGAGTCGACGAGGAGGAGAGGAGAACGCCGGCAAGAGGGAGATAATGAGAGAGAAATGGACGAGTTGAAAAAACACTGGCTGCGGATGAAAAATTGATAGAACGTCGAATTGTCTGCTCTGCTGGTTATATCAGATTTTATTATTGGGTTAGGTTTATTGTTAGGTTGTAAACTAATTATTAAATTGTTTGTTAATACGTTAATTGAATTTAACGCTGACCTCGATTCTGGTAGAAATCGTCTGTAGACGATTTTATAGACTAAGTTTTGTCACATGATGGAACGATTATTTTAACATTTTAGATCATTTTGCAAACTGGTTATTAAATGGGCTTAAAATGTTAAAAAAATCGTTTCATCGTGGGATAAAACTAGACGATTTCTACCTGGGGAAGTATATGATTACTTTTTTAATCTGCCTCTATAATTTAATCAAGCCCATCATTTTGCACAATTCTTTTTATATATTTATTTATTTAATAATATGCGGACAATATTGCCCTCAGAATATAAAAATATAACATTTTACATGAAATAAAAAACCATCCACTTGACCTCTCCGAACTAATAGTAATAACTATCATCGCACGAACAATAAATTCGTCTTTTTAAGATAGACTGCTTATTTTATTTATAAAATAAAATAAGTTAACGTAAGTAATTTTTTTTCAGTTTAGTAAATATAGTAGTTTTATAGTATAATAAATTTTGTATAGTACATGTATAAATTTTTAAGAATACTGCGCTCTTTCGCATTTGAGTAGTTTATTATAGTTTTGATTATGATAAACTTTTTATGTCCATTTTTGTTTTTTCTTATAAATTTGATTGTAAAATAGGGCTATTAGCATCTATGATGCTTGATAAATAAATAAGTAAATAATTAAATAAATAAATAGTGTTATAAAAATATATTTTTTGTATTTACGGCAAGAAAAATATTTACCTCCTTTTTAGCGTGGAAAAGGTAGGACAACGGGGTACAAAGTAAGAGGGAAGATCCTAAACAAGAAACGGCGTCTTTAAATAGCCGTGTACGCTCGATAAAGCTTGAGAGGCCGAGAAGTGGCATTAGGAAGCTATTAAACAATAAATCGCCCTGTGAGAGTCTCACCCCCCGGCAATTCTAAGGTGCCTCCGAGGCGGGGCTAATCGAAACCAAGCAGAATAAACCGATCCGGCTGCCGCTGCGGGATCAAGGAATTTGTGATTTTTTCCCTTCTCCTACCCGCGCTCAAGCGAGCGGAAAAGAAAAATAAGAGCTGGCTCTTTACGACGAATGCTCGACGCCGCGGGTCAAGCCCCGGATAAAGGGTCGCCGTGGAGCAGGGATTTGGATTTCTTGCAAAACAAACAATTGAATTCAAATACACTTTTTTTTTCGAAATTAATTACAAAATGAATATCCTGATCGTTGTATACCCCCTGAATAAATGAATAATTTCGAGCCTAAATACCGGACATTCTAATGGATCGATCGAGGAGAATAAAATGTACAGGCAATTGAAGCTTCGAAGATCTTTGAAGGTAACGTAAACTAAACAGTCGTTAAAATTTATTCCACTTGGAAACCTTTGTTCCTTAGAGCCGTTAAACCGATCGACTACCAGGCCACTTGCGTTCGATTCCCGGTTGAAGATCGCGGCTTTGCCCCCACCAGGCGCTTACTTATCCGTTGCTCTTGAGTTAGCGAAGAAATCCAACGCCGCGAGTGGAAAAACAATATTTTCCTGACTGGCAGGTAGTTCGCATCTACTTTTCCTCGATCCTCCTCTTTTCTTTCAATTCGATCGTTTCCCTCTTCCACACTCATCTTTTCTTTCTCTTTCTCTTTTTCTCGTTCACTGTCGTTCTTTTTCTGCGTCTCGTTCAATTTTTTTTTTCGGACGGCGGCTTTTCTTTTGCACGATTTTTCACTTATCGATCAGCGCGGCAAAGCGAAAAGGAGAGACGAAATCGAAATCAGATGCGGTGGCGGAATTTAAATATTGCTTCTCGCGCTTAGCGACCTCCGAAATTGTCAAGCGTGAGACCGCGAAACTCAAGCGTTATAAGCATTACCTTATATCTTTTTGCAAAGATACTTTCATTTTTTTGCTCATATGAATAGCATTTTTTTGTTACAAATCGTGCAAAATTTTCGCATCAAAGTTTTAATCTTGTTTATACAATTTACGATGAGTGTAATGAAATATCAATGTACCTTTAAAAAAATATACACTGGAGTCATGTTGCATGTTGCTATTTATACAAATATGAATAGTATTTTTTTTTTTTACTAATCGTGCAAATTTTTAACATTGAAGTTTTAATTTTGTTTATATAATTTACTGCTGAAGAAACGAAATACCAATGTATCCTTAAAAAATATAAATTGGAGTGATGTTATATGTTGGTATTTCTACGAATATGAACAGAAATATTTTACTAATCATGATGCAAATGTTTAAAATTAAACTTTTAACCTCGTCTATACAATTTAATTTTTAAACGTCATTTAAACGAAACTGCTTGAACTGAAAATTTAATGAAATCTTTACACGCGAAAAGTAATGACACAGAAAAACATTATAATGTTTTTTGGGGTGACGTTTTTACGATCTTGAAGAAATATCTAGTTAATGTAACTTTAATTATATGTTGTCGTTGTATCACATGGCTTACGTAAGTCAATCTTGTGATGTTTGAAATACACTTAAATTATTTCAAGCAATTTAGATGCATAATAAATAGAATTGCCTCCACTTTATTTTAACATCCATTTCTCTTATCAACAGTAACGTATAGCTGTAAAAATTTCATCAAATTTCACCCAAATGGATAATAGTGTTAAATTTGAATTACATTATTAATCTTGTTGTTAATCAAGAAAGTCTACAGTGGAAAATAAACGATAGTATAAACTTATTTTAATGAATCGTAGGTACATTGCCTTAGTTAATCCCTAAAAATAGTTAATCGCAATAATCTAGAATTTAATTGATGATTGCGACCGTAATTAGTGTTTTACAGGCGTCAAACACGGAATATCATCGTATAATTGGTACTAGTTAGCGAGGAGCTTGACAGATCCATAGAGCAACATTCCAGCAAAATGCCATCGGTCTTGTCAACCATCTCATCATCTAATTTGGGTAATAAGACAATGACGTAAATTTGACGGCTATCTAAGAGACTTATTGCCTTACAGAATTTTAATTACTCCATTCAACGTACTTTCCACACTGAAAATAATATTTTCACCTGTTTACTTTATACTCGAAACCGACGCCGCGAGAAAATAATAATATTTCGTTAGTACAGACTTTCATTGTGCCTCGCGGGCATTCGCTACCTCTGCGGGTGTCATAGGCTAAAAATTTCGGGTGCTCCGGCTACCTCTCAGTTTCTAAGCGAAGGCTAGGAAAACACGCTTCTCGTGTTTCTGCCTGCCTCCCAGACTCCGTGGCATATTTTGATCTGCCTCGTGTTCGCGTGGCTGCGAGGGCAGCGAAACCGCGGACCCGGTCGCGCCGCAAATGCCATCGGCAGATTCGCTTCTCCGACTCGCTTTCCCCTCGCCTTCCCCCTCCCCAAGCGGCCTGCCGTTCTCTCTCGCTGTCGATCGATTTTCCGGGGTTGCGCCCCCCCGCAGCCGCGGCGTGCGAAAGGCACACGCATATAGGCTTGCACGTCTAATTTTGGTTAATTTTCGCTAAACGATTTTGATTAAATTTCCAAGCGGGCCTTTTAATTGAAATTGTTTTCGCGCGCCACTTTCACTATAATTTGTTTAATTAAATTAATAAAATTGAATTTAATATTGAATATTTCGCGGAGGATTTTTATTACATCGTGAGCAAATTGTGGCCTGTGTTTTCGTCCTTATTTTAAATTTTAAAATCATGATTAAAAATGCCTCTTTTTAAATAGAAATTTAATGGGTATTATGAATATTAGCTGCGAAAATTTAAAGAACTATTGCGTATCTCGCGAAATGAATGTCAAAGAAGGATGAGAATAAAAAATTTACGAAATTGGCTGATCGAATCAGGTTCACATCACTGATTTCGCCTGCAGAGAAATAAACTTATAGAAGTATTACAAATATTAATAAGAAAGTATACCAACATCCAAATCATTTATAAATCTCACGAGAGGAATATCAGAAAAGAATGAAAATAAAACAATTTATCAAATTGGCTGAACAAATCGAGTTTAAACTACTGATTTCCCTTCACATACGGAGAAATAAACTAACGAAGTATACCTCAACTCATAGGAATAATGAGAATAAAATTTATAAGATAAAATGAAAATAAATAAAATTGGCTGACCAAATCGAGATGAAACCACTGATTTCTCTTCATCTACAGAGAAGTAAAAAGACAAGTACATCTAAATTCGCAAGAATGAGATTAAAAAATTTACAAAATAATATAAAAATAAGTAACATTGTCTACCAAAGCGAGGTTAAACCACTGATTTTCCTTTGTCTACACAAAGAAAATAATTAATGAGCATATATGAAAAAAAAATCTTAACTCGCGAAAGTAATCCTTTCATCTCCTAATGGAGCGTCGTCGGTAGGCGGATGAGAGAAAGCCCGGGAAAATTTATGCCGTCCGCAGAACGACGCAAGCGTCTAGCGCCGGGAAGGACGGTGAAAAGGATGAAGGCGCGGAGCGGAGGAGAGAAAATCGCTCGAGTGCGTGTTCGACCGATACTGCCGAGGCTGGGGGAGGGGGAAGGTAGCACAGGTGTCCTTCGCAGGCTCCACGCAATATTGCGCGTGTCAATTTATACCGGGCGCTCGTTGTTACCCTCGTAGTTACGGTACCCATCGGTTCGCCAATCATTTGGAAAAAGGTAAGGAGAAAAAAAAAATTCTTTTCGCGTGCAAATGGAGGGAATCTGATCCACATTCAGAATAAATTGAATCAATGAACGTTAACCGATTCTGGAAATCAATCTGAAGCAATGTAGCAATTTTTTCCCTTTCTTTTCGGAAAATCACATGTGAAAAGTATTATTTTACTTTGCTAACAAAATTAACAGGAAATTTCTCTGTTCTAACTTAGTAATGTGCAACAATTTACCTATACCTTCGTTATTTTTGTATGTAATTGCTCTGGTGAAATAAATACTTAAATGAATAAAATAAATCCATAGTATACAACTTTTTATACTACTAAAAAACATTATATTTGTATTAAGAAACAACCAACCATCAAGTGAATAGAAAAAAAGAAACCAATAAAAAATCGTTGTACAAGTACTATACACACGGAGAGAAATCTTTTAGAAAATTTACAATACGTATATAGTAAACTGAGTCACAGACTGGCCAATTGAAAAAATTTACCAGACTGGCGAGCAAAAATTACTAGAGTTACATTTAAAATTACAATACTGTATAGTAAAAATTAGTATAAAGTCTAGTAACTTTTGCTCGCCAGTTTGGTAACTTTTTTCATTTGGCTAGTCTGTGAACCACTTACAAGTCAGTATTGTAATTTTTGCTATAAAATTTCTCTCCGTGCATATTTGGTATTTAATGTCGAAACTCTGAGAGCAGCGGACAGCAAAGATACCAATGGACCAATGAGGTTTATTTTGCGAAGCAATATTGACAAGCGTATATCTGTCGATGCGTCACACGGCCGGGTACGTTTTACAGCATGCCGCGTTCTCACGTAAGGGCTATGACGACATTTCGGTAGAAGCTCGCAGTCTTGACTTTACGAGCGGCCAACGAGCTGCGCGGCAGCTCGCCCTCGGACCGCCCGTAATGGAGCGACGAACACGCGAAATTACGCGACGGCTGCTTTAGTCGATCCCCTGATTGCGCACCTGATTGCTAGTCAAGCGAACAGTTTCGATCTCCTCCGGCAACGTCCCCTGGGAAAAATATGCTTCAGACGCTCGTTCCGAGCTGGTCGTTTTGATATAATTCGAAATCTTGAAAGGAGACTTTAAAGGAACTAATAATTAAAGATTATCGCGATCAAATGAAAATCTTATATAAGTGAAGAGAAAATTACAATTTTTATTATTTTGAGAAGATAAAGACTCGAATGATCAACGTCGAAACAATTTTAATATTATTTATTGTTTATTTGCCTTTAATGTTCCAGCACTGGAGTAAGCCTTTTTCTGTGCTATAATATTACAAATAAATTTAAAAAATTATAATAATTTGTGGGTTGTAAAGTTTATTATTATTATCAATAGTTGGATACTTATGTGGACTGTTGTTTAGATTTTTTCGCCTGGAAAAAATATGTTATGGGCGTTCATTCCAGGCTAGTCATCCTCCTATAATTCGAAGTCTCGAAAGGAAATTTAAAAAGAACTGATAACAAAAATTATCGCGATCAAATGAAAATCTTATATAAGTGAAGAGAAAATTACAATTTTTATTATTTTGAGAAGATAAAGACTCGAATGATCAACGTCGAAACAATTTTAATATTATTTATTGTTTATTTGCCTTTAATGTTCCAGCACTGGAGTAAGCCTTTTTCTGTGCTATAATATTACAAATAAATTTAAAAAATTATAATAATTTGTGGGTTGTAAAGTTTATTATTATTATCAATAGTTGGATACTTATGTGGACTGTTGTTTAGATTTTTTCGTCTGGAAAAAATATGTTATGGGCGTTCATTCCAGGCTAGTCATCCTGCTATAATTCGAAGTCTCGAAAGGAAATTTAAAAAGAACTGATAATAAAGATTATCGTGATTAGACGAAAATCTGATAAGTATTCATACTTAGAACACTTAGAATAGATAATGAGATAAATACGTGGGTTCTATATAGTTTAGATTTTTTTTCTGCAAAAAAATGCTTCGTATGTTTATTCCAGGCTGTAGTCATCTTGCTATAATTCGAAGTATCGAAAGAAAACTTAAAAAGAACTGGTAATAAAGATTATCGTGATTAGACGAAAACCTGATAAGTATTCACTTAGATTACATAGAAAAGTTACAAACTTTAATTATTTGAAAGTCTGCTTTTCGTACGATAATTGGATAAATACGTGAATTCTATATTTTAGATATCTTTTGGAGAAAATATGCTTCGTACGTTCATACCAGGCTACAGTCAGCTTGCTATAATTCAAAGACTTAAAAGGAAACTTAAGTAAATGATAATAGAGACTATAATCCTCACGATCAAATGAAAATCAGATAAGTGAATGGAAAAGTTGCAAACTTCAATTATTTAAGAGTCTATTTTTTCACAGGATAGTTAAGTAAATACATGTGCTCATGTTTGGGCATTTTCAGCGATAATGGATGAGAAGTCGTGCACCTGAGCGGTGTGGATTAGCGGCGAAGCTGGAGGTGCCGAGAGGGGGATGGAGAAAAAAATGACAACTCGGGAAAGAAGAGAGAAAGAAAAACAATGACCCTCTTAGAATTAATTAACGGATCTATCGAAATGACAGAAGTTATGAATTGTACCGTCACACGCGCCTCTCCTGGGGCCGAAGAGCGAAGAAAGAGAGGGAAGAAGTAGATTAAATTAGGTAATTTTACTTCATTGCGGAAAGTGATGGAGAATAATTGTAGTGAAATGATAAGTGAACTTATATAGTGCAACTCCGTGTATCGAATGCTTTCGAAGATTCTGCACTACTCGTAGAATCGATACTTCCATTAGAAATGATTAAAAAGGAAATACTACGCAGAAAAATGAAAGAAAAATAGATTTTAATTGATTTATTTATCGAAATTTTCTAAATAAATTGTATTTATTCAATCTGATACACAAACTGAATTATATATTAAGTAGACAAATTAATATTAAGAAAAATTAATTATCATGGTTTTATTAAGTAAGATCTACGACCATATGATGCATTATGTATTGTTTAGTCATTTATAATGTAAAAAGAAGAAATTCCATATACTAATAAAATAAAATAAAATAAAAATAAAAAATTTGTTATCACTATTTAAAGCACTTGTGTACTGTATTTTAACAAACCATTTTTAAGCCAATTTTATTATAAATAAGACGACGTTCCGGTAACTGGTAGGCGCTCTTCATCAAAATCTACAATTGATAATATAATTATAAGCACATTTTTTTATACAATAAATAAAATTGATTACATCAATTAATAATGACATTATAAGAACACATTCTTTACATAACAAATCAAATTGATTTTTGTAAAAATACATTTGATATTTTACCTCGTGTGTTAAGACAATACTCTAAATCTTATCTAATAAAATTGACTCCTTAAATCAATCTCTTCTACAATTAAAAAAAAAAAAAAGTTGGACAACTACTTGACTCTATAATCAAAGTCGTCGTACCGAAAGTCACGTAAAAATCCAACAAAAGCCTTCCTCGCTCGCCCATGAAATATAAATATTCGCGCAGGGAAAACAATGGCACGTGACGCGGACTCGGAGTGCCTTTGCATTTTGTTAATAACGATAGGGAACCGCATTAGAAGGCGCATAAATGGCAAAGTTGCGGGGCTCGGAAGCAGCTTAGCGCCGGGGCGGCCTGATACCGAAGCGACGCGCATAAACGGAATAGCCGAGTGCGTGCGCTGCAAAGCGACGGAAAGGGTCCTTTGTGCCTCGGCCGTAAACAGCGCGCCTCGATTATCCCTGACGCGCTGCTAATTCATAATGCAGGAAAAACGGAGCGCGCCGATTAGCGGTGCGATGCCTCATCCCTTCTGTATCCTCTTTTTTTTTTCGCCTTTTTAACGCCGACCTCCGTTAGTCGGCGTTTCGCACCGGCAGGCCGCAGTGATAGCGCCGAAAGACAATGGGAGGGAAGATTTGATCCTCTTGGTCAGGTTTATTGGCGCCGATGTGGGCTGCGTTTGGAAATCAAGTGATTACTAATTAACGGGCGAATGCTGTTTGAATATGCGAAATCAAATTGCCGGGGAGATATGCGAAAACTTAGCTATAACAAGAGGCTTATCGAGCGAGTTCGATTTAATCTCATTATAACTTTGCAATTATTTATGCGATTGAAAATCACTTCATTTAATAGCTTCATTATAAGAGCTTCATAATTTCTGCTTATGTTTTTTTTTTCTTTTATTTAATTCAATCGTTTTTATTACCATTTTGAATGGGTACTATTAAAGGTAAATACTCTTTAAACAAGCATTGCTTTTATAATAAATAAATGAAAAGGCACGACAAATATTTATGATATTCATTTTTAATGAAAAAGTGTGAACAACAAAATTGAAAGCGACATCTTTTGCATCATCCATTTCTATTCAACGAATGAAACAGTCACAAAAAATATCTACAAATATTTGCAGTTGATTTGATTATTCAACTAAAAGCAGCCACAATAAATATTTGTAATTATTTGCAGTTGATTAGATTATTCAATTAAATCTTTTTTCAAGTCACCTTAAAATGCTACTACTATTTAAAAAAAAATATCAACAATAATAGAGAGGATTTAATTTTGTGAAAAAAACTTTTTAAAAACTCTAATTTTATAAATGTTGCCATATCTACGTTAACTTTAATGAAAAAGCGTGAACAACAAGATCAGAAGTGACAACTTTTCCATCATCCATTTCTATTTAACGAAGTTAAAAGGCGACTAAAATCAGCCACAAAAAATACCTGCAATTTTTTTTAAGTTAATTTGATTATTCAATTCACCTAAAAATGCTACTATGATTTAACAAAAATATCAAAATAACAGAGAGGATTTCTTTTGTGAAAAAAAAAACTATTTAAAAATACTAATTATACAAATTATGCAATACTGACGTATAAAAAAGTGTGAACAACAGGATCAGAAGTGACAACTTTTCCATCATCCATTTCTATTTAACAAAGTTAAAAGGCGACTAAAAGCAACAACAACAAAATTAATAAATAAGACAGAAAAAGAAATTTGATTCAATAAACTGCTGGCTTTTCATCACTGTCTAAAGTTTTCAAAGTGCCGTCTATGCACTTACCCCTGAGGGCGGACATTGATGCACAAATGGAATACGTGGTTAAAGAAACGAGAGATGCAAAAAGTAAGCGACGTAAGGAATCGTTTTTCAAGTCCACGAGGGACGAGAATAACTGAATGGAAAAGATCGCTTGTCAAAACGTGGGATGCGTCGACAGACAAAGGTCCCGTGGGTCGCTTCATGGGTCAGACGTTTCCAGCGCCGTACGCATCGGTATGGATATTCTTCTCCTGTCTCGGCGGCTCAACTACAAAGGGAAAAGTAATGTCATTCCGTTTACTCACATTTTAAAATGCTTTTTGATTCTTTCCCGAGAAAAGAGAGTTTCGTTAAAGAATTACTTCAAAGTTTCACTTCCGGATAAAGCCACTCCTGACAAGGTACGTAAAATGTATTTAAATATAAATTAAATACTTGTTCTTATATATAAAATATTGCTTTCTCATAGAGAAAGCCTTGTGTCGCCAAAATTTTTCGATCTTCAGATTTTGACGTGAAAGTACTTATTTAGGTTCAGAAAGGCCAAAAAAATACTTTTTAAAAAATGTCTGTATGTACGTATGTCGTTCCCCCTTTTTAACTTCTAAACGACGCGATGGATTATTCCCA
>JAWWEN010000038.1:25030759-25041319 GCA_035582955.1 Sycophila texana
ACGCGCGAGCTGACACGTCCCCGTGCAGGGGCCGTCAGTGCGTCTCCAAATTTGACCGACTATCGACTATCGACTAATTATTTCAGTAATACTAATTCAATAATCCTTGTATAAAAAAGTACGACTATTCCACTTTCCTATTTTTATTTTCCTTTATAGGTATTGTGAATGTTAGACTTTTCAAGCATTCAGAACTGATGTAATCGATTACAATTTGAGCTGTCGACTATCCAAAGCTTTCAGCGTTCGGATATCCGATATTCGAATAGACAATTCGAATTTGAGATTCGTAGAATCCGGATACTCTATCTTTCGGACCCAATATATACGACTTTTTACTCAGTACCTTAGAACTGATCATTATTAACTTTTAGGCCATGACGATTAACATCTAAGGTTATTAATCAGTTCCTATGTTTAGAGTATTCAACAAAATGTCATCGTGTGATTACTAATTTACCCCAAACAGTTGGGTTGTCATCACGACCTATGCTTCTACGAGAAACAGTATGAACCGGAATAACAGATGCCATATCTGTTTCTGGTCGCGCGCGTAACCTAAACCCTCCTTGGTATCGAATTCCACTCGAATCTTTTATAACTACAGAACAATTTTAAATATCCTTTGAAAGAAATCAAATCAAGTCGAAACTATTTAACCGTTGATTATTAACTGATTATATTAAACTTTAGACCGTGACGACTAACATCTAAGGTTATTAATCAATTCTAATTTTTAAAGTATCGAATAAAATGTCATCGTGTGGTTCTTATTTACCCAAACAGTTGAGTAATTATCAGGAACTATGCTTCTACGGGAAACTACAGTATGAACCGAAATAACAGATTTCTCGTCTTGCACGTAATCTAAACCCTCCTCGGAATCGAATTCCACTTGAATCTTTTGTAACTACAGAACAATTTTAAACATCCTTTGAAAGAAATCGAATCAAGTTGAAACTATTTAACCGCTTAACCAGCAAAACAGCGTAGTTTGCGAAAGCAGAGTCCAGCTTCCTTCGACGCCTCCGCTCGGACTGTACTGTATACATCCGCGATCCTGAAGCGAAGCTCATGACTGCGATCGAGAGACAGTCAGGAAAGTTCGCCGCTCGCCTCTGGGAGTATAAGGCATAAGCAGATAAGTAAGAACAGTAGCGGCTCTAAGCAAGCAGGTAAATAAGTATAAGCAAGCAACCAAGCGAGCAAGTAAGAAAGGCAAAGTTGAGGATCCTCGCCGAGGGGACGGGAAGGGGAGGCATCGGGGGGATGTGAAAGAGGAAGAAACAAAAGGAGGAGATGGGCCCGCAGCGTGTCTGCAGCAATTTGCAACTTTTAATAGTTAGCCGGGCCGTTGGCTCTCTGGCCTGAAGGGGCCGACCTCACCCCCCACCACCCCCACCCCCTTCCGCCTTTTCATATACTTTATGCGCCCGGCACGAAATACGCAAGATTATATATCGCACTTTTCAACACTTAATGCACACGAGCCCCGGCGCTAGCGAGCCGTATTTACACGTTAAGACCGCCAACTTTCGTACCGGTGATTTTCTTTCTGCCGCTACTCCCGCGAGCGGTGGAGCCCTTTGTGCTTTCGCGACGTGTCGAATGACTTTCCGGGAGAGTTCATTTTGCCTCGCTCCGTCGTCATCCTTTGCCCGACTTTTACATGCTTGCATTATGCATGCGCTCGCGTAGTTATGTAATTAAAAATCTGAGAGCCCGGGGCTAAGATCCTGCGAGGGATAAAAATTTAGATGGCCGAAAGAGAGCCTTGGGTGTGTTCAGCGTATTCCGTGTGAACTCGTCTCTCTTTGCTTCTTTGGAAATGAAAATTAAACCCCTCTCTCTCTCTCTCTCTGCCTTCTCAATTTCTCATATTTATTAAAATTTATATTTACCGTTAGTAGCATATGATTTCTCGTTTAGATTCTTTTTTGAATCTACTGTTATGGATTCTGTGCATATTTATATTATAGTAGACGGAGAGACTTTTCTAATAAACAGTTCCCATTTTCTCAGAAACATTACCGAAAAGTAACATAAAACGCCAGCTTGCGGAGTTTTTTTACGTGGAATTCTGGACAAATTTTATCGACTATTGGACAAATTTTATTAAACTCTTGTAAACATTGGCAACTCCGTGGGAAAAAATTACTAACCGTTCGTAAAAATTGCTACAAACTTAGTAAAAATAGTAAAAATTGTCAGCATTTAAGGGATATACCACGATTTCCTTGACAGGCTGGTAATTTTTACATTTCCAGTCTCTCCGTGTAGATTAGTTTTAAAAATTCAAGTCGTTTATTATCTCGATTTTTAGATACTAATGGAGATAATAAACGACTCGACTTTTTATAATTAATCCGCATGAGTTCGTCATTTGATAGTTTTATTCATTTGATTATTTGTTAACTACCTTCTTGAAAACCATCTTAGATACAAATTATTGAAGATTTATTATTAAATTTGGGATATTATAAAAGTACATTTTTATTTTCTAATCAATTATGATTTATTACTAATTTAGATACATAATTTGTAAATTTTTTAACATTATCAAAATCTATCTTCGTCTCATACAATCATTAAATAAAAATATTCTAATAATTAATAATCGGACATAAAAAATTATTATGAGTAAGAACTAACTACCAAACTATTGACTAGTGTTTCTTTCATACCCAGTGGAGAAATTCTCATTTGTGACCTTAAATCAATTTCGTATATTGGCTACACTTTTCGTACTCATTTTAAGATTCATAAAAATTTAACTCACCTCGAGTAACATTTTCACCACCCTCACAGAATTTACAGAAATTTATCATCGATTTTCTTTTTTCCAAAAAGTTCAGCACTGCAGTATCTCAGACTTTCGAAGCGTTAATTGTCCTTAATTCAGCACTAAGCGAATCCGCACTTATAAAACGATTATGACGCGCGATAAACAGAAGTGCAATGCGCGTTCCTTCGCGCGCGCGCGTGTGTGTGTACGTTTCGGATCGGACGCGTCGCGGCCATCCGATATTTATTGCCCTATTATCTTGATTGATGCCGGCCCGTCGAGCACCTTGGTCGGTTCTATTTCATGTAAGTACGTTTAATGGCGTAAGGTGACTGCAGCCTCCGCAGGGGCAAAAGGAGGGCGTCCTTCGATTCCGGCGCGTGTATCCTCCGCCTCCCCGAAAGTCCGCAGCTCCGCTCCTCTTCTCATTTCCTGCCCTGCGACTCTTTTTTTTCTCCTTCTCTCTCTCTCCCTCAGTCGACCACATGGCCGGCCATTAAGCGACCAATGGCCGCCGCGCGCCTCTCTGCGACGCTGCAAAACCGCACGGCGGGTCATAACTCAGGGACGAATGGCGCGGCCCGAGCATTCGCCGCTTCTCGGTTATTTACTTATATCTGGCCGGTGCGCAGCGGCCAGTAAGGTTCCGCACTATCCAGATTAATGGGCGGTCGGGATCACCGAGACGAATGATAAAAATCGCTCCGTTCGAAAAGACGCTGCCGCGGAGCCTTTATTTCTCGAGGAAAATATAAGGAACCGCCGCTGTTTTCAGGGGGTATGAAGAATCCGAGCTCCAAGTTAGCTGACTTTTCTTATTTATTCATTGACCAAGGCGTTCGGCGGAAGATCCGCGGCGCGAACTTTCTTTCTCGGCTGGGGTTACCGGAAACACCGGCAAATCCCTCGGCAACCGGCCACTCGGAATTTCAATCTTTAGCCCACATTAAAACGATTCCCGAGTTGCAAATAAAAAAAAAACGTTTTTTTTTTTCGTGCAGCTTTACTTCGGATTATGGTAAGAGTCCACAGGTATTTGGCTGTTTGAGGAGAAATAAGAGCTCTCGCGTGTCGGTGAACTGTCAAGGTCTAGGAGTAGACTGCTACACGATTTCTCGTATTTCAAAGAGGCATTGTTTACAAAGTGGTTTGCACTTAATTTAAGAGGGGATGCATGTAAGATCAATTTTTCGAAAAAAAAAAGTTTGTTAACGGGTATTTTTAGAACGGTAGTGACAGAATTTTCAGAAAGGTACGAAAGATTCTAAACTGCTAATTGAAATAGGCAATTTTAATATCCTCACGTACACTGACGTTATAAAAATTATAATAATTTTTTTATAATATTTACTAAAGATTTTTTTTAATTTTACTGTACCTCTGAAGAAATATTGCTGTGCTCTTATAAATTAAACAAAAAGTACTTGTCATTTTTTCAATATTGTCAGAGACTTGTGTGAGGACTTTAAAATTAACTATTGCAATTTTTAGTAGAAAATTTTCTCTATGTACTACTTTTTATAGTGTGTGAATTCAAGAGGAAGATTAGATTAAAACAAATCTATTCACGACGTCTGACCAAACTCTGCTGTTTCTACTGAAGCGCTCAGAATTCTGCGAAGATTAGAGAAGTTCTATAAAAAGAAAGTTGTCCTAATTTTTTAGATCGATTAGATTAAAACAGTCGCGGCGTCTGGCCAAACTTGACTGTTTCTACTGAAACGCTCAGAATTCTATGAGGATTAGAGAAGTTCTATAAAAAGAAAGTTATATCCTAATTTTTGGATAGATTAGATTAAAACAGATAAACAAATTTGTTTACAGCGTCTGACCAAATTCGACTGTTTCTACTGGAGCGCTCACAATTCTATGAATATTAGAGAAGTTCTATAAAAAGAAAGTTATCTTAATTTTTTGATAAATTAGATTAAAACAGATAAACAAATCTGTTTACAGCGTCTGACCAAATTCTGACGTTTCTACTGGAGCGCATCAAATTACATAAAGATTTGATGAGTTATAAAAAAAATTAAATAATTTTTCTCCGTGTATGTGTACAATTTTTAAGTACACCGAGAGAAACGCTCATCTAGACTGAGATTCTGAAAAAAACTTACTCTACTTTATAGTAAAATTTATCGAACAGTATTTCGAATGTTTTCTTGTACGTATAGTAAATTTTATAACAAAGTTTACCAAAAAGACGAACTATATAGTAACTTTTACTAAAATGTTTTTCTTCGTCACAATTAAAAATCCGTCGAAAAAGAAACGCAAAATGTGTCTTTAAAATTCGACAAAATTGTGTAAACTCACAAGTCTTGTGTAAAACACAAAATTACGTAAAATTTACATAAATTCTAAGGCGGCAATACACTGTGAAGACATATTTTGTAAGTACACACAAAATTTGTGTAGATTCTAATGCGTTAATACAGTGTAAATACATATTTTGCAAGTACACACAAAATTTGTGTAAATTAAACACAAATCGTGTGTAATTTTTACATTTGACTTGTGTAATCTTTTTACCCATTACTTGTGTTTCTTTCGCTTCATTTTACACAAAACATATGATTTTTAACCGCGTTGTCTAAGAAAGCACAATTAACAGCTCGATATTTGGAGAGAATTTGCAGGAAATAATTCTTCGGACAGTTAAAATTCAAACAGCGAGCAAGGAATAAATTCTCAAGGCAGTCATTCATTCCGCCCTCAACGTAATCCTATTCAAATAGATAATAATTCCAATGATATAAGTTTAAGTTCGAGCAGGTACAGAAACGCAGTCGGAAAGATTTACCGCGCGCTAGATATACCGATACATTGTGCAGCGAGGACATTAACAGCGACAGCGACAAAGAGAGAGAGAGAGAGAGAGAGAGAGAGAGCGAGTATGAGCCGGCGAGAGGGAGAGAGAGAGACGGAGCGAAGGTAAGAAGAAGAGAGAATACGCGCTGCATATGAAGCGAATACTAGGGACGTCGCATCGTGTGTTAACCTATGATATATGATTATGCTGCATGCTCCTCGCTCGTATCTTATTACGCATTGCCGTCGCTGTTTTCACGACATTTGTCTCTCCACGCACTCGCTACATTCACCCCCTCGCTTTTTCCACCTCTTTGCCCCCTTGTTTTTATTAATAAATCGCACTCGTAATGCCATTACGCCCACCCCCCTTCTATCCCTTCTTCCGTTTATTTTTTTTATTTTTTTTTTTTTTTGTACTTACTCGACTTTGCCTCGTTTCCGTAATTAGATACGCCTGCATGCCGCTAACAAGATCTCCACCGTGTTTGTAAAAAAAGGCGCACTGAGTGATTTCCGCCGTGAAAAATGTTACCGCAACTCGAACGCGAGGTGAGAACAAATTTTATGATCACGTAGGTATAAAAGAAAATTGAATGAAAGAACTCGAGGTGAGATATTTTTTTTTTTCGACTATAATTGTAGATCAATTGGATTTCTTTCTTGTCTTGATGACATTCAATGATAATAAATCGCATATAAAAGAAAAATTTAAGTCAAAGACCTCGAGGTAAGATTTTCTTCATTTACTAGCATTTCATTTATTATTATTTTTTTTACTATATAATTGTAAATCAATTGAATTTCTTGTCTTTATGACATTCAATGATAATAAATCGCGTATAAAAGAAAAATTTAAGTCATAGACCTCGAGGTGATGAGATTTTCTTCATTTTCTAGCATTTGATTTATTTAATTTTCTCGACTTTAATTGTAGATCAATTGGATTTCCTTTAGTCATGACATTGAATAATGCATTTCTGAGTGTAAAAAATTGTGGACGGATAAACTTCTTTTTTTTTTAATCTTACATTAAGCAAATGGGCTTCTGCTCGTAGGTACGAGCAAATGGTAAAAATAAGGTCAAAAGCATTGAATAATTAAAAATGTGTTACTCAAATGAGACGATAAGCCATAAAAACGCTGAAAAATAAAGAGTGCAGGCGCACACTCTCATTGCTATAAAATATCGCGCGCGATCCTTTTGCATTTATAAACACGTTAAATGAGATGAAAGGCACCGGGATAACGCATTAATAATGAAATATCGTCGGTCGTGTACAAAATACAAAAGCGACGCGCAGGGGTAGGCTCCGCAAACGCACCGGAGGAATATCGTTTTTCGAGAAAAATAAACTTTTTCCCCGTGTCGTCGCCCCCCAACACATTTTATAGTGAATCGATTGGAATTTTTGATGTGACACATCAAAGGCTCGCAGACGAGTCGGCGGATATGACAAGAGCGATTTTTGTAGCTGCGCCCGGTCTATTTCATAGTTGGCTTGACGCGTCGATTGCGTCCCTCATATGTGATTAATGCGCGCACACCCGAGCTTTGGAAACAATAAAATAATGAACACATATAAATAACGAATTTATACTTTTGACAAAAATAATGTTCAAAGCCTCTCGACTGCTCTCATAAAGGCGAAATATGAAGGTGGTGAAGGTGGTCCAAATGGTTCCTAATTACCTGCATGAATAGCTAATAATAATTTGTCAGTGTTAAAAGAATGAAATTAATTTTTCGACTCTGCGGAATGAACGTTCATTTAATTACTATTCCATTAAGTACTTATTTTACTGACATTTTAGTCAATTATTTCTTTTTAGCAGAAGGTTTCTAAAATCCATTTTGTTACGTATGTTCACGTTTTTGTGGTATAAAAATTATTTTTTCAAAGGTCCATTATTTTTATTGATAATTTCTGAAAAATTGATTTATAAACTTATACACTTGCTCTCTAAAATCGATATGGAAAAATTGTGTTCGCTGATTAAAGGATCAAATGAAACAATGGCAAATTTAGTCATTACACAGAATTGATCAAAGGAGGAGAAATTGCAATAAATTCTTGTAAAATTTACAAATAAGTTTTTTCTAAAATTTTACTGTATCTTTAACAAATTTTGCTATAATAGCTTTTATAATTTACAAACGATATTATTAGTTCAATATTATTCAAATATTATTATTCATTCCTAAAAAATAGTCTAATATAAACACATGTATTTGTTCTCTAAAATTAATATGATAAAAAGGTATTCGTCGATTAAAGCAGAGAATAAATAAAATAATGGCAATCTAATCGCATGAAGAATTGAATAAAGGAGAAAAAAAAACCGAAAGAAAATTTCGATCCCTGATCAAGTTATTCAATCGCTTTGCGACAATCGGCGGGGCGTTAGCAGAGGCGGGGTATCGCTGAAGGAAGAAGTAACAAGGGAAAAAGACAAAGTACGCGGCCGGTGACTTATTCAGACTCCGGCGTTGGATGCGAGCCTCGAATGCCACCCAAGAGAACAGTTTCGTACGGTTGTCCCTTCTTTTTGAAAATTTCTCGCAGCGAGGGTCGCACCGGAGGGTGGGGGGAGAATGGAGCTCGCTTTTCCTTTAAATAATGCACCGCTACGACTCCGCTGCGAGATGAAAACGCACGTAAGGCAATCGCGACGTCCCCTCCCGCACGCACGATCCGTCAACTCGATTCGAGGCCACGCACCTCTTCTTCACCGTGAAAAGTCGTAAATTTTTTTTCTCCGGCAAGCCTCTTATTTATCAGGGGCTCTTATTAATACAGAAAGGCTTAAATAGCGCACTGGCTTAGCACACATAAATATAAATTGCTTGATTTGGATGAATGTAAATATTAATATACTTTGTCTTCTGTTCTTTTTTTTTTTTATTCTGGGACAAAAAGGTAGCTTGATGAGATACGCCTGGCACATAAGTTACAGTGAGGATCAAGATTTTACATTTTTTTTCTGTTTAATAAGCTGAAGCGTCGTTATCCAATTCCTAATGAAAATTTAAAGCGACTTAATGAAAATTTTATTCCATGAAAAAAGTCGAAGAATTAAATGAGTTATATGCAGCTATGGGTTTTTTAATCAATAGTCTTGATATATAAAGAAAATTATGATAATTTATGGAAAACTTGCTACAATAAATATTATATAAATTATGCAATTGCTTTCAAATGTTTTTTCTATTTTAAATTGTTTATAGTAACGTTATGACAGTGTGAAATTATCAGAGGATTAGATTAAAGCAGATAAACCAAATGCTATTCGTAGTGTCTGACCATACCAGGATATTTCTACTGAAACGCATTCAGTTGCGTTGAAGATTACATGAATTATATAAGAAGAAAGTTATCGTAATTTTCTGCAAGATTAAATTAAAGGAGATAAACAAATTTATTTACGATGTCTGACCACTTTCGGATGTTTCTACTGAAACACCAAATTGCGTGAAGATTAGACGAGTTTTGTATAGAAAGAAAGTGATCATAATTTATAGAAAAATTATTACAGTACATATTTATTAGTCTATTTTATTTTATCTTATTTTATAAATTTACAGGTTTGTACCCATTATATTACATTTCTTAACGAAATTAACAGAAAGTTAAGTCGTACAGAAATATTAACAAAACACTAGTAGCGCTTCCTTCAATAAAGTTTTAATGCTCAAGTTCGAATTCTCATTTAGTTATAGAGCATTCCAATTCCTACGTAACGTAAAGAATATACTGTAGTACGTGTATTCATGCACACAACTAAACTCTTTCAGCTTACGAAGAAGTCTCAGACCGTAGGTCGGATCACAATGTGGCAATAAATGTTGTAACCTCATATATTATTTATAAAATTTTGGAAATATTGTTTATAATAATATTTCCTCTGGTTTTACTTTTCACAACGTAAAAATTCCGAAAGAAAAAGATAAACAAATGTATTCACAATGTCTGACCACGTTCGGATGTTTCTACTGAAACGCCAAATTGTGTGAAGATTAGGCGAGTTTTGCAGAAAAAAAAATCATCATAATGTATAGAAAAATTATTATAGTACATATTAATTATTACTAGAAATTTTCAAATATTGTTTATAACAATCTTGCCTCTGGTCTTACTTCACACAGTGTAAAAGTTCCGGAAGAAAAGTATGCACACTAAAAACAGATAAACAAATGTGTCCACGATGTCTGACCCCAAACTCGCCAGTTTCTACTGAACCTCACCGAATCGCGTGAAGAATAGTAGTCGAGTTATTAAAAAAAAAAGACACACACATAATCAGGAAAGTTCGGAAAGACACAACAATTCATCATCTCATGATTCTTCATTAGCCACGAACGCGCCGAGGGAAAGGGGAGCGACGTGGTGGGGCCACGTCACGTGAAGTCCGCACGTTCCGGGGGCTGCACTGCACGCGCCCTTTAGTCGAGAGCTGCTCTGAGGGACGTTTATTGGCGAAAGGCTTCGAGGTAAAGGCCAGGAACGCAACGGACGCGTCGAAAGGCGGCTGCGGCTCGGTCGGGTCGGCAAGCTCCGGATGTTTCGCGAGACGGATAGCCACTTCAAGAGGGAGAGAACATTCTTGAGGGAGGCCAGGAGGCGGGGGGCAAGAAGTGACGCCCGGAGAGAGAGGAAGTGCAAGCGTCACGCTGCCGGCCGTATTTATACGTGCTAAGAAGCAAACTGTACGTACTGGAGTGATACTCGCGCCAGATACTGAGGCAGACCGAGGTGAGAGTAAGAGACTATTTACATCGCTAAGAGAACAGTTTTATTAAATTAAAAGGAAAAGAGTTTGTTGTCGGTTTTTTGAGATTGTCAATTAATTAAGCCGGTTTTATAGTCAATTAATGATGTATAATCTGCGCCAGATACTGAGGCAGACCGAGGTGAGAGTAAGAGACTATTTACATCGCTAAGAGAACAGTTTTATTAAATTAA
>JAWWEN010000038.1:25055674-25083820 GCA_035582955.1 Sycophila texana
TAAAAATTATTGTTTATGAACGTGACCACAGACTGGACTCTCAGATATAAATTACTTTAGTTTACAGTAAAATTTGTTAAAAAATTTAGTAAATTTTACTAAATGTATAGAAATGCATTATATTTATTTTTTTCTTGATTCTCATGTATTAATGTTATTTATTTTATATACTTAATTGTCCTTCTATTTTTGTTACACTGAGAAAAAAAAGTATTCTAAAAATTATTGTTTATGAACGTGACCACAGACTGGACTCTCAGATATAAATTACTTTAGTTTACAGTAAAATTTGTCAAAAATTTAGTAAATTTTACTATATTAATAGAAATGCATTATATTTATTTTATTCTTGATTCTCCTGTATTAATGTTATTATTTATTTTATATACTTAATTTTCCTTCTATTTTTGTTACACTGACAAGTGAGAAAAAAAAGTATTCTAAAAATTATTGTATATGAACGTGATCACAGACTGGACTCTCAGATATAAATTACTTTAGTTTACAGAAAAATTTGTCCAAAATTTAGTAAATTTTACTATATGTGTAGAAATGCAGCAAAATCTACTATATTTATGGCAAATTTTTCCACAGAGTATCATAATTTTTACCTGAGGGCCCCTATAGAGCGAGAATGGTTTATTTATCTACTAACGATCAGCAAATGTATTTAATCATCTTGTAAAAGTTATAGACTTCTAAGAAAATTTTATTAACTCCCAGTAAAAATTAATTCAGTTAATTAAGGTAATATTTCACCAATCTTTCATACATCGAGACATTCCCACCCAGATATTAATTTTTACAACACCTTTCTTTCAGTATGTAAAGAACACATTAAATTTGATTACTTAATTCTTTTTTATACTTAATTCTCTTTTTCGTTAGCTTGTATTTCTTATCAGCCGTACTCTCTAAATATGAATAAGTGAAATTTACTTCGAATAATTGAATATACATACTTATTATACACGTGATAAGTCTTCCACTTATTCGACATATGGAATACTCATCACGTGGAATAAGTGTATATTCACTCATTCATATTTATAGCATAAAAGTAAAATAAAACTAAAGAATAAAAGTAAAAAGATTTTTAATCAATACGTCTGGGAAAATGGGAAATAAAAGGGAAAATGCGTGCAAACGAAAGAACCAATTCCCATGCAAAATCGATGAAAATCGCAGCGCGACCGCGCCCGAGTCTCGAACCACCTGAAATTGTCAGAAGGGAGAGACACGCGTACCTGCGGTCGCCGGGGCTTTAATAAAATAATGAACCCGTGCAGCACCGGCGCTGCGTCCACCACTGCGGTACTATTTTTGTTTTCGATCCTCACTCCAGCCTTGCCTCTGCCGGCGGTGCCCGGCGCGACCCGAGAATTACAGTAGTTTCCGGCTCGTTGACACGCCGGGAAAAAGAGGATTGCCCCCCGACGTGACTACCCGATTATTGCGACCGCATACACTCCGATACACGCGTACGCGGAGGATCCTCTCCCCGCGGCGAGGGGGGACGGAAAAAACACGATTGATTTCGTCGCGGGGGCGCACAACATTTTCATCGTCGCTTCACTTTTCTTTTTTTTTTTTTCTTCTTTTTGATGTGGCAGAGTCGTCAGATTTATCAGATACGGAGAATGCTTTTGTTTAGTGATATGTTTAATTAAAAATTATTATTACAGATTGATTGATTGGATTTTGAATTTTTGGATTGATTTTTTAATTAAGAAAGATTTATTTTATTTTAGGAGCGTCGCCAGGTATATGGAGAATACTTTCTTTTATTTTTTAAAATTATTGTTGATTATTGTATATTGAATCATTGAATTTTGAATGCTGAACGCTTTTCGAATTAAAAAAGATATGTTCCTCGTCGCTGCTTCCTTATTTTCTTTCCTTCTCCGTGTCGGCGTCGTTAAATCTATCAGATGTGAAGAATACTTTCTTATATGATATTTATGATAATTATCGTTGATTATTAAAGATTGAATGATTGAATTTTGGATAATTATATTGTTTTTTGAATTAAGAAAGATGCATTTTTTATTTAATTGAAATATTTGTTTTATTAATCTATATTTTTGTATACACTGTAAATTATAAATTGTACATTTTTTTTTGTTTAAAGAGATTTAGTTCGTTTACTCTAATGATATTTCTAATCATATTGAATCATTGGATTTTGGATGCTTAATGATTTTCAAATTAAGAAAGTTAAAGATGTATCTTTTAATTACTTTAAATATTCGTTTATTCTATTGATCTATGTTTTTTACACGATAAATTATAAGTTGCACAATATTTGTTTAAGAGAAGCTACAATTTATTGTCAAAAGTATTTACATAGTATATACATACACTTACTCTAATGGCATTGTTTAATTATTTACATTAGCGTGGAAGAAATCACATTACGAGAAACAGTTCCTTTAATATTTAACACCAATTAAGGGACATAATGGATTGTAAAACAGCAATTTAAAATATTAACTTTGTGTAACCAGGCCAGTCAT
Source organism: Sycophila texana (assembly GCA_035582955.1). Taxonomy (NCBI): domain Eukaryota; kingdom Metazoa; phylum Arthropoda; class Insecta; order Hymenoptera; family Eurytomidae; genus Sycophila; species Sycophila texana. Next base: position 25,058,191 of record JAWWEN010000038.1, read on the forward strand.
CCAAGGGTACTGCGCAAAATGGGCACATAGCTATAAATTCACTGACTCCATGTGGTATCTCGGCCTGAGCCCAGTATTTAACAGTCCGTTCCGTAGCCATGTGACCGCACGGATTGAATGCGAAAATCGGAGCTTCGTAATCGACGAAGAAAGCAGGCTCTAAACCCATGCAGAGTCTCATCATGGGGCCTGTCATGAAACAATTAGGACACTTGTTGTCGTCCCTCTTCTCCAGTTCGGATTGCTTGAAGTAGCCGACATGACCGCACTTGAGGAAGACGTGCGGCCTCCTTTCCATCGACGTAGTTACCATTCTGGGTATTAATAACTGATTCAAATTGTCCGCGGGGTATGAGCAAACGAGTCCTTTGTTATTGATGGCCTCCACGAGTTTCGCGAGGTCAGATTTTTTGGGCGTCTTCATTAGACCCTCTGCAGACCTCCAGAGTAAAGTTGCACCACAGAGATTGATCAATGTCCCGTCCTTTAAGATGTTGCTCTCGGATTCTATGATTTTTCCAACCTGCTTGGAGTACCGGTGCTCGCGGAGAGAGTAGAGGTCGCCACCTACGCTGACCTCGCGCCAGCAGCCGTAGCCTGTATCTTCGCCTTCGAAATGTCCTTGGGGGTGTACTATGAGCACTCCATTGGTGGTCACTCCGTCCATTGTGCCGTCACTTTTTTTCCACTTGATCGACTTTTCTCCAAAAAAGACCTTCCTGGACTCGTCGAATCCTGCTGCGAAGATCCTCGCTTCGTTCGGGCTGTCTCGGTTGATGAGAATGCGGCAGGCAAATCGGCTTACGGTGTTGAGAGCGTCGGGGACGTCGCGGTGCTTAGAAGCTGTGTCCATGACGACGAAGTCTATTGACTCTGCTCCGGATCTTCCTATTTGGAACATATCCACGTTTTTATCCTCCTCGTATTCGGTGACCACCGTCGATGACTTCGTGAGTACGTAAGTGATGTTGTGGGATTTTTTGTAGTAGTAGTTCATGTCCTTTTTCAAAGCGTCGCTGCTCGACAATTTTATACCATTGGCTTCCTGTCTTTTTATTAAAACTAATTTGCTCCTTTTTCTACCTCGATCTCCGCGGGGTAGACGCCCATTGTATCCGAGAATCACCAATTCGCCGTACTTCACTGGTTCTTGTTTATTGACTTCAGCCATTGTATTAATCCTTTAATTTTGAAGGTAATATTATCGTATAATATCTGGAAGTTGTTTTTATATGAGTCACTTGTTTTTTTTTGTTAGAAACTTTTTAAACTTTGCAAATTCAATCGTCTGGTACTCTTGAAGGCCTACACTCCCGCACAGTAGTGTTCCATCGAGCACTTCGGTGAATCTGACTGTCGTACTGGCGTGCCTTTTACTTATACAATACGCGGCTGTTGACAGGCTCAGACTCCAACTTTTCACTCAAATTAAAAGGTTCCCGGCCAATCAGCGAAGAGCTTAAAACCTTTTTCGACGCAGGAGTGGGATAGTGGTGGAAGTGGGGAATAGGGTTTTAAACCAATCAGAGCGCAGTTTCATCAGCTAATTCCTTGAAATTACGTGTAGCAAGCTTCGACGGGCATAATTGATGGGCTGACTCTTAAAGACCCAGAACCCCGTGAATTTCCGTACCTCGCAATAAAGCTATTTACTTATTAATTTACACCCATAATAATTACAGTTTTGGAAAATCCCTCTATTCTGATTACTTCCTTGGAATTCAAACTATAAAGGTATTGTATTAATTGTGCACATAATTATTTCCATAACTTAGAACAATAAATTGTCCTTTCATCGACATAATAAACTTTTTATTTCCATATTTATCCATGCGAATCAAGAATAAATAAACATTTTTCTAAATTTTTCGATGAAAAATTAACGAACAAATTATCCGAAATGCCGAAGTGAATAAAATAATACTTCAAATTAATAATCATAAATTAAGCTTATCGAATTATTTATTCAGTGCAGTGTGTGTGTGCACGCTAGGCTTTAATATAACGATTATGAAGCCCCGAAATAATTCTATATTTATTTAAAAGTTAAAGCAAAATTCGTCCCCCGCTCATGAAGTATATTTACCTGCAATCGAACGTGGCCGAGTGTAAAATAGTTTTAAACTGATTGAGCGTCATCCGCGGACATTTTGCAGCAGTTTTCGAGTTCGGATAGCGTCAGGATTTACCAGTAAAGAAGATACGACGTTCGAGCGCGTAGCACGAAATTAACTTAGAGCAAAGCCCGTTTTAACTTAACGCGATTTTTATCGGAGCTCCCGTTACGAGGGCAGACGATAACGAGGGCTGTACGCGTGCCCTGCACTTAGCCCAATGAGCATGCCAGGGTCCGGCTGCTGCGTAAATTCCGTCCGATCAGTTTTACTTTTATATCGATGCGCCGCGGCGCGACGTCCAGCGGGGAGAGGCTGAGCAGGAGGGGGAGAAAGTGCACCTTTTAAAACTTTCCCGATAAAATGATCAATGTTTTAGGGCGTATTAACTTGTCTTGTAGTCGTCGTTATTTCCCTTCACGGCTAAAAGGCGGATCTCGTGATTTAGGCTCTGCTTCGTGGAAAATTGTTAGGGCGTGAAACTTTGATAATTATGTAGCAATTGCTGTTGTTAAGATTAGTGAAAAGTAATGGAAATTATATTGAATTGGGGCAATTGATGATTCTTCTTTCTTCGTTGTACATGAGAAGACATGTTTTTATTTATTTAATTAATAAATTATTATATGGGCAGAAACTTACTTACTAAACCTGAATTTAAATACGTAATTTAGTAGATTTTCGTAAATTTTACCAAACATTCGGTAAAGTTTATTAGAGAGTACTTATATTTTATTTTATTTTAAATGTAAGAGATTTACCGTTTTTAAATAAAAATTTAAACAACATTGGAGCATTTAAAATTTTATTGAAGTTTAGTTGTTCAGTTACACAGAACTTTCGGACCATTTAATCTTCTTAAGCAAATGAATAATTTATATAAAAATAAATAGTTTAATAAGATTTCAGATTTACAGTATATGAATAATTTATATAAAAATAAATAGTTTAATAAAATTTCAGATTTACAGTCTATGACCAATTTACTGAGTTAATTCATATGTATGTATATTACGGCATTTTTCAAATAAATTTAATGTAAATTAAATATAAACGATGAGATCTCTTGAAACAAATAAATTGTAAATAAATAAATAAAACGAGCATATTAATAGTTTGTGAAAATTCAAGAACATTGTGCATATGGTTACTTAGATTGAGATATATTCAATAACAAGCTGAGTGCCTTTTTTAAACGTTTAACACTCAACTTCCAAAGTGTCGTGAAATCGGAAATTTTTTCCACTAAAAGTCGAGTACGTTATATTGCCTCGTTTTCTGGAATTTGTTGTTTTTTTTATTCTTTATGCTACATGCTAGAATTGAGAAGGCACTTAACCCAATTAGAATTCTACCTTTCCTACGAAATGTCAACTGCTCTTCTAAACTCGTTTAATTAAAAAATTTATATTATTTGTTTGACGATTTGTCACTATTAACATAATAATTTTTATTATCAATCCATTAACAATACTAAAATTTAAAATTTATTTGTATTTGCATTAAAATACCTTAATGTCAGTATCTTATAAAAGATACTTATCATAAATAGATAGAATAAAGTGGTATGTACCATTTTATTCTTAATTACAGATAATTTATGCACATCTATAATATCGTACTATTGCTAAATATTGTCAAAATATTTGACTCTCATAAAATGTATTTTTTTTTTATTAATTTTTATAGACAATTGATGGGTCGGAAGCGCCATAAGGGAAAGCAGGAGAAGGGCGTCAGTAAACGAACGTACTTCCTAGCGGTACGGTGCTAATTTAATTACACTCAAAAGGCGCAGGCGCGATGAGACGTAATTACCGAAATGGAATTATAATAACCGCGTCCAACGCTCGTTATTCCGTGAGAGGTCGTTTCCTCGCATTTGCTCCCCGCTATCACAATATTTTTCCACCGGCGATTTTGTCCTCTCCTTTCTTTTTGCCATTAATGAAACTGTTCTTTTAGGACCAGATATAATTCCGCTAGTTAAATACAAGATAAATAACCAATTATTTTCCACATAAGATTATTCTTATTTCAGCTGCTGTGCCTTAATGCGAAATTTACGCTTTGCATATACGATATTATATTCCCTTTCAATTATCTTTTTCAGTTTTACACACTTTATACGATTCAGTAAAAGTTACGCGTACATTTTATGTAGAATCTATGCAGAATTTATACAGATTTTTTCACAAATTCGACAGAACTTTCTTTAAATTCTACAAAAAAATCTACTGAAAATTTTTGTGCAGATTTTATGGAAAATTTTTGAAAAAATTGATATAGATTGTACACAATTTGTGCAGAATTTCGTATGAGGGTATTGTTATATACTTTTTAATACATTGTATAAAATTGTAATTTAAGGGCAATTTGCCTGTACATTATTTCAAATAAATAAATAAATTATTGCGCTACTTTTATGACGAATTCAACGGCTAATTTAATTGAAAAATAAATAAAAATAAAAACAAAAATGAAAATAAACTTTCAGAGGGTCGAAAGGAAGTCTAAAGTGCGTCCATACGAAAAAGTGTCTCAGGCGCACGATCCTTTTTACAGTCGGGTGTACGCTGTACTAATTCAACGAGTGCAGGCGGAGTCTCTGGCGTAAAGCATAAAAAGCCATCCGCCGTCGGCCTCTTCTCGTCTCTCCGCTTGTCCTCGTAATACGAAATGCATAAGAATATGTATGTATGGCTTGGGACGTACGCGAGGGACCGGTAAATGCAAATCTCAGGATGACGAGGAAAGGAATACAGAAAGGAAAAAAATTAAAAGGAGTTTGACACCCCTACAGGGTAATCACCCCCGACAGCGATAAAATTAAATAATTACGTAGAGCGATGGCGAGTACTTCAAACTAATCGATCAAGTTTCTCCTTATTCCACGAGATTAGTGTTTTATAGATATATTCCATAATAATTTATCTTTTTTCTTATGCACATTTTTATTTAAAATAAAAGTCTGCAGTATAATATTAGATTATTAAAAAACTTTATGATTATTTCGTCCGTTTGATTATTTAAAGTTTAAAAATAAAATACAAATTAACACGTTTTGAATTTTGGCGCCAATCAACCGGAAATCGATTGTTCAACCACTCAAATTTCTCTTTAAAATGTTTCACAACATCCCGCCATCGTTTTTTAAAAGAAAGAATAATTGTATCCCATAATAATTTATAGATATCCCATAATAATTTACCTTTTTTCTTCACATTTTTATTTAAAATAAAAGTCTGCACTATAATTAGATAATTAAAAAACTTTATGATTATTTCGTTCGTTTGTTTATTCAAATTTAAAAGTTAAATACAAATTAACACGTTTTGAAATTTGGCGCCAATCAACCGGAATCGATTGTTTAACCACTCAAATTCCTTCATAAAATGTTTCAACAACATCCTGTCATCATTTTTTTTATAGAATGAATAATCTTTTTAAAAAAATGATTGCAGGATCGTTTGTGAAGCATTTTAAAAAGGGATCAAACTTTCCTGTTAAATGATGTCAAAATTAAAAATCGTTGTAAATTGTAATCATTAAATCTTTTTAATTTTCTTATACACGAATAATATTAAATGACGCGATAGAAAAATTGTCAACCTAAAAAATTCTTTTTAATGTTTATCGTACACGCGATTAAAGAATTTCAAGTGTGGAAGAAGTATCGGTACGCGTGTTGACAATCAATCAGCGGAGAAAAACGTCACTCAATTCGCTTAGCGGGGATTCGAAGCGTTAAAACTCTCCCGCGAAGGGGGTATAGGGGGGTGGAGCACTCGAACGGTTTAATCCGCGGCGGCGAGAAAAAGGAAGGCTCGCGGGCCTCGATTAAAGAGGGGGACGGGGACGGTAGAAGGGCGATCCCGGGCGCGAGTTGGAAATCGATAAAATAATCACGTCAGACGAAATGATTTGTATTTCCAGCGTGTTTTATGTGCCGCTCGCCCGGGCAACAAGAAACGCGCTTTATTGCACGCTTCGACGGGCGCGCGCGCGCGCGCGAGTTTCATCGTGCAGCGCGCGCGCGGACCGCGCGCCCGTTTACCTTCGCCTCTTTTTGCGCCTTCCCTTATTCTCGTGCGGCGATAGTCCACGTTATTGTTCCGCGAAAGGTAGGGGGTGGAAAAAAAAGGAGGACGAAGAAACGGCGCGCCGGGGCTTTTCTAACGTTTCGTAACATGTATGTGCATTTGTGTACGCTCGGCGAAGTAATCCGCGACCGGAAATTTAAAAAGTTGCGCTAATGCTCGCGCGAGCGCGCGGGGATGCGAGTCCTCGCTCCTTCCTTCCACTGTATATCCGCGAGCCTTTTTCTCTACGTCTCCGCTAGCGCCACCCCCTCCTATACTCCCTTCTTTCTTTCTGTTACGTTATTCCTACATTTTCATTTTTTTTCTTTTCTTTTTTCTTTGTTTCCTTCTCTTTACTCATTACACGCCATTATATGGCTCTTTTTTTTTCTACCTCCCGCTGTCGGACGTGTCTCCTTTTCTCCCACTCTGTATTATACCACCGCGAAACATGCAGGTTGGATGTATTAAGCTTTAAATTTGTAAGTGATACGTTCGCGAATTCGCCTTTGCAGTTTTAATTAAACTTTGTTTTTTTTTTCTTTTAAAATTCGTGTAGCGAGAAATAGTCTGTCATTTGATACTGTACTTTACGAACGTTTAGGTAAATTGTAGCAGTAGCAGAGATAAGATTTATGAGAGTATGTTTTGGAATTTTGTATTAATTATTGATCGACAATTTAGACTTGTAGAAAAAAATTCTATAAAATTTCTTGTAAATTTTTGTACAACATCTTTAAAAAAATCCACAAATTCGTTTTCCTTCGAGATCTTAAAAAATTCAGATTTCCTACAGAATCTTAAAAAATCCATAAGTTAAGGATCTCCTGAACAGGATCTTAAATCAATCCTGTAGAAAAGGCTGTAGGCGTAGGATTTCTTGTAGATTTTCCTACAAAATCTTAAAAAATTCACAAGTTAAGGTTTTCGTTCAGGATATTAAAAAATTCATTAATTAAGATTATCCTCAAAAATCTATAAGGGATTTCCTACAGGATCTTAAAAAATCCTGTATAGGAAAGGTTATCGCCTTAGGATTTCTTACAGATTTTTCTACACGATCTTAAAAAATCCAGAAGTTAAAGATTTACTACACGGGATCTTAAAAAATCTAGTAGAAATAGCTATAGGATTTCTTATAGATTTTTCTACAGGATCTCAAAAAAATTTGTAGGAAAACCTACAGGAAATCCTCCAACATTTTTGGCTCGTAAATTTTCTAGGATTTCCTATAGGCTTCCTTTAGAAAATTCTGTAGGATATTTTCGTATAAGAAAAATATTTTAAACTTGTTTTTTTTTGTACGTCTAAAATTTATTCCCCTCAACTATCTCTTAACATTTCCGCGGTATCTTTTCTTTTATCCCTCCCTGGCTTCCTCTACTTATTCTTTTGTGTGTGTCTCTCTCGCTCCTTTCCCGACGTCGCGCGCGCCGTGACCGATTCACATTATTACGATTGGATAACTCGCTAAAGATAGCAAAGCCAACGGCAGTTTACGCTGCGATGCGGCTTTTATTTTCCGCGGGGCCGGCGCAATTGTAAAAGGTCGTCTTTCACGAATCTAAAATTTCGATCACGATACACGAAAGAAAAATAGCGTGAAATAACTTTCCTTGCTGTGGATGAAAATAACATCGACGAGAGAGGAGCGGAGCGAACATGAAAGGATATACTTGTTTATTCGGAATCGCATTTTATTTACCTTACTTCCTTGCCCTTCTTCTTTCCGAAATTCGGTGGAAAGAAGGAGAGTCTCCAAAGAGGTAATTAATTATTCCAAGTTAAAAAGTAATTTATATTTGCATCGCTTCTACTTCTTCTCAAAATTATAGTAAAGTATGAAGGAAGTGTCCGAAGAGGCAATTATTATATTGAAAATAAAAAAATTGAATTGAAATTTACAGCATTCCTTCTTCTCGAAATTCGAAAAAAAAGAAGGAAATTCCTGAGAGGTAGTTACGTTGGAAATATAAAAAAATTGAATATGCATCATTAGTTCCTGGTAGGTGCTTTTAAACAAATTGAACAACCGTAGTAATTTTAGGTCATAAAAAACTATGAAATGTACAAGTGCAATTTAGTAATAAAATGCAAATTCTGGTTAGTACGGCCTAATTTTACGGCTCATACTGTGAATGACAGTGGCGTATCAAGTGAGCTTAAAACGCCGTAATTGATGTGATCCCTAGCTTATTATAGCTTGTTTTGGATCTACAATAATTTTTCATTATTGCAACCATGCATCACCATTTGCAAATGCGATGCTTTAATCTTCAGCGTTAAAGAGGGCCAAAGCAGTTTATTAAGCCAATATAGAAAATATTCAAAAGAACATAATTATAACTTGTCAAACTGCCGAGTACGATAAACTTTGTTTAATAAATAATAAAATAAAAACAAGTCAAGATAAAATTAAAACAGTCAAGTTTAATAATTATTTTTCGTGAATAATCAACTATAAATTATTAATTTAATTTAAAGTGTGCCTTTAATGAAAATCATAAATAGAAAATTAAAGCAATAGCTTATAAATAATAATGCATAGGGGAAAGTACTGGCTCCAGTGTCTCTGTGCTGTAGACAAGTTTCGAAGTATCGTAAAGTAGACTTAACTGAAACGCTGTTATGAAAATAGCGATCATCACATTGCACTTGCTTCGTCTCGTTAAACTTCTTAAACTTATTGTGTTTCATTCTCCCAAGAAGATGATTATACAGTGTTTTTATTCTACTTACTTAAAAATTTTCAACTCTAATAAAGTAACCCACTTAAAATTTTTTATGTAAATTCTTCGCTAAATCTTAAAATTACTTTAGGAAACAAGGGCACTTATCGAGTGTTTCTACGGACTAAATTTCTAATTCTTTAAAAACAAATTTTTTTAATTCTTAATTAAGTTCATTATTTAATATTATATTTAATCCTAGTAATGTATGCTGGTTTAAAAAAATTGTATAATAAATTATAAACTTTTTAATCAATCAATGATCTAATGAATGACTTTTCTTAATGAACAGATTGAATGGCCAGCCGAGAGGGATCTCTGCGGGTACTACGGTAACAGAAGGCTAAAAGGCAATTTGGAAATAGCCATCGTAATGTAATGAAAGCTAAGAAGATTAGTGGAGAAAATTAGAAGAATCGTTTATAGCCGAGCGATGACCATTCAATTAGAGCCATTGTCTTGTGAATAATGAATTGAATAAGGTCAATTAAACATATGACTTGATTAAATCTATTCGTAAACTTCCAATTGTTGCCTTTAAACTAATTATATAAGCGATCTAAAGACAATTTCAAAAATTTTTCTTAAATATCGTCGAACTTTTCTTAAGTATATATCAAACAATATTTTATTGGTGAAAAAAGAAGTTCAAGTTTTCCTTATTTATTCAATTGATATGCGAAAATCATCCGTTGCAATAAAAACAAATATTGCCTTTGAATTAAAATCATGCTGCGATAATCGTCTTATAATTCCAACCGAACTAAATCATTGTGAGATTTACAATAATGAATCACCCTTGTAATTTGAGAAAATAAGTCATAAAAAAGGTGATGAATTAAAATTTACGCAGATACTTAGCAAATAATAAAATGACTTGACTTATTGCTGAAGAAAACAAATTGTGTGTTTACTGAATAGCTTCATTCAAGAAATATTATTGTTGCAATAAAGATTTATTAGAGAGCACCTACAGAGCTGTTTGTATACCTGCTGGAGGATACATTATTTCATCTTTCACAATAAATTATTAACAAATTAACATAATTAAACATTATTGCTTGACCGAAGAGTCAAGAGTCAAGAATTAATTAGATTAGATAATAATCCAGAAAATCAAGAAAATCTTTTGAAAAGTATTATTACAGCATTAACTCCACGTGTGTTAAATATTATGAATAAATTTTTTTATCGATAAAAAATAAAGTTAAAACACTTGTATAAATGAACAAAGCAACGTTTCCATCAAGAATAATGAAAATTTTCAAGGCTCCACGACTTACTTGATACTTATTATTGAATACATTTGATAAAGAAAGCAGTAAAGTAGAAGAATAATTTACTGCGTCACGAAGAATTCATTTTTTCGAATATCTTTCGCAGTTTCTACTTAATGCCAGCAGAGAACTTTAAATATGTAAAAAATTTTAGTAGGCCAGAAAATTCGTCCTCGTTTATTTCTACCCTTTTCTAGGCTGACTTACAGATAAAAAACGCGATACTCGTGCATTTGTTACAAAAAATATTCATTCGGAAGAGTCTACGGGCCATTTGGACTTGTTGTTTATAAATGTAGTTATATAATTATATTTTCGAGAAACTCATATTAAAAAAATATTTCTTCATATATCGTCAACTTACAATACCAAGTTTTTCTATCTTCAAATTGATTGTTAATAATTGTGCAAAAACTTTTTCTAAATAAATTTTCTTAAGTGTAGAAAAATAACTCGCAGTTGTGCCGTTCTCGTGAGTCAAAGTTCGTGAGTGTAATCATTGAAAATTATCAGGAGGTAATTAGTAAACGCTACAGTTGTCTCTTAATTCTCTTTTTCTTTCCTTCTTCCCCATGTTCTGCGGTTTTATGAGCCTCGACTGCGAATTCCGTCACGACTTTTCTAGAAGCGATCAACAAGCCCCACCTCGGGGACTCTTAACATTTCTCCCTCTCCTCCTCTCCACCCATATGCCACCCTCGGCCTCATGAATATTTAACGTTCCTTTTCCTGTGTCAAGTAATAGCCTCACTCTTTACTCTTTCTAACATATTACTTCTTCTCGAGATAAGTCCTGCGTTTGTATGTAAGCACGAACTTATAGACGCATGCATTTGTAGGTGACAGTTTTTTTTTTTGTAAGCGCATAAACGCATGGGAATACAAGAAAGATATTTCCTTTTTGCCGCTTTAAGGGGTGCGTGAATAATATCGAGGAGTACACCGAGAGAAATATTTTAGTAAAAATTATAAGTTGTTTAGTAAAAATTACTGATCTGTTTGGAAAAATTGTCACTTACTGATATTTCGGCAGAAATGACTTAAATTTTCAGTAAAATTTTTTATAAATACAGTCAAAATTACAATACTTTATGGTAAAATTTACTGTACATTTTTGTCAGATTTTACTGAAAAGTTTAGTCACTTTTCTCGAAGTGTCACTGTGACGACTTTCTCAAACAGTTAAGTAATTTTTACTAAAAGACTTATAATTTTTACTAAAACAGTTCTCTCAGTATATAAGGTCTGTTTTATATAAAACGTAAATACGAATCAATTCTATAATTATCAAGTATTAAAAAAACAACTTGCCTCGAGTCTTGATATAAAATCACAAATGAATATAATAGAGATCGAAACTCAGTACTTGAAAATACATCGACGAACTCAAGCGCAAAATAAGTAGATTCTCATTAATCTTTTTATAAAGCACTATAAATCTAATGTTTGGAGAAGATAATAATAATTAAGGAACAATTGCTGAGATTGATATAGTAAAAACAAAAAAAAAAAATCTTTTCCAAACACTGAGTACAGTAAAAATTCCGATTACCAAGTGTTTTCATTACAAAGCTATAGAATTTAATTATCGCACATCTGCGATCGGAGACAAACGATTTGGTGAAATCTTCTGAACGACTATAAATAATCTTTTGAACGAACAAAGAGTCGCACGTGCAGTAAAGTGAAAGAGCACGTTATATTATTATACTGATTATATTCCTAATCAACGATAGCATTTGCAGAGACTCCATACTGGAAGCTCGTAAATCATAGTTAATTTACGCAGGAACTGCTCGCTATGCGCACCGTATACTAGGAATCTCAGAGAAAGCGAAGGAAGGTGGGGGGGGGGTAAGGGGGGTTAAATGTACATATATATATATACCTATACACGCAGCGTTCTTTAACAAGACGATATCACCGGAGTCGTGGAGGCGATTAAACATCCGAGGAAGGAGAGGCAAACACGGGCGAGAGAGTTTTCGAGATGTTTCATTTTAATCTCAGTTTCTCGCCAAGTTGTTCTTTGGTTATTCGCTTTGTCTCTCTCTCTCTCTCTCTTCCTCCTTCTCTTTTACTTTTAAAATTTCTTCTTCTTCCTTTCTCTCTCCGCTCCTCATTTTCCGTCTCGCTCCCTCTTTACTCGTTAAGAAGCTACACGAACTCGGGAATTGTAATAAGACAGTTGCGAAACTGTGCTGCAGAAAGTCCATGTGCTCTTTTAGCGTCATCCTTACGTTTATTTAGTTACTATTTCTTTATTAGGCGCGAGCTGTTAGGAACTTGCGATGTTGGATGTAGAGAGGAACTTTTCTTGGAGATATGTATTTTCTATGATTTATTGCTAAAGTAATGCATCGCAGAGTTGCAAACAAATTTTAACTGGAATGTTGTGCATGGTATACTATAACTGAAGAATGATTTTCGCATCTTTATACATTCTGTTTTATTTTAAGCAAAAATTTACATGCGTAAGTAAAATAAGTACCCCATTATTTTATCCCAATATACTTGTAACTTTTTACTAGGGATCGCTCTAATTTTTCTTTTTATGCCTCGAGAAAATCCTCTCGTATATAAAGAAATGATGACCATCTTAAAAAAATAAAGCCATAGTTATTCTTCATTTGATTCTAACATGACCACGTGGTTGGTATACTATTTTTAATTTTATTAGTTCTAACATGTCCATGTGCTTCGTACTATTCATAATTTGATTGGTTCTAACTTGTCCACGTGGTTAAACTAACATGCACTCGCTAATATAAAGATCAGATTAGAAATGCAGATTAACATATTAGAGAAAAGAAAGTAGTTAATTTTTAAATTAAGTAAAAGACGTTTTTACATAACTATTTTATAACTTTTTTTTTTTAATCTACTTATGATTCTAATTTTAAATACACACAACAGTAATAATAATAAAAAGTAAGCTTACATCATGATACACGAGCTGCTCTTAAAAAAAAAATGTGGAAAAAAAACGATTTATAGTGATTCTCCAGATAAACTTCACAACAAAATCACCTTCTATTATAATAAAGACGATAAAAAACGTCCGACTCGCGTACACTATAATAAAAGAAAATTATCTTACGTTTACGCGCACGTCATAATGCGGTTAGAGAAAATACGCTCGGATGATAAAATGGATGTTTACGATAATGGATGAAAATGTTTGCTTCACCCTTCCGAAGATTCGTCCACCTGCACACGCAGGAAACTTTCGCAAGGTATAACACGTACAAGAAAAAAAGATTAAGTAAATTGAAGTCGATGTAGGGCAAACTAGAATATACAAGAACACCTGCTGTCGAGCGCTATTCGTATATTGCGCGCGAGGGGCGTATACATATATAGAGGGGGATAACAAGGCTTGTACCTGCTGCGACGATAGAAGCCCGGGGCGGCCCGGGGCTCCGAAGGGAAAGAGAGAGGGCTTATTCCTTTGCCTCAACAACTACACGCGCGGGGGCTAAAGGTGCTCGCACGCGCGCTGCAGCGGCAGGCCGGAATGACGAAAATAACAAGTGCCTCGAGAAATAAGGGTAACGAGGGCAATGTCGAATTAACGTCCGCCAATACGTCTCTCCTTTGCTACCTCCCCTTCGCCCGTTTCTTCCGCTGCAATACCTTCGCTACACGACTTTTCTATGGCTGTGGTGGCCTTCCTTCCCTCTCTTTGGCTTGACTAAAAATCTTGAGAGTCACAACACATACCTTACAGTATTTTTTATGTATATAGTAGAATTTTAGAAATTTTAATGCAATATTTATGTAGTAAGATAAAATAAGCAATTTGAAGACTGTGATAACTCTCAACCGACTGTGATATCTTGTATCGTATGTATTAACTTCGTTTTATATGTGTACATATTTATTTTATGCTTGTATTTATATTTTTAATTTTTTGCCGCTGAGGCAGAATAAAAGCCTATCTATCTATCTATCTATCTATCTATCTATCTATCTATCTCCTTTTAACTGTATATGCAAAAAAAAAAGAAAAACATTTTCTAACTATAAAAACAATGATCTTCTAGCAAGGAGAGTGTTAATAACCCTCCGATTTGGATGAAACTCGGTGATCCAGAGGATTTTCACTCTTCTTGTAAGTAGGCAAAAAAATAAAATATTTTCTAACTATTTATTATGGAAGAAAAGGCGACCGTATTGCTTGCGATGAAAAACGACCCCGGAAACTATATATACGCAAAAAAATATACATTTTTTCCTATTGTGATACAAGATATTGTAATGGATTTTTAGCCCGTCTAACGTTTTAAATAAATAAATAAATCTATGAATATTCTAACTACATATGCAAATAAAAATGATATCTTCTATAACTATTAAAAAAATGATGATTTTCTAGCTATGACAAAAAAATATTTTTCTAGTTTTGCAAAAGAAAAACGATTTTCTAATTATGCAAAATAAATTATTTTTAAACTGTAAAAAATGATTTTCTAACTATTCAAAAGCGAGTGATTTTTTAGCTTTGAAAAAAAAAAATTATCTTCATTGCAAATATGTCATCGATTTTTTTTCCTTGAGTAAAAAATTAGCGCTCATCTCGTTTATCTGCAGATCGTCGAAATAAGTTGTGATTTTGTAAAGACTAAATGTATGAATAATTCGCCAATTATATTTTTTTTACCCCCAATGGTTCTTTTTTTGCGGCCGAACGCTTATTCCGCGGCTTTTCGGATAATCTCTCGTGTGCAATCGGATTTCTTTCCATAGTAAAATTAATACATCCGTAGAAAAAGATTTCCGTGAATTTTAGTTTTCTATAAATAAAAAAAGAAACAAAAAAGCTCAGCGTACGAATAATTGAGAGCGTTGAAAACATTATTTCGGACTTGATTTAATGAAATGACGCGAAATAAAAAAAAGAAATAAACAAAAATTCGCCAAAGCTAAGCGCCGCGTGGTAATAAAATATAATAAACCTGTAGAAAAGGACGGAATCGGAGGGATGAAATTGAGGCGAAAATACATCTGAAAAGCAACGGAGCCGCCTTTTGTTTCCTTCTTATTTCACATGGCCGTTGGGAAAAGCGAGCGGTTGGAGATCGCTGTTTGCACGCGCTCACCTCCGCCGCGAGGGGGTGGAGATGCGAGGCAGCTTTATCGAACCAAATATCGGCTAATATAGCCGGATGGAGACGTAAAAGGGGATAAAAAAAGGAGCGGTTGTTCTTTCTCCTCTCCCCTGGGTACCATATTTATATTTCATCACTTTTCCATTCAGCCCCCGCGCGCGCGCCGCAAAACTGCGATCTGCATTTTCCCCTTTCCCCCTTATAGGTCGCTCATTCGCCCACTATCGTGTCCTCGGCGAGTCGCGGCTAAAGAAACTCGGGGCCGTTTTCTTTAGAGCGCGTCTCTTGTAACGCCCCCCAGGCGAGTTTTCTCAAGTCGAGAGCCCGAGGGCGTGCATAATTACCTACATAAAGGATGAGCGAATCAACGACGTCCCGACAGAAGGCCCAGATAGCTTTTCTTTTCCTAGTTGAACCTCTGCGCTTATCTGCTCTTTGACGCTGGATTGTTATGCGCTATGGCAAGTATTCTTTGAGCGAGAATCGTTTTCGTGGAGTGAACAAATTGGGATTGCGTCATGAAAAAATTTTCTCTTTTATTCGAAAAACTATGGACTTTAAAAAATTAAAGACAATTTATAATGATGTTTAAGGTACTTATCTATAGCTACTTTGGAGTCAATGAACTCAGCAATCACAAGTTATAAAAAATTAATACAAAAAAACACTTTCATTAAGCGGCGCGGTAGCGCCTCGAGGCAAGTTTTGATTAACGTTGTTTTTGAAAACGTCAGTTAGTTATTAGTCAGATATCATAAAACTAACTTTATCTTTATTATGTTTTCAAATTTTTGAAATAGTATCTGTAATTACCTTCTTTATTTTTTTCATTGCCAATATTTAAAATTATATAATTATACTATTTTCGGTCCCAATTAATTTACTGCCAGTTGCGACTTTTATTAAACAAAAAAAAAAAATACTAAAAAATTCTTTGAATCATAACGAATACGCCTGATTTTTTCTAACGTTCTGTGTAATCTTCCTAAATTTTGAGGAACTGCCTTAAGCGTTCGATCGTGAATGTAAGTATATATAGAAATACAAAATGATGCCTTTTATGTTGCACGAAAAAGATATTTGCTGTTGCAAAATATCGTGACAAATAGTTTGAAAATAGCGTGCAAGGTCGAGTGTCCGATGTACCTGTTTTTCCTCGTGCCTTCTTCCATAAAACTTGTCTTGTCAGTCTTGTCAATGATAATGCTTTACACATTCACCAAAGTAACGCTAATTTCTCTGCTTTACATAGAAGCCCGTGTGATTCGTAATTTAGAGTCCTATTGATGATCAAACAGAGTTATTTTGTGATAAAATAAGCGAGACTATCGGAGAAAATACATTGAAAAGAATTTTGGGGAAATTTTTACTTTTTTTTCGCAGTACTGTGAGGAAACATCTGTTATTGAATTATTTGTTACAATATGTTATTAATATAATTTTAATAAATGAAGCTTAAAGTTTAATTCAAAAATCTAGAATCTCGAAATGTATGAACACAAAAGCAGTCTCAGTTGATAAAAAAAAAAAAAAATAATAAAAAAAAATCATCGCACGTGCAGATTATAATCATCTATAATAAGAGATTTTTACAAAAAACATACATACATTTAGATACGTAATTATTTTATAACTCAAATATTTGTCTCTTATCGTAATTTACTACACACGCTTATCGTGTCTGAATTATATTTCGGACTATAAACATTATGGTTGTAACCTACTGGAGGTAATACAAGCATCGCTAAAATCATTCTAACGCACAATTCTTACCCACCATTCTCTATGAATTAAACAATTTTTTAATTTATTAATCAATGATTTTTATTGTAATAGATAGTCAAAAGCTCTGATTTTTACCGTATTTATTACAAAATTAGTTGTTAAGAAAGCTCAGAATCACAGTTCGTCCTCCAGGTAGTATGAAAAATATAAATATCAATCCCAAGCATTTTCTCAGGGAAAAATTAGTTTAAGAATCGAATCCGGCTAAGGATAAATATTCAGTAGTTAAAAAAAAAAAAAAAAAAAAGAAACAAGAAGCTGCGATTGTGCTTGCATAGTTAAACGTTGTAATTAACTGCGAGCTTTCGGGGAGCTTCCACATAATTTTTACAAGAAAGTTCAGTAAACGAAAAATATTATTCTGAATGCTAAACATATTCCCAGCACATAATTAGCCTAAGCATCGAATCCTACTCAGGATGAACAATAACAAAAACGAAACAAGAAGCTGCGATTGTGCTTGCACCGTTACACGCTGTAATTGACTGCAAGCTTTCGGGAAGCTTCCTCGTAATTTTTACAAGAAAATTCAGTAAACGAAAAATATTATTCTCAATGCTAAACATATTCCCAGCACAGAATTAGCCTAAGCATCGAATCCTACTCAGGATGAACAATAAAAAAAAAAAAAAAACGAAACAAGAAGCTGCGGTTGTGCTTGCACCGTTACACGCTGTAATTGGCCGCGAGCTTTTGGTAGGGGCGGCGCGTAGCTCGGCGCTCGTTAAAGCGCCGTCGCGCGCGTCCTAGAAGCTCACGGTCCAGCGGCGGCTCGCATACGCATGTGACTCACGTATGCCCGGCTCTAAGACCGGAAATCAATCGGAGAATTCGCGGAAGAGCCGCTGCCGAGGCTCCCCCCGGAAATCGAAGTCTCCGCGCCAGCCAATGGCCGCGTATTTCCTCGAGCGCTCCGGCGGCCCGTTCCCTTTGTTCCCTTTTTAGCGCCGAGCGACTTTTAATTTGTCGGCTCGGTTCCAGCTCTATCTCTCCGGGGGGGGGGGGGGAGGGTGGCGCGCGCGGGGAGGAAGGGGGAGGCTACCTGCCGCTTTTACCAGGCGCGTATGGGACTTGGAAATGAATACTCCGCTGTTTTGTTTGGCCGTTTCCGGCCTCCAGTAGCGTTCCGCTTCTCCGGGACTTTTTTTTGCACCCTTCTAGAGAGACCGAGCGCGGAAATACACGGGAGAATTGTAATTGTCCGCTTCGCCAATTCGATTTGGCGTATCGCGAGGAATAGGATTTTTCTCCGATGTTAAGTCAACTTTACCTCTGTGACCCTAGCTCGCTTAGTTTTTTTCTTTTTTTTTTTTTTTGTATCGCGCTTCGTCGAAAGCGGGAAAAAAGTATTTCGTATGAGCTACGCGATAGTGTACGCGAGGCGCTTATGCTGAATTGGGTTAGAATGATAATCTCGGCGAAGGTTAATAAATGTTGATATACAAAAAGCAGGCTAACAAATTAGATTTTCCCGTCGGCTTTAGATCGCATGAGGAAATACCCATCAAGAAATGTTTATGTCGACAATTTTTCCAGGTTTTTTTTTTTAGATGTAACTATCTAGACTCTAGCGAGTAACGAAACACATAACAAGGTGATAAGAACATTTCGACATCTGGAAGATACTGTTTTTATTTTAAGCACATCAAATAAGTGCTTAAAGTAAATAGAACTTTGTTAAAAAATAATGTCCTCAACTTTCGATTGTTTGCATAGCTTGTAAAGATATATTTTCTTGATTTTTCTTGTGTATTCCTAATCACGCGTCGAATATTTTATACCTGGTTAAACTCCGAACTATTCAAACAACCCTAGAATCACTGAAATCATTTTATTTTAATTATATTTAATTTTTTATGAATATTAAGCCGCAAGTAAAGCATTTTACTATCCGAAAGTTTGCTCAGCCGTTTATTACATACAAAATTTACATACATTTCACAATTTAATAATAGACAAAAGTCTCATCCCAATAATACAAAAAATTATACTATCTAAAACAAATACTGCTTTAAAATGCCTATGCAAATAAAAAGAAATTCCGTGCAATCCAAATAAAATACGACTAAACAAATTTTTGATTGCGCAATCGATCACAGCAATTCACAAATCGAGCCCGCGAGAATATCCCTGATTTAAAAAGAAATGGTATTAAATCTTTTTGCATGTACCGCTCGCCGAAAAAAAAAAAACAAAACCACTCGAAGAAATCGCGGCCTTCTTTATATTTCTCCCGAATCTCCAGCGGGTAATTTTCGCGCGGCGAACTCCTCGGCGCGGGAAACATTTTCCCGGCGGGCAGATCGAAGCAAGCGCTGTTCCCGAACGACTCGATTACGACCCTCGTTTTTCACACAAAACACGTGTAACGCGCTCGCCGTGGTCTTGCCCCCCCCCCCCTTCCGCCCTCCCCCCGCTGCCCAACTCGTAAACTCGGTAAACGTTATTGCGATAAGGATTACATATTGTTTTGCCTGATTTTGCCGGACAAAAGGTAGAAGCAATAAGCTAGAGGTGGAATGGGGAAAAGGAGAAAAGGGGACTTTTGATAACTGCTGAGAAGGTGCGGGTGAGACGTGGAGTATAATACAACGCTGCAGGTATACACGAAAAAGCTTCTGCAACGGCAAACTACCGCGAGCATTAAATCTGAACAAAGCCGCGAATAAAATGTGCGCAAACAGGTAGTGCGTTTGCGACGAGAATTTGGGCGTTTTACACTATTTGTGTGTTTGTGTTTTTACATGACAATATTTTTGTCAATGTCCGGGAAAGGTTTGAGTTTAATCAATAAAAAAGAATATTAAATTTTATATGTTTGTATAATCGCGTATCCTTCGAATTCAATTAAAGGAAATGATAATGATTAAAAAAAAGTCGTAGAGAAATATTAATTTACGTATGTAATATAGAATATTTTTTAAAACTGTTAATACATTTTTGAGATCTAGATACTGACATTTTCGCATTTTATAAATTTTAATTAAAAGATTGCTGAAGAAAATGAGGACTGTTATCTTCGTTTGCTTGGAAAATAGATTTTTCCTTAATTGAAAAATTACACCTATTGACTGGTAGATTAATGACATCATATGTAGTTAAGTGCTATTATCACACAACTGGCATTATTACATTAATGTAGATAAATCTTGAAAACTTAAAGATTCTGAAATACGAAAGTAGGTCTTGCTGTTTTACAAATCAAAGTAAAAAAATATTTTCTGTAGCTACAGAACAAAATTTAATGAAACAATTAATCAAACAACCTTTAGTACAAAAATAAAACGAAAAATCGACATCAAAAATAAAAAAATGATTTAAGAAAAAAAAATTTAATGAAACAATTAGTTACAGAACTTTAGTTTGAATAGAAAGGAAAAATCGACATTGAAAATAAAAAATTATTGAAGAGGCAATTTACAATGGTAACAGGTACATTCTTTAAATGATTATCCAAAACTACTGCAGCTTTCACCGTATAAAAACGGAAACTTTATTATTTCGTGTTTAAGCATCATAATGAAGTGACATTAAAATTTAATTTTTGTCGTTCAACTTGTTTTTATCGAAGGACTCCAGATTTGACAAAAAAAATTTCTAAAAAACGATACTCGATATTAAAATGAGTTCGTTTAATTTCGACTTCTTTTGAATTTCCAAACTCAAATGTCAACTTGACTAAAACAAGCTAAATAACGATAAGCAAATGGTAAATTAAGCAAAACTTGTTTACTTGCACCTGCACCAAATCGCATTTAAAATTACTCAATAATTATATTCGAAGTTTCCGAATCAGTTTGCACAATGCAACTCAAAAAAAAAAAGGCAAACAAACGGGAATATTACAGAAAGCGAAAAGCCTCTAGGCGCTTGTATGACGCACGACCGCGAGTAAATCGAAAGGGCCTTTTCAGTTACAAACTGATCCTCTGTTCCATTGGGCAGCGGGCATAAATCAAAAACTCCCGGACTAGTCAAATATTGGACGATTGCCGTGAAAAGCGAACAGTGATAGTTCCAGAGCAAACTCAACTGACCGGACGGAAGGCAGCCTTACGGGAAATACTGACTCACTGGACGTATTTCCCAGGCGCGTCGCCGCAAATCGCCATATTATTAACGTTCCCGAGTTACAGGCGAGCAGGGCTAGCAAAAAACTGAGCAAAAAATGGACGAGGGATTCACCACAGTTTATTCCGCTCAATAGTAGCGAAAATTGAAACGTGATCGTTTCAGTAGCGATGACGTCGTCGACACATCGTCGTCACTCACACCGTGACGGTATAGCCAGTGCCACTGGCATGCCGGAGGTGGAAGGGGAACCGCTAGTACCACGCCAGGCGTTTCTACTTAAAAAACCGCTGGACGAG
Source organism: Sycophila texana (assembly GCA_035582955.1). Lineage (NCBI taxonomy): Eukaryota > Metazoa > Arthropoda > Insecta > Hymenoptera > Eurytomidae > Sycophila > Sycophila texana. The sequence goes on from JAWWEN010000038.1 coordinate 25,079,659, forward strand.
ATACGACACTAATCATCGCTCGGTCGCGGAAGGAGGTACATCGAGCTCGCACCTGGTGAGTACAATGAACTTCTTTCTTTTTTTTTTCCTAAATTATCACCTTCTAATTTTATTGAATTTATTTAGGCATTTATTTTTATTCGATCATACTTGGACTACTTTTTGATGTCACTTTTTTTTATTGTTTCTATACTTTAAATAAGAACAAAAGGTACTATTATTATTTTTTATTACCTTAATGAAAGTTAAATTTAACAAACGTACTTTTAATAATAATTGAAGGTGATAATTTTTTTTTTATAAGACACAATTATATAATAGAGAATTATACATTTCAACGAAATTAAGCAACTTAAGATTCGTTGAAAGTTAACGATCCTTGAAGGTCACTGTGTAAGATGATCCAGCAAGACAAACATCGTAAATTTGTATAAAAGAAACATAAGTCAGTTAGAATGATTTCAATTTTAACATCACATATAAAAGTTGGAAGATAATCTCAACTTTTTTTTTTGTATATACTTATAAGAAGAGTGACGTAAATAACTCACGCAGCTGAGGCTGTGTGTAAACATTCCATTGATGCCAGCTTCAATCCTTCAAGAAATAAACTCGTGCCTCTTTTTATGCAATGATGCAATGTACAGTGACTCATCAGCACGCATTTATGAAACTACTAATATTCTCCGAACAAAAACACTAAGTGTTTTTTTTTATTAGTGAGGATAAATTATCCGTGAGAACGAAGAAGCGGAAACAATTAAGACCAAACGCTGCAGATAAAATAAGCTTTTTTAGCCGGTAAAGTAGATCATGAGCAGGATTAAATTTAATTTCCAGTTTTCGAGACTCAAACATGTGGAAGGTAACTTTAGTAGCGCTGCTGCTGGTCGGCGTTTGCTCAGCCGTTGATGTCCCAGAAAATTACGTCTTCGACGATCCTCCGAATGAAGGCAAGGATTCTCGAGTCAAGAGGCAAGCCGATGTCGAATGGGAAAACTCCGTTTGCCAATGTGTGCCCTACTATCAATGCAACGCCGATGGTAGTATGAACAAAAATGGATTGGGTATCATCGACATCAGGGCTGGATTAGTTGGAACTGTTGACAATCCAGTATTGTAAGTATTAGCAATTTAATCGTTGATTCATTTGATAAAACCTAGTAACTTTTTCTTTTTATTCATTTTAAACTGCAAATTCCATTTTTAAGTGCAGTCGTATTTTTTTTACAGGAAGAGACGGAAGTGCACCGATCATTTCTTAGATGTCTGCTGTATAGAAACTGAATTAATCAAGTCAGTTGGTCAAGGTGATCAAGGAAGCCAAGGTGGACAAGATGGTCAAAGCGGTCAAGGTGGTGTGGTTGGAAAATCGCACTACAGCAAAGGTTGTGGCTACCGTAATGCCAACGGTATTGGCTTCAGAATAACTGGAAACAATAACAACGAAGCTAATTTTGCCGAATTCCCATGGATGGTCGCCGTATTGAAGCGAAGCGACGTTCAAGGAAAGTCCATGAATGTCTATCAATGCGGTGGCTCTTTGATCCACAAACGTGTTGTTTTGACTGCTGCTCACTGTGTTGAGGGGTAAATGTTAAAAATCTTGATAAACCATTATATCAATATATTCACCATAGTTATTTTATATTAACTTTTTTTGTTTAATGTTTAACAGAGCTCTTGCAAGCGACATCACCATCCGTGCTGGGGAATGGGATACCCAGACCGCAAGTGAACCCATACCTCATCAAAATCGTCAAGCGTCAGTGATCATCTCTCATCCCGGATACGAAAAGGATATTCTGTACAATGACTTTGCTCTCATCATCCTCGAACAACCCCTTGATCTCGCAGACAATGTCGAGGTTGTCTGTCTACCAGAGGCCAATGAAGTATTCGACTACTCCAAATGCTTCGCAACCGGCTGGGGAAAGGATAATTTCGGTAATGATTCAAATCAAATATCCAAATCCTCAGAGTTTACTTAAACTTTTTAATTCAAATATTTATACTTAAGCATACTTTAATAATGTTTTAAGGCGAAGAAGGAGCTTATCAAGTTATTCTAAAGGCTATTGAACTTCCAATTGTTCCCCACGAGCAATGCCAGACAGCCCTTCGTACCACTCGTCTTGGAAAATACTTCAACCTTCACAATACTTTCATGTGCGCCGGTGGTGTCCAGGGCCTTGACACGTGCACGGTAAGATATATTAATTTTAATCATTGCAAAAGGTAAACAAAAATTTAGGATAATCATACAATTATTAATGTATTGATGAATGTTGTAGGGTGACGGCGGCAGTCCTCTGGTCTGTCCACTACGTCAGGACCCTACCCGCTACACTCAAGCCGGTATCGTGGCTTGGGGTATTGGTTGCGGTACCGAAATTCCAGGGGTATACGCCGATGTGACCAAGGCTCGTCCATGGATCGAGCAGGTTTTGAGCTCGTACAACATCGACAACCTCTCCTATACTCCGGGTGCTAACCCGAATTTCAGCCAATGATTAATGCATCGAATTGATCGATGATCGATGGACTCGTTACTGACTGACTACTCTCAACTCTTATGTATATTACTTTATTTGATAAGAACTAGAAAAATATAAATATTTTCAGTTTTATTATTGTTATACTAATGATTGTAGACCTACACCGAGATTAATGTATTTATTACTATTTTTTATTACCACTGTTACTGTAAAAAAAAACTTGTTTGTAGAGTAAACTGTGCTCCATTGTAACTGAAGTAAAAACTTTAAATTTACGAAAAATATTAAAATACACATAGAAGTCTTCTATCATTTCTGTGAGTGAAATTAATTTCATTATATTTGAACTCGATTCAACGAAATATCTACATATGTTTGTAATTCTCTTAATAATTTACTAATTATGTATAACGTACTTCTATTGTGAACGCATAAATTTGATTTATTAAATAATCATCACTGTATACCATCAAAACTATAGAATTTACAATATTTGTTACTGATTCGTGTAATGTCCCTTCACAGTTCGTTAATTCATTGTCAATTAACATACAATAGTAATATTGTAGCTGCTCGTTCGTAAATTAAACGAATTCTAATTATACCTGGAAAATGATTTACGGAGTAAACATAATAAAAAAAACCGTATCTCGTCATTCTTCCAAGTAAGTTTCAATTTTTCCCAATAAAAAGAAGTTTATTTTCTGGAACTCTCCAATCCGTTCATCGGCACAATAAACTGCACGAGGAGGTTGATCCGAAGAACAGCCGGAAGTCTTAAGCGGAAGCCACCAGATGAACGTCGCGCGCGCGTGACTTACTTCGAATCGGGGCAAATTGACTTTATATCGATGTTCTCCCTCTCTCCCTCCCTCCGGCTCGGGGACAACTTGCGAGACGTGATGTGCAGTAGTAACGGTGATCGAAGAGAGAGAAACTTAGACAGAAGTTCACGGAGGTCTTACACGCCAGGTCCTTTCGCGAATAATTCATGTTCTTATGAGACTCGCGTTTCATGAGAATTTCTGGGCTCGTTGTGCAATTACAATTATCTTTATGATTCAATCAACGCCGAGCGAGGAGGAGTAAAACTTGCGGACTACTTCATTTTCATTTAGTCAATTAATTAGCAGGGAGTACGAATGAGGAAACTCAATGCTCTCTACATTTTGTCCTTGTAAAAATAAACTACTAGACAGAAACTATTTTAAGAGCTGCCAGCAGCTGATTAATTATTCGATTCCAGAATTAAATTTGCTAACTACGTTTAGAAACTATTGATGCCCTTTAGAAACTTCTAATAAACTATTTGATTCTGGTAATAAATTGACAACTATTTACGATGTTTGAAACTACTAATAAACTGTTTGGTTCCAGTAGTGAATGGCAATGTACTAATAAACTATTCGATCCCACTAGTATATAGGCAATTACTGAATTCGATTAAAAATTACTGAAGAACTATTTGATTCTGGTAAAAAATTGACAACTATTTACGATGTTTAGAAACTGCTAATGAACTGTTTGGTTCCAGTAGTTATTGGAATCTACTAATAAACTGTTTGATTCCACTAGTAAATAAGCAAGTACTGAATTCGATTAAAAATTACTGAAGAACTATTTGATTCTGGTAAAAAATTGACAACTATTTACGATGTTTAGAA
>JAWWEN010000038.1:25083920-25094838 GCA_035582955.1 Sycophila texana
CTACTAATAAACTGTTTGATTCCACTAGTAAATAAGCAAGTACTGAATTCGATTAAAAATTACTGAAGAACTATTTGGTTGTGATAAAAAATTGACAATTACTTTCTATGCTTAGAAACTGCTAATGAACTGTTCGGATCCAGTAGTGAATTGGAATGTACTAATAAACTATTCGATTCCACTAGTATATAGGCAAGTACTGACTTCGATTAAAAATTACTAAAGAATTATTTGGTTCTTGTCTCGGTTCTTGTAGTAAATTGACAACTATACTGATTACGTTTAGAAGCTATACTTTCTTTCCTTCTTTTCTTTGTATTGGCCTTGAATTTTTCCGATGTGAGAAGCTGTACTGATAAACTCCGACAGTCAAAATCAAAAATCCAAATTCCAGTAGGTAATTGGTAAGTACTGACACGTTTAAAAGTATTCCTAACTCATCAATAGTTAATCAGCAGTCCATCAATAATAATAACCTAATTTTTTAAAGAAATTTCTTTTTCATAAGGAAAGATGAATTTTCGAGTTTAGAAACTACTGTAATAAACTATTCAATTCCAGTAGTAAATGGGCAATTACTGACTTCGTTTGAAAGTATTTATAATTTCGAACTAGTCAGTAGTTCATCACTAGTCCATCAGTATAGTTCGTCAGTAGTCCAGTTACTTCAGTCTTTTATTTTCGCAAGAAAAAAAAATGTATTTTTCAGCCGAAGGGTAATATCTAACGAGTGAAGTCGGCGACGATCAGTAGATCATGTATAACGAAGCGACGCGCTAATCCGATAAAGAATATCTCGATTTTGGCAGCGTTTTCAAATTCGCCGCGTCGCCGCCGCTCGTCCGGCCCTTTCTCTCTCTCAAAAAAGGAAAATCCATAAAAAGTTTCGAATCCTTATACCCAGAAGAAGTTCTCAATGTTAATGCTCAGCAGCGGCGAGTCACAAAACAAGTCTTCGCTCTTCGCCGAGTGATTTATGCGCCGTAGCCAAGGCGGCGACTTCGAAAATCGCCGCAAAGGCGATGCGGCGGCACAGTTTTACCCTCCCTCCCCTCGACCCCTCCCCCTCAGCCTCTGCGAAATATCGGTAGAGAGAAAGAGAAGCGAGCAGAGGAGGCCCCTCGCCGAAATTATCGGGGCTGGCGCCGATTCAAGAGACATGTATTATTAAGAGGCTGCGCCTTGGCCGCGAACCAGCGCGCAACTTTTCTAAAAAGGAATGGAGAACCTTCTCGGCTCTCTCCTCCTTCGGCTGCTTCCGGTCGCACCTTCCGTCTCTTTCAAGGATACGCAGCCGCGCCGTCGGGGAAGGCTCGAGAGCGTGCAGCTCGTCGGGGGCCGGGCGAGTTAAGCAGTTATGCGGGAGAGGACCAATTAGACTATTTAACGTAATTGCGATTGACGATCCCTGAGTGACTGGAGATACGCGGAATGGGGCAAGAGGGATGAAGTTTCCTGGAGAAGCGAGAAGCGGCGGGAGCGAGCCGCCGAGGGGGGGAGGGGGTGCGGTTGCACTTCCGCACTGATTGCGAGTCGTGAATGCTGCCCCACGTTAATTTAACTAAGTTCATAATACTTACGCCCTGGCGAAATAGCAGATTGTCCTGCGATACGAACAGTAAATCTGTACGAAGACGGTATCCATTAATTGAATTGGGTACACCGAAATTAATTGCGAATTATTTTCTTGCGATTTCTAACAATAAATCGCCGAATCCAAACGAGAACTAGGACATTTCATATTTTCGAGAAAAGAAACATTCTGTTGTATTATATTTGATTTTATATTTTAAGCTTTAAAAGGTTATTTGTATAGATAGTGGAGCAATGCTGCCCGTGTATTATTAAATAAATTAATTAATGAATTAATATCTTTGATTTAAGTTTCTAAAAATCGAGTAATACTGAATTGAAATACTTTGGTAATTACATAGGAGTTGAATGCAGCGTAGTTAAATATTTATCGTAGATTTTTTTTTATAAATTACGTAAAACTTTAATGAAGTAAAGCTCTTTTTTCCAAATTCTGAAATATGCTTATCTAATCTTTGCAAGAGGCGACGAAATTACATTCTGATCTTTCATTCTTAATTAATAATAAGCGAAAAGACTGTAATTGCATCATAACGGGATCCACGAGCTAAACTTGTCACCTAAAAATGTGCATAAATCAATCTCACTTAAAAACTGGATGGATAAAAATATTTATTATTCAATTTCCAGAACAGCAATCTATGATCGAATTAGCGATCATCATAAATTAATTAAAAATTAATTTACTCAAGGAACCAAAGATTTATTTTTAAACACTTCAAATACTTTCCCGTGTCATTCGTATATTATTTTAGGTAATATTGATGAATTTAAAAATGCTATGACATTCAATAATCAATGCTTCCTATTGATTTTATTATTTATATGATTCCAACAACTTTGTATTTTTTGTACCTCGCTAATGCATTTACATTGTAAATGACACATTTCATGTAAAATTTTTAATCAATAACAATAAATAAATACACTGAAAAAAAATTGGGTACTTTTCACTAAATATTTACTTTAATAGTACTTGTTAAATATTTCTTTAAAACTAAGTGAATTTATTTGTTTCTAAATAAATGTAAGTTTCCAAAAAATAATTACTTGATTCAAAGAAATATTTAACAAGTACTATTTAAATAAATACTTAAAATTACCAAATTTTTCTCTCAGTGTAAATAAACTGCAGCCGAATTTCTTTGCAAGAGAAAAAGAAAAGCAAGAAAAAAAAATTCATTGTGTAAACAATGCAATGAAAAAGCAGCAGTAACACTCATTACATCGATTTGCAGAGGAAATAAAGGAGTATACAAAAAAGAACGAGCGCGTCTATTTCAAATTAAGGAAGAACGCCAGGAAAAAGTAGAGACGCGGCTGGAATTCGGCGCGTGCCGTTCGCACACTACACGTACAGGGGCTCATAACGTTTCGTGATTTTCATTTCGTGAGGCTCGAGAAGCGGCCAGAGCGCGCGAGCGAGAGAGAGGGAGAGCGCCGGCGGTGGCCGCCGACGCGGCGTCGGCGCGCGGTTTGCTCTGCGGCACCACGCGTCCCTCCTATATCATCGTTTAAAATAATATTGCGTCCAGGGGTGGAATTTGCCGCGCGCGCGCTCTCTCATATCCGCCGCGACAAATCACCCCCGCCCTTCGTCCCTTCCTTTTTCTACGCGCTCCGCGTGCGCGACCGCGATACGCACGAGAGGGAAGCGAAAATGGTCCAAGGAATGGCGCGTTGCGAAAAATATAACGACGCCGGAGCTTTATTTTTCTGGGGGAGATATAAACGTACTGGAATTTCGCTCTCTTTGTCCTCGCCGTTCTTTTGGATAATTCGCCCCGGAGTTATCCTTTTTCTCGCGCGTTACCCCAAAAAAAGGAGACAAAAAGGAAATCAGAAAACGAAAAATTCATAATAGCGGGCCGTGAATCATGAATTAGATCGCCACTGTCGGAAGAATTGAAATCTGCTCGTGTATAACTCGTGGAAAGATCCGAAAATAATTATTAGTCAAGTGTATTCTGTTTTGTAGAAATGGGCAGCTTAAAAGTAGCTTATAAAAAGAATTGCCGAACAAGAACTATTGAAAGAACTGCGGATACTATTAAAAACTATACTGATGAATTTTTGATTCAGTAGTGCATTAGCGACTACTGATTCCAGCAGTAAATTGATTGATATTTAGTAGAAACTATTAAGTTTAGAAACTATTGAAGAACTATTTGATTCCAGTAGTAAGCAACTAATCATGTTCACAAATGATTAAGGAACGGTTTGATTCGAGCAGTGAATTGGTATCTACTTATGAGGTTTTTTAGAAACTACTAATGAATTATTTTATTCCAATACAAGTAAATCGGCATTTACTAAAAACGTTTGATAATTCTTGATAAACTATTTGATTTCGATAGAAAACAACTACTGATCACGATTACAAATGATTAAGGAACAGTTTGATTCGAGTAGTGAATTGGTATCTACTTATGAGGTTTAGAAACTACTAATGAATTATTTTATTCCAATACAAGTAAATCGGCAATTACTAACATAACGTTTGATAATTCCTGATAAACTATTTGATTTCGATAGTAAGCAACTACTGATCACGTTTACAGATTAATATCTACTAATGAAATTTTGTATTCCAGTAGTAGTAAATCGGCAATTACTAACAAAGTTTGATAATTCCTGATAAAATATTTGATTTTAATAGTAAGCAACTGTTGGTCAAGTTTACAAATTATTAAGAAACGGTTTGATTCGAGTAGTAAATTGGTAGAGGAAGATTTTTTTATCCTCGTAGTAGTAAATCGGCAATTACTAACAACGTTTAACAATTCCTGATGAACTATTTGATTTCTGTAGTAAATTGTTAACTTCTGACTACGTTTATAAACTATTGATGAACTATTTGGTTCCATTAGTGAATTGACAACTGCTAGTAGACTAACTCGTCAATAGTTCATCAGTAGTCCATCAGTAATCCATCAGTAGTCCATCAGTAATTCATCAGTAGACCATTAGTAGGTTTATGCAAGTTTAGTTAGTGAGTAGTTTTTTTAGGAAAGGAAAGATGGATTTTCGAGTTTAGAAACTACTAATGATATATCCGATTCCAGTAGTGAATTGACAACTACTGCCTACATTTTTTAAAATACTTTTGCTCCCATTCCTAAGTAAATTTACATGTGATTGTTTATCAGAAGCTCATCAGTCATCCATCAATATTTAATTAAATACTCTTGTAAATAGTGTTTTTTAGTAGTTTATAAAAAAATTATCCAAACATGTTCACATTGATTTCGCGAGGAATCTCTCTAGTTTGCATAAAGGGGGGTTGGGCGACCGCGGAAGAGCCCGGCGAGGGGACCGAGTCTGGCCGAATGCGCTCGCACAATAATATAATCTTAATGAAGCAATTTTGGTATCAACACATTCCGCGTAATGCCGGTGGGGCTCGCAGCCCGAGCATAAGTAGAAACAAATGGTCCTATAAGCCGTTCTCGGGGCTCGGCGAATGCGAAATTTTCGGAGAGCCGGCACTACCGGCGGCCACCGCGCCCTGAAGAGGCACTTTGCCCACCCAAGAGCGCGCGACCCATTCAAATTTTCCGAGAGCCACGGGCGCGTGATGTACATGCCCCGAAAAAAGATAAGCTTCTAATGGCGGCCGCCGCCGCTTTAGCGCCGCATTCGAGGCGGTCTACTACTCCCTCCTACGTGTTCTCCAAATCTTAGGCGGAACGCGACTCATTGAAATTCGAAGGTCCCGGCTATTCGGCTTTATGCGACTCAAAGCCGTTGCAATCAGCCGTTTATATGCTGCTAAGAGAATTTTTTTCTATATCTAGAGAGATCTGCCCGTGCAGCGCAGCTAAAAGTTTCAAATTTTTTTTCGTCGAGATTTTTATAATGGGGCGCATCACATATTTAGCCACGGTGTTTTTATCAACTAATTAACAAATGGAGTTTGCTTTAAAAAATTTTAAAAAAAAAAAAAGAAAAAAAGGGTACTTTGGAAACTTTTTATTTTACAAAACTTTTGAGTGCAGTGCGGAGAGTAGCCGCGTGTATATAAAAAAAAAATGTTAAAACTTTTTTATTATAAAATGTAACAAGCAGCGGCTATTACTGTTTTAAAATAATTACTTTTTTGAAGAAAAAGTTGGCCCCGAAAGTTCCCGCCGGATCAAATTAGTTCCCGAATTAATTACCATGGGGGATGAGTGAGTAAATGCAAAAATCGATGGGCTCTCCTTCGGCCATTACAACTTGCGGGATAAAATGTACGAAACGTCCTAAAAAGTCGAAACGCGGAGACAATGCGACTTAGTAAAGTTCGGATGCTCGTAATCCGTTCTCTGAGCCCCTCCCGGCACTGCCTCGTTACTTTTCCTCGGGAGCCTTAATTAAGGATCCGTCAGGTACGGAATCGCGGTAGGAAAGTCGCGCGCGGGCTCTATTTTACCTCCGCTGGTAGCGTTCGCTCCTCTCCTCTTCTTCTTTTTTTCGTCCCTTTTTAGCGCGCGGATCGCTTAGCTCCCGGACTGGCGCGGCAAAAAAAGGGTCGCCCATTAGAAATGCATGGAAATGCATAGAAATGCATGCAGATCGGAATCGGAAAGGAGAGAGTCGGCAGCGTCCGTGGCAGTCGCTTTTTCCGCGAGCACCCTCGAACTTTTAAATTAGCCATAAGGATGCATTGTATTTATAATCAAACGATCCTTAACTGCGCTCGCGACCTTACGCGCTTGAAATGTATATAGAGCGCGGAGATTGGGTCCATTCTGCGCGCCTTGTGACTGACGACGCTGACTGAGTCATTATTTTCAAGCGCAGGGAGCTAGCACGGGACTTTTCGCGAAATGTGCGTGAATAAATTTTTTTCTGATTCTGCTGAACGCAGGGAAATACTATTTCTTTCGGGAATAAATACTATTACTATTTTCAATTGTAAATATATTGTATTGCTTCTTAAAAAAAATTACTATAATGGTGGTTTGATACAATAAATTTTGTTCCTTCTTGAAATTAAGAAATTTTCACTGATCACAGATGTATATAGAAGTAATAGTCTGAAAGAATTATTTAATTTGTATTAAAATAAAACCATCTTTATCTAAGGATGTACATTATTACCTTTTTGGTACGGCCGTAACCTACAGGATCAGAAACTTAATGGATTTTAATGAAGTTAGAGTTAAATTGTATGTATTTTATGTGATTTTGGTTTGAATATATAATCGTAGAAATAAAAATTATAAAAAAAAATTTTAATCTTCAACAATTTATGAAATCAAGGAAATTTAAGTAGTTTACTTAACTTTTTGAAATATTTATTAAAATAATTTAGAATTCTACAACTATTCAGAATACCCACAACTCAATTCTAATAAAATCTATTAAGTTTCTGGAAGTGCAAGTTGTGGATATCCAAAAATTTAAAGTATATGTTACATTTTTGGATACACGAGGACTACATATTTCTATCAATTGAAATTTCTTTATTTTTTCAGGTAACTTTAAGAAGAAAAATCATACCACATTAACACTTTCACTGCTACAATGCTCTCGTAAACAAAAATATGTCTTTTTTCATGAAGCTTATTATACACATCAAATTACAGTAGGCGACGGAAATCATGAGGCAAATATGAATATTAATAAAAAAAATATTGAAATATTTTTAATTTCAGATTCTTTAATATCACCAAAAACAAAATTTATTTATAAACTATCCCAATAGATACAATATTTACCCCGTGTTTCATTTGACATTGATAAATATCGGACACGAAGGAAATTTAGTGTGATCGTCTTTTATTAAGCGAAATTACATGGTCATTGTTGCGAGACCCATCCTCGCGGTATAAAAGAGAGATTTATTAAATTACATTAAAAAAAAGCAATTTTCGGCCTAATAATGCAGCCGCGAAGTGTATACGCTAAATGCATACCGGTGCTTTTGTCCGGTGGCGCTTCGCGCTTAACTCCCATATTTTAAAACAATGCACGTTCGAGGTATCACCTAATTATACATTCTAGCTGCCGATACTATCGCGGCAATTAATCATTGTGCCTAATTAGCGTATAAAATTGGCTGTCGCGTAGGTTGAAACTTCACGCTTTGTTTTAGAGATTGGCTTTTCGCTTCGATACTTCCGACGCTCTGCATTTCTTTATCACCTTTATTGATCACTACAGGCACCTCTTTTTTTATTCGTTGTGTATACAATAAAATTAATTTATTAACATCATTGACAGTTTTTAAAAATCCTTTTTTTCAAATTAATTTTTTTAACAGTCTGTGATTTACAAGTTTATTTCCTCTACAATATTATCAAAGTATAATTATTATACTTATAATAATTTATTATTAAAATTGTTTAACATTTTTATGCGTGATTAGGAAATTTAGAAGGATCGTTTGTAAAAGGGTTACACTGAAAAAAAGGTCTGTAACCACAACTAACGGTTCGTTGTTTCAACTAATGTTTGATTGAAACACGTAAATATTAGTTAACCCTTTGACTCCCAGCGTTACACGTAAGTAATATTTCAAAAAAGCATTTAGCTCATGTTTTTATTAAAAAAATCTTTAATAAGGTAAACAAAATTTATGGATGTTGTAAACGACATTATCAGGTAACGTTTACATTACCAGGTATCAAGTAAATTTTAATCATAAAATATTTTAAGCCAGTTGAGAAAATAAAGAAATTACAAAAATATTTTTTTTTTTTGCAGAAATGTCTTAATTAAATGATTTCCGCACATATAAAAAAAATTGCAACTACAAAATTGAAGGGACCTTAATGTGGGGTTCAAAGGGTTAAAACAAGTAATGGTTAATTGTGCGGTTACTGAGCTTATTTCTCAATGTATGCCCGTTTAATATAAATATACTTAAATAAATAAATAAATAAATAAATAAATAAAAGCTCACGGGCAGGGTAAGATATAATTTATAGTATAATCGTTACAACGCAACAACAAAGGGGAAATTTAAGCTATTTCCTATAAATTTGCGCTTATCATCACTTATCGGTATATCGAGTCCCTCATTCGTCCTCCTAAAGCGAGCTAAAACGACTATTGCCCATCTTTCCACAAGCGTTTGTCGTCTCTATCCGGCGAAATCGCATTTCCCTGGTATAATATGAAGACATCGAGCTCCCGAGCGCAAAACAAGCGTGCCGATAATTAATTGAATATCTCCGATAATCAATGCTCCGCCCGATATGAGAGAGAAAACGAGAGAGAAAACGAGAGAGGAGAGGGTGGGGGGAGCGTTTGCTCATTGTTCGCGCTCATACCGTGGAAGCATTTCTCGGCTTTTGTTTCGACCGGGCAGGCTTCCCGAATTAGTCTCCGGTCCGACTCGTTGTTAACGCGACATTAACATTAATGAGTTTATTGTTAAAACTCGAATGCATTTCGATTAGCCGCGCCGACAATCGAATCAGTTTTCGTTAATACGACCCTCGATCCTGCGCGGCACGTGTGTGCTGTCTTTTTTTTTCTTTTTGTCTCATATTCTGCTCTGATTGTGAGCTTTTTTTTTCGATCTGAAGCATTAATTCACGATTCGGACCGAAATTAGATGCAGCGAGGAGGAGCTGGGGGAAAAAAAAGGAGAGAGTTCGAGCGGAGAAATTCGGCGACAGCTTTATATTCTCGAGCTGTTTTAATTAAGCTCTGTTAATTTGCGAGGCATTGATTTTATACTGCGCTAAAAGGCAGAGTGGATAACTCCCGAATCCATGCAAAAATTAAAGTTCGGAGCGTGCGATTCGTTCGTGAAATGAAAAAATAATTATTATCATCCGCAATGCGGTCTATAGAAGCGAGGAATCTACCGATATTTTTCTTTAAAAAATAAAAGAAGAAAGAGAGATAAAATAATTAACTTTATGTCTAATTGTTAATAACATGAACTCGCTGTTAAATTTTCCGTGAACAGCGCGCTCGGAAAAAATCCATAAGGAAAACTTTGAAAGCACGAACTGAATTACAATTAAACGCGAAAATGAGCAGCGAAAATCCTAATGGGATATAAACAAAGGAAAATGAGAAAATTACGAAAATTTCCGAGTCGCGCAATAATTTAGCCCGCCGACGTCTTTGCAGCGTTCCCCCTTAACGCACTTAGGCGTTAATTGATATACACTGCTTTGGGCTTCACCGCGCCGTGCACATTTTCCGCGCCTACGCGCGTCTCTTCCTTCCTACGACTTTCGTCTTTTTCTTTTTTTCTTTTTTTCTTTTTCTTTTTTTTTTTTTTTTTGTAGCCTCGATAAATTTCTTGCGCCACGAGGCCGAGGCGCCGGTGCCACTCACCGAAACTGAAAATGACGGATGCTTTTTCATCTCGGCGAGAGTTTTCCTTTTATCTCGCCCTCGGCCATTCAGGCGCGTATGCATACTATCAACTTGGGCCGCATTAAAGCGATGCACTTGCCAGGGATAAGGAAGTCGTTTCTCCATATTTTCGTCAACGTCCTTCTTTACGGCTGACGAGCTTATTATCGAGCTTAAAAAGAGCTGAATAAATATGAGAAGAAACGTATTGTAAAAATTAATGTATCTGGAAAAGAAACACTCTCAGATGAAAAATAGCTACACTGAGAAAAAGTATTGTAAAAATCGTTATCTGTCTGAAAATGTAACCACGTAGGCTGGACTCTCAGATAAATATTTTTGCATACTCTACAATAAAATTTACTAAAAATTCATAATTTTGCTGGGTAGTGTTGGAAATAATCCCATCATATAATCGGCTATATTTTTGGAAAATTTTACTGTATGGTAATTTTTATCTGACAGTCCAGTCTGTGGTCACGTTTCTAGGCAGAAGATAATTTTTATAATATTTTTTTTCTCTGTGTACTATACTTTAAAATTTAATTTGCCATAAAGATAGTAAATTTTACTTTATGGTAATTTTTATCTAAGATTTTAGTCGTACAATGTAATTTTCACAATACTTTGTCCTTAATGTACACTGAGAAAAAAAGTAGCCATTACTACGGTTAGTAAAATTGACTATACATTTTAGTTCTTTTTACTTTAAGAAAATTACTATAACTTCCTAGTATTTTTTTTTTATCGACTGTAAAAACTGTTACTAAATAAATAGTAACAGATACAACAAGTCTGGTAACAATTACTATACTCAGTTCAAGGTCAACATTTGTCTTTTTTTTCAGTGTATCATATTCTACAGTAAAATTAGCCATAAAAATAGTAAATTTTACTACAGATTACGGTCATTTTCATCTAAGAATTCAGCCTGTGGTCACACTCTCTAAAGTAGAATAAGTGAAAATTCACTTATTAGAAGTGAATAGTCACTTATTGGTTATGTCAAATGTCTTCC
>JAWWEN010000038.1:25094938-25107214 GCA_035582955.1 Sycophila texana
TTTTTCACTTATTTATGTGTGAAAATCATGGTAACTTACAAAATAAGTGAAAATTTCACTTATTCAACTTTAGAGAGCATTTCAAGAAAAGTAGTAATTTTTATAATACTTTCCAGTACAATAATATAGAGAGTAGGAGAAAATAAGATTGAAGTAGCAATAAAATTAAGTAGCGCAGTATATAAATTGAGGGGCGGGTTAACATCTAAGCAACGCGGGTCCTCGTGTATATGTCATAAATTAATTTTTGCAGGTGCGACAATATAATACCGTAAGAAAACTAGGCCTTGAGTAATTACGGCTAAGTGAAGAACGCGTTGAACTCGAGCTAATTATAGGCCTTCAGCCCAGCCTCTTTGTAAAGCTGCCTTCATTTTCTGCCTAATTAACATATCCACTAATTATCTCCTATTAAGCAGCACGCGCGTAAACTCCGAAAATATTTCGCCGCCGCCGCGGGACGACAGGCGGCGGAACTGCAGGAACATTTCGCGAGTTTTGCTTATTAAGAGATTCGACATGCGACATTTGCTAAACCATTTGCAGCAACAAACTGTACTCAATTCCCGAATGTGCGAAGCTTCTAGATTTAAAAAATTTTGTATCCCATTATATAAGGTACGTATTAAACTTCTGAGTATTTTACTTTATTGATTTGTCTTTTTTTAACGTCGTGCATAGACGAATATAAAATAATTGAATTTTTAATTAATACATCGTTCAAATAAGTAATTTGAAAATAATAATAATTTTAAGTAATAATAATAATTTTAAATAATTATAGTAATAATACAAATTTTAATAATTATTATTTAATAATAATAATAATAATTTTCAAAGTAATTGCGAAGTTATCTCAATAAAATAAAGATAAAAATGTATATTCGATTGGAAAAAAGGCGAAATACTTAAAGTAAACATTGAAAATAGCATAATTTTTGCAGGGCTCGATTTAATTAGGAAAAAAAGATGACCTTGTCGCCTGAAAGGAGCATCAAAGCTGCGCGTTTTCCGGCGCCCAGTTAACATATGGCTTAATTAAACACTAATTGGACCGAAACATCTGAGGGTACTTTGATCGGTATGCCCGAGGAGGGGCGCTCATCGCTTCGGGCTGAATTTTAGTGAGCATCAAGCCTGGTGCTCCCATCCTACCCCTAATTTGGAGAGACGCTGTGTAAGCCGAGACGTTTCCGACTGATCAGTTGTCGAGTTGCTGTAATTGGTCGAAATCGAGCCAGAGCAAACGTTTGGCTTTGTTCTATGCGCTATCGAGAAATAGATATATATGCCGATCCTTGCGCCTGTCGATGTCATTGCGATTAAACAGTAGCAGTTGAAGCTTAAAAAGCACTTTTCGGTGCTTTGCAAGGATTCTGCCTTCTTGCTACTTTAGTGTTTTTACTTTTTCTTACTTCGTACTACTTTTAGCACGACTCGAAATTGCCACTTGCATTTTTTACGAGATTTTTAAGCATTGCGATTGAAAGTGACAGGTGATGCTTAAAAAAGCTCATTTCATATGTCTTAAATTTTCTGTAAGAAAGAAAAGTACTTTCAGGTGCTTTGCAAGGAAAAGTAGCATGACTCGTATTTGCCACTTACATGCAGACATTTTTGACGAGTTTGTTAAGAATTGTAATTATAAAGTGGCAGGTGAAGCTTAAAAAGCTCATTTCATATTTCTTAAATTTTCTGTAAGAAAGAAAAGCACTTTTCGGTACTTTGCATGGAAAAGTAGCTCGACTCAAATATGTCACGTGTATAGAGGCACTTTCCGCTTTAAGAATTACGGTTAAATAGTGGCAACTGAAGCTCAAAAAAGCTCATTTCATCTTTCTCGAATTTTCCTTAAGAAAGAAAAGCACTTTTCGGTGCTTTGCAAGGAAAAGTAGCGCGACTCGAATGTACAAAATATATGTAGAGGCACTTATCATGAGATTTTTCAGGATAAAGGAGCACATTTTTTCGTTTACTCCAACCACGGTAATAATAACAAAAAAAAATTGAAAGTCTTTCTAAAATTTTCTTTTTAGAACTAGAACTTTTTAAAAGTTTTGCATTGTTTTTCTTTTTGGCTTATCAATTACGCTCCCACAATTTTTCTATTACACTGTATCAAGACGAAACATCGCAATTAGCCTCATCTCATTTTTCCCCCGCACACACTCCGAGCCCTGCAAGCTCCGAGAGTCAGGTAGTCCGCTCCGCCCTAAGTGCAAAACCATGCAAACTTTAGAGCAAAAAAGGAGAAAGGAAGAGAGGAGGGGGGAGGAAGAATAAAGAAAGAAAAATCATCAGTTTGCATAAGATGTGCATCGCCGGTTGTAAATCATAAAGGGGGAGTAGAACAGGCCGAGGTGAGCTGCCGCCAGCGAGCGGAGGTAAAATGGCAAAGGTGCATGCAAGCTGTATAAGAGGAAACAGGGAGAGATGTGGAGAGAGGCTGCACGGGTCTGCTGGGAAATAAGGAGGCGAGTTATCCACCCACACCCACCCCTCCCCACTCTCCTGTCCTCTCTCTCTCTCTCTCTCTCTCTCTCTCTCTCTCTCTCTCTCTCTCTTTCTCTCTATGGCAAATAGCTGTACAACCCATAGACTACTTAAGCCGTCGTCCCCATAACCCCCAGTTACTACATTTCTGTTTTCTCTTCTTCTGACTTTCGTCGCCGCTCTCCTTCCTTATACCCGCTACTCTCCTTCTTTCTCTTTCCGCGGAGAAAAAGGCACGCCGACCTCGTCGACGGCGCACGGTAATAACGACCCTTGTTAAAGGAAGATTGCCGTGTGGTCCTAACTGAAAAGCAAACAATAACACTCTGCTCTGTGCCTTCCCTTTTTTTTTTTTAATTTTATTTATTTATTTATTTATTTAAATATTTCCACGGACTGTGTATAGTCCTTAGTACAATTTAGAAGCAACTTAAAGATAATAAGAAAAAAAAAGAATGCATTCGTCAGTGCATTGTCGAAGAGATCGTGCGATAATTTCTGATTAAGACAGTAATTAGATGTTTTATCTGTTATCAAAAAATAGTAATGTTAACGAATCCGATACAAACGCAGTTTTAACGATTTGAATTGAAGATTATGAAACACTATGAAAATTATGAAGATAATGCGTCCGGAGGTAATGGACGAAATATGTACGACGATAATGGACAAAATACGTACGAAAATTATCAACAAAATACGTACTAGGAAGATTATGAACAAAGTACACATGAAGATAATAATGAAGAAAATACGTCTGAAGATAGTGGACAAAACACGTACAAAGATTATTAACAAAATACGTAGGAAAATTATGAAAAAAGTACACATGAAGATAATAATGAAGAAAATACGTATGAAGATAATGGACAAAATACGTACGAAGGTTATCAACAATTACTTAGGAAGATTATGAACAAAGTACACATGAAGATAATAATGAAGAAAAACGTATGAAGATTATAAACAAAATACATATGAAGATTATGAAAAAATACGTACGTAAATTATGGACAGAGTACATATGAAGTTGCTGAAGTAAATACGTACAAAAATTATGAAAAAAAAAAATAATAACAACTAAAGTAGCATTCACCACACGCTGAATTTACAACTCGAAAATCCGTTAAAGTCGCGTAACATAAGCAGAAATCCGCGTAAAGGACTTCAGAAGGTAAACTTGTCGCGTCGCACTTCCTCCGAGCAGAGAAGTCAAAAAAAGAAAGAAAAAAAAATTTTGAGAAGGAAAGTAAGTGATATTTACTCAGTGGTGGTTGCGAGGGGGACTCGGCACTAGCCGCAGTAACGCATTACATTTTCATAAGAAGCGCCGGGGGTTCGCCGGTGTGCCTTGGCTATTACGCTTTCGCAGATGCTTTCGCCTTCGGCGTGTATATGCGCCCGACATGTTGCACCTCCGGGTTGTTAAATGCCCACATTCCGAGATTTATTTTGCTCATATCTGGGCGTCGCCATTAAATCCCCCGCGCACGTGCCGCGCCTTCTTTCCGACTGGTCGCAGGGACAATTTCTCGAAATTTCTTCGAGGAGGCGCGCCACTGCAAATGGAAGTTTATCGCCAAACGAATTTTGAATACAAAAATGCCACCCCCGTAATTTTCTCTCCTCCTTACAGCCATAAATTACTGTAATGAATCGCCCGCGGACCACCTGCCATTTAAAGGCATATCCTGAAATTAATTAAATTGTACAAATTAAATAAGAGAATCAATAAATATACTACTTGGCAATGCAAACGAACAAAATCGGCATATCCATTTATTAGAATAATTTCGCGATGTTTCCGTTCCCTTTGCAATTCATACCGCCGACGGAACATATTAAAGTGAGTGAAACGTTGAATCAACTCGAAGCGATCAATCATCCAAAAGAGTGCAGCCGCTTTATCGCCACTTGCGCCGTTTCTTCCGGCGAATTTCCTACGAAACCGGTCCCCGATAAATCTGCTTCGAAAAAAAAATCTGCCGGTCCACATTCGCACGCGGCGAATGCTTCGTTAAGGCACGCGGAAGGAATTCCAGCGGGGTTTCGGAGGATACGAATGTAGCGTTACGCGACGAGAAAAAAAAAAAAAAGAAGGAAAAGGGTCACGAGTAAGGGGACGAGAAGGCGGAAAGGCAGGGAAAATACATCGCGGAGATCGATAGCACGCGTCCGAGGGCGAATAAAGCGAAACACAGCGGAGGAGGCAAGGATTTCAAATGCAAAAGAGAAAAATTCAAAGCGGAGAATGTCGAGTCATGTAAAAGGTATATATTCACTTTCCGCGCGCATATTACATATTCGAAGGTAGGTGGGGTGAGCCACGCGTCATTCGCGGCATGCGAACTCGCAGTATATTTTCGCGGTCCTTTTGCGCGAGAGCTGCAAGAACTTGGAGAGGGAGAAACGAGGCTATGAAATATTTTACACGCTCGACATCGTTATGCCCGGGAATGTAAGAGTGGCCTCAACTCCGACCGGAAATAACGAGAGTATATCTTGGAGAGAAAGGAGATTTGCTAGAATTAAGCTAATTCCTGGATTCTCCTCAAACTAATGCTTCGTCTCTTCAATAAAATCATTTTTTTGCGTAACTGAACTTATAATTACTGGAAAATCATCTGTTACTCTTTTTGGAAAGTATAATCTATTATTCTTTTTAGTGAAAATAATCTATTGCTGCTTTTGAAAAGTAATCTATTATTTTTTTTTTTTGTAAAAATAATCTATTACTCTTTTTGGAAAGTAATTTATTACTATTTTTGGAAAGTCGTCTACTACTCTTTTTGAAAAATCATCTTTTACTCTTTTTGAAAAATAACGTAGTACTCTTTTTTCATTGTAATCTATTATTCTTTTTGAAAAAATAATCTATTACTCTTTTTGGAAAGTAATTTATTACTATTTTTGGAAAGTCGTCTACTACTCTTTTTGAAAAATCATCTTTTACTCTTTTTGAAAAATAATGTAGTACGCTCTTGTGAAAGTAATCTATTACTGGACACCCTGAAACTTACGAGGTTTGCTTAGTAATTTCTTGACTAAATCACAGTCGTACTGCAGCAACCAAATCCCTCTTTTTTAATGGTATGTTTCTTCTATGTCAGGGATGAAAAAAAAAAGAATAGCTTCTCTCTTGAACTGAATTTTATCTCTGCAATTTTACCTCGTCCAATTTATTTTCAGATCCCAGATTTCAATTGCTCTGAGAAAAATCAATTGAACGCTTGCAATCAGACTTGTCTTTTTAAAATAAAGCAAGAATAATGTAAAACGTCAAGGTACATCTAATTTCGCCGGATTCATTAATAGTACTCATCTGACGGAAACGAACTGTGAAATTGCATGGTCAGTACTCATTAAAACACGACTTAATTAGGCGTTTCTTTTTGTACCCTGCCTTTCTTTTAAAAATACCAGTTATTAATCAAACACTGCATATCCTTCTTCTCTTCGGAAAAAGAAAAGAAAAAATTGAAGAAATTTAAACAAATTTAACTCTTACCTAATTAGCGAAATCCCATTTGCAATTTAACGTGCAATCTTCCTTCAATGGTACAAAATCGAAGGTCCAAATGGGATAGAACCAGTGGCGGAACAATCCGGGAGGGGGGGAGGGTGTATCGCTGCAACGCGTGAACGTCGCGCTCACGGCAGGCGAGATTAAGGGATCGAGGACGTCGCGCGCCAGGCAATAGTTTAGCAGCGTCGGGTTTGCTAAAGGGGAGCCTGCGAGCGCAAGTCGATCCGGCGCGAGATGAGCTCGCGGCAGCGGATCCGGTTACCCTGATATTAAATTTTCCTTTTAAACCTTAAACCATCCCCGGCTTCTCTTCGAGAGTGTTTTGCCCCACCTCTCGCTGTGGAGGATCCCGACTCTTCACCTTTTTTTTTTGCGAAAGCTTTTCGAACGGTGCTGCCTCCTTCACAGGTTTGCCTTTGTCACTTTCTTTGGCAGACTCTTTTTTAATCTCGTAATTAGTTAATAATTATCGGAGGAAGCCTATCATTATTTTATTTTTTTTTTTTTTTTTTTTTTTGTAGATTCTTTGGTACCAAGTATCTTTAACGAAAATTCCCGGATTAATTGGTAGTTAAAATTAATTAAAATTAGTTTTTAAAATTACGCAGCTTTATTTATAGTGTCAGTTGTTGTTTTTGAATATTTAATAATATTCCTTACGAAAATAAATTATTGAAAAAGATATTTTCAAAATTGTGGGTATCCACATCCCTGACCCATCCTTGCTAACGGGATTTAAGGCTAAATTACAGTGACACGAAAATCCGTGGTAATTAAAACAGAAGTTTGTTGAGTATAGGTTTTATTATTACTCATAATTTAATATATTTATTAAAGAGAGGAATAGTATAAAACTTAATTTTATATATTAATTCGTTTCCCCGGTCTGATCAAAAACTGTTGATACTACTGATTATCATCCTTAATAAAATTATATCTGTTTATTTTTTAATAAACTATTCCAATTAACTTCACTTGTAGTAAAATTAAATACGACAGGAATAGTGGTATTAATTTTATCTAGTAGAAGAATTAATATCACTGGTCTGACCAAAGCCTGCTACTACTACTGACTTGATTGTATTAATTTTCGTTTTAACCAATTATTCCAGGCTTGATTTTTAATAAATTCGAATATATTTACAATTAAAATAAAAGTAAAATACATACAATAACTTTAATTCTACTAAACTTGAATTAGCCTCAATGTCAGGCAAACAGAGCAAATAAAATATCCTTCGAAAATACTGAAATGGAATTCTTCTGGCCATAAATTTAAAATAGTAGCAAACGCGTTAAAAAAATGCACCGATCAGTGCTCGCAGAGAAAATGAAAGGCTACGTCAATTTGTATCCGTAATAAAACAGGAAAAAAAAAGTAATGAATCACTCATCCCCCGTATGACTGAACTTTCGGACGAAATGGTAACATCGGGCGAGCATTTAAATTACGACTTAAACAAGGGCAGTTTGATAATTACGCGAGCCCCCGACTGTCGAGCGTACGCCCGCGCAGCCTATTAATAATAATTATTTTCGCGCACAGACGCACCTGCACGACCAGTTTCCGCCGGTCAATGCGCGCCGACGGATTATAATACGCGCAGCTGCGTTAAAAGCTCTCTTGAACGATCGTAAAAGGCTGACGTATACCGTCGGGGATCGAGGTGCATTGGGCACATGTGGAGGTGCTACCCCCACCTTGGGCTAGCGGCTCGTTTATGATTTTCGCGGGAGAACCTTCTCCGCGTTCTAGCTCCTGATACTTTACTGTTACTGCAGTTCGTTCTGCCGAGTCGACTAGTCCCTATAGTTTTAATTCTAGTTACAAAAAAAATTCTTTCGTGAATTTAGTAGCGAACGCAGATGGTTATGGATATACTGTAGAGTGTACATTTGTGGTTTTAAAATTTCTCCTTCTAAGAGAGTCCACAGCCCTGTAAATCTGAAAATGTGTAAACTCACTTGGAAAATGTGAATAGCGAAAATTCGTCCACATTTTGAATCAGCGATTACTACTCACATTTTCCAAGGGAATGTCACATTTTCAGATTTGGAGAAAGCGTGTTTTAAATGACTATGAAAATTTGACATATATTTTGAGCTTCGTTACTGCAACGACAGATCAGTTGATATTTTAAAAAGAAAGTTTGCACTGCTACTAGTTACCATCCAGCTTATTATCAACGTGAATTCGAGGGCTGCAGGGGTTATCGAGACAATCTAGCAGACACCTGCTAAACCTTGATTTCGCGGGCTTTTCAGTTTTCCACATTACCGACGACAGGAGAAAGCTACTCGCTCGAGATAGGACGAAAGAGGATTTCCCCACGAACAGTCGGGAAAGCGCACAGCAGCGCCATCCAGCTTGCGAGCTTTGAACCCGTGGATGACTCGGTGGAGCGTTTGAGGGGTTGAAGGGGTGGGTGGTTCGGGCACTGGGGTGGGGAAAAGAGGGCGGCATTCCTCTAGTGGGAGGAGTCGGCGCAAGCTTCTTTTACACTCGCCGTCACTAGGCATGCGCGATAAACTTTAAACACATGTGCCAGTTTTTTTTATTTATTAAAAACTTTCATTTTAATATTTAAATTTAAATTTAAATTTTATTATAAAATTTTAAATAGCTGCAATAGAAGCTACACTAGTTTTGTTAAATCTCGTATTAAACTGTGATGGTAAAATTCACTACATATTTATGAAAATTTTGCCATCAAGAATAATAATTTAAAATCAGAAGAGATTTTCATGTTTTGTCATAACGTTTATGAAAAAGAAAGTAGCTGCAATCAAATCAACTCTTGTTTTTTTATTTAATCAGGATAAAAATTGTCATTTTTGGCATAAAATGTGTTAAAGAAAAAGTAGCTACAGTAATATCAAACCTTTTTTAATTTCGATAGAAAAACGAACATCGTAACTTGTGTTAAAAAGAAAGTAGCTATAAATAATATCAAAACCCTTGTTTTTCTTTTTTTAAATGTCGATAGAAACTGTGTAACATTTGCTACATATTTTAGGAAAGAAAAATAATAGCTATAACAATATCAACACTCAATTTTTTATTTAATCTCGATAGAAACTATCATTTTAAAATACACTACGTACTTTATGAAAATTTAGCCATTACATTATTTTTTTTCGCTATAAAGTAGCTTTTAAAAGTTTTTGTTCGTAACGTGTGTTAAAGAAAAGCATAGTAAATAGCCATAAGCAAAAGCAAATAAAAGGATTATGCAAACCAGTGTTCAATGCGTTCTACGGCTTAGTATTAAAAATTTAATTTCATAAGTGCACGCTGGGCGCGCGCTGATAAAATGAAAATGCCACTAATTAATGTAGTCCCAAACCGGGCTAATTATTAATAAACCAGAGAAAAAGTTATCGTTCCACAAAACGAGGCTTAATATAATCTGTCCACGAACATTTTCGGCGAGTGCTTTAACGCAAATTGATAACAACACGTTCCTGCATCAAACTAAAGTTTAACGTAATTATCTGAATGAATAATTAAAATAAGGATCCCGTTTAACAATATTACCAACGCAAACACATAAATAAAAAAAAAGATTGATACATAGTTTTCATAAAACACTAATTATTCATTGACCAATTGCACTCTGTAATCCAATTTCCGCTACTAAACCCTTAAAATATTTCAAATAAATGCACAGATGCATATATCAATTTATTTTTTCTTTACGAAAATGTAACTAGCATAGATTCTAATCGATGTATGTTTAATCAAAAAATATTTTTGGGCCTTTTTTAGGGACCATAATACACACCTGTAAATGTAAAGAGCAGGAGGACTGACTGCAGGCAGCCGGCGCCATGAGGTGGTATGTGCAGGTATTGATAATCGACAAGCACCGGCTGCTGTTGCCACCGCGACTGGCGTTATCCCGACGGGCTTTATTTAAACTGATATTTGCCGGCGGCGCGGACGTAGTTCATTGTAAGCAGCTCTAATACCACGCGGAATCCTAAATCGCGGTGTAGAAAAGACCAAACGTCGAGATACGTAGGTATGGCTTGAAATAAAAGCTATGGAGGGGAAGTAAACGCGCATTGGTAAACCAATTAAACCGATAACGTCAATACGATGAAGAGCGCAGGGGATGCGGAGAATTAAACCACCTCCGCGTACTTCTGGTACGAGGGAGAGCAGCGTTTTATAATAAATCGAGCTTCGTACGCGCATTCTCCCTTTTTCATTTCATTTCGAATTTGAATTTTCATTCGAATGTTTTATTTGAAAAATTAAGGTCTCTACTTGTCATGTGATAAAAACAGATCCACACAATCTAATGAAAGTATTCTACAAAATGTTCGAGTTAAAAAAGGATTGTGTAAAAGCTCTAAATACCGTATGATTTTATAATAAAGAGTATCCTGTACAATTATCTTGATGGAAAATTAATCAACTTTTCTGACTTGTTCATATCATAATTAATTCTGATTGATTATTGGCCAGGCATTTCACATAAGCTAATCAAAAATTAATTAAGACCCTGATGATCATCTCTGAGTGTTACATCTCTGGATCATTAATTAATATTGAAAACCAGTTTTCTATAATCTACAAATAATACAAATAAACCTGCTCCTCATACTTTAATCCCATCAACTCTTTGTTCAACAGATACAATTCAAAACATTAGTAGTAGAAAATAATTTTAGAATCTGATGACTGAGAAGTTTATCATATTATGATCAGCGCCGGTTGATCAATAATTAGAAAATATATTATGTTCAGGTGTATTTCTGGTTATCATATTCAGAAAAGTTTTTGGTTATCACGTTCTGATCAATGTATGGTTATCATATTCAGATCAGTTTTTGATTATCACGTTCTAATAAATGTATGGTTATCGTATTCAGACCAGTTTTTGGTCACCACGTTCTGATCAATTTACGGTTATCATATTCAGAAAAGTTTTTGATTATCACGTTCTGATCAATGTATGGTTATAATATTCAAATCATCTTTTGGTTATCACGTTCTGATCAATTTATGCTTATCATAATCAGATCAGTTTTTGGTCACCACGTTCTGATTAATTTATGGTTATCATATTCAGGTCAGTTTTTTATTATCACGTTCTGATCAATTTATGTTTATCATATTCAGATCCATTTTTGATTATCACGTTCTGATCAATTTATGAATAACAGCTACACTCCTCTATAATTAATTTCTTTAAGTTCTTTATAGTTAATGATAACACAAATTTCGTTTTAGTTTCTCGAGTTAAGGCAAGAGGAAATTGAAGGACAAACGGAAAAGGCACAGAGAGGAAGAAAGAAGTAGACGCAGTGCACTTGCAAAGCCGGAAAGTCGAGCGTTGGAGAGGCACTCCGTGTACACGCGGAAGCAGACGCGCGGGACGGCGAATAGGCTACTACACAGCGTAAACAGTACTACGTGACTGGCTTGTTGAGATCGCGACAGCGGATGGACAGAGGAACGCGTGCGCGTAAACGCGCCGACGACACCCGGAATGCCGATGAAGCCGCGCTATTATCCCCCTTGGCGCTCTGCACTCTGATTGTTGATCGCACTGCTGAATATCAATTTTAATTCATCACGGTGGACAATGGGATTGGAAATCTTTTAATGTATTTAATTACTCGTTGCATTGCGGTGAACGACTACGAAAGTGCGTTAATGAATCAAAATTAAAACTCGTAACAAAGTATTATTTGACTTACATACCAAAAATTATTATTTGACTTGGTAATAAATTTATTATTGTGTGTATTTATGATGTACTTTATAGAGGAAAAGATGAACTTTAGGTAGGTATATGTCTGAGAAAATAAATTTAAGCATTTGCCGGCAAAATTGACACGATGGTGTCAAAGCCAAATTAGCCAAAGCAATATGGACCTTTGATATTTGCTCCGGTCATACGACTATTACTCAATGTCTATGTGTACTCCCCTCAAAATTTATAATGAAATTTTGATCCGCATCGTCGCGCCGACCGCATCAAAGGCCTTATGCTTTTTGCCTTGTTGTTCCAATTACAACATGCAATGAAAACGAATTTTGCATTCATAATGCATGCACTTAAAACAACAAGATGCAGATGGATTTTCAACTGAATTATGCAAATTTTATTTCGAAATAAATTATTTTTTTTTTTTTTATAATTTCATATAGCTTGTTCGAACTCCCTCTGTAAAAATAAATAAGTGAAATTTGACTAAAATAAGTGAATAGTCACTTATTCTACGTGAAAAATCTTCCACTT
>JAWWEN010000038.1:25108645-25135219 GCA_035582955.1 Sycophila texana
TTAGTTTCTTTGATCTGTACGCTACAACTCTGGTAGACAGTTGACCATGAATTAATAAGAATATGATTAATTTTCTGGTGATTAATTAAAGCACTGTTTGGAATTCTGATCAGACATTCTGGATATCATCAGAACATCGCAAGAAATAATTGCGTTAGTTTCTTTGATCTGTACGCTACAACTCTGGTAGACAGTTGACCATGAATTAATAAGAATATGATTAATTTTCTGATGGTTAATTAAGTTCGGTTTGGATTTCTAATCAAACATTCTGAGTATCAGCAGACCATCGCAAGAAATAATTGCTTTAGGTTCTTTGATCTGTACGCTGCAACTCTGGTAGAAAGTTGACCATATGAATTGATAAGAATATTATGATTAAAGTTCTGTTTTGAATTCTGGTTAGAAATTCTGGGTATCAACAGAACGTCGCACGAAATAATTACGGTAGTTTTTTTGATCTGTCGGCTACAACTCTGGTAGAAAATTGACCATGAATTGATAAGAACATGATTAATTTTCTGGTGATTAATTAAGTTCGGTTTGGATTTCAAATCAAACATTCTGAGCATCACCAGACCATCGCAAGAAATATTTGCGGTAATTTCTTTGATCTGAACGCTACAACTCTGGTAGAAAATTGACCTTGAATAATTGATAAGAATATGATTACTTTAACTTTTCTGGTGATTAATTAAAGCTCTGTTTGGAATTCTGATCAGACATTCTGGATATCATCAGAACATCGCACAAAATAATTCTGGTAGTTTCTTTCATCTGTACACTACAATTCTGGTAGAAAATTAACCTTGAATTGATAATATGCTTCATTTTTGACTATTAATTAAGTTCACTTTGGAATTCTAATCAGAAATCCTGGTTATCATCAGAAAATCGCGAGGAATAGCTTTGATAATGGTACTCTAATCCTGCCAAAATATTCCTTAAATTCATCAGAAAGTTCTATTCGGAATTCTGATCAGAAACCCCGCGAACATGCGGCAGTTTCTGATACAAATATATGTTCAACTGTCTACTTCAAAATACGGTAACTGCTGTTTATAGTTTATTGCACAGTAAAGGCAAAATAACGTCATCGGAATAGCAATCTGCATGGTAAAACCGCAATTATTTAGTGCGCATCCGCAGAGCGCAATTCACATTCGTTTTCATCAAATTTTCAGCAGATTCTCAATGAAATTCTGATGAACATATGGTTAAGTGTCTGAGAAAAGATGACCAGTTTTCTACCGGAGTTACGAAGTGCTGCTTTATTTTAAAAAGTTTCTTGCTTAAAAAGAGTCGTCAGCCCACATTCGCATTCATTGAATTTAACTGTACCTATACCACTACTACGAGTGCTGCTGCGTGTCGCGCCAACAAGTACATTCAATTAAATCACAGCGTGAAATCTGTTTTACCGGGCGCTTGGATGCGGCGCCCGAGAATAAACTGGGGCTTATTATAAGCTACGGTAATTCCCGAATAAATAACTGGCGAGAGCGGGACTGCGCCGAGATCGAGGAGGATTTGAGTTGCGTGATGTATTAAAGGAGAAAGGAAGTATGCGAGCGCTGCTTCGAGAAGAAAGTCAACGCTTTTTTTTTTTTTTAAAGAAAATTAAAGAAAAAATTTTGTTCTTCATTCCAATTGCTTTGACAATTAAACAATAAAAATAAATCTTCTTTTTTTTTTTAAAAAAAAAACTTCTTCGCATTATATTGTACAAACTGCGAGAGTATCGCAGATAAATTTTCAAACGTATATCGCCGAGTATTTTTTCTCGCTGTAGAAGAGCAGTGCCACTGAGAAAAACGCCGAGGTGCGAAGGAAAATGGGTGCGCGGTTTTTGATTTATTTCGGAGCCGCAAAGATCTGGCGGTGCGTGGGCGTACGTGCCACGGACCTTAAATTACCGACTTATAAACTCCCCGGCGCTTCCCACTTTCTCTTCTTTTTCCGCATACCCGTGGAATGGGAAAGGCTCAGTCGGGTGAAGGATTTTCGTCTTTCCAACGTCGAATTAGATGAGCTTGAGATTTGCTCAGGCAGTCTATATTGATACGTTAACATCTTCATTTTATTACCTCTTTTCATTTCTTTACATTCAAAGTATTTTAAAGTTCTTGTTAACATTATTTAAAAGTCGACAAGCACAGTAAATGGAGCATTTGGACGCATTACTTTTGCGGTGAGTACGTAAGCGCGCGGTTAGACTGACGAATCGCGAGCGGCTCTGTAACAAGGCGCGAGACAGAGCTCCCCTTATTAAAATTCATTAATTTCGGCCGTCTATGAAACTTTCATTTTGATGCAAATCCGGGGCCCGCGCGCCGGCGAGGATAATCCACGAGCCCGTTTACGCCTTCGCCCTCCAGGCGTGCGTGTGAAAGCCGCTGCCCGTAGGTCCGATGAAAAAATCGCGATGGGGCTTAAAAACTTTCGCTTCGCTGACGGCCGACTAATAACGGACTTTCCTCCGAAGGTTCATTACTGCTTAAACAAAACGTTTATTTATCTCGCAAATTGCGCTAATGAGGTTACTTCTTTTTTTTATGACACTATAAAAATATCTTTTAAAGCTTTGCGATCTTTTATTATCATTCAAATGCAAGAATGAGTATTTTAATGTTTATTATTTTTATGTAAAATAAATGTAGAAATGTAAAACATGTTTATTAGGATTTTTAACAGAAACTTCATTGGAACAGAAAAATTTTATACCTTCATTTTCACTTTCCTATAAAACTTATAAATAATAAAAATATATTGTTTGCCTTAGTACTTGATTCAAACGTTTAAATCTAAAATTATAAACGAATAAATCACGATGGAATTGTTAGGTGGATAAACATAACAGTGGGAGGGTCAATTCAAAGCTGAATGATTGATTGAGCTCTTCTTTGTTAGAAAAGGCGTTTTTTCGGAAAAGGGCTTTAAGAAGTGTCGAGTGCCAGTCACGTCAAATCGATTTGTCCACCAAAGTAGCATCCCAAAAAAAAACATAGACTTGTCTGAAGTTATATTCAACCCTCGGATCATTCACGTCAGTTAAGTAAACGTCACAGTTGAATATATTCCTTAACGAAAGAAGTATCGAACGAACGATAATAAAAGAATTACTCTTCGTAAGAGAAAATTGCATTACAAATTAATTGCATCGTAGACAACCTAGTGAAAAGTGTTGTATCCGCGGCGTTAAGGAAGTTTATTTTTACAACTTTTTAAAAGTCTCTGTAAAAAAAAAGAGTCGATTTCCCCATTCAATTTAAAAATAACGAGTTCCGTAAATATAAACAGCATTTGAGCCAAGTAAATTTTTTTATCGCAGCTGTACTGCGCGCCACAATCTTAAAGATGCGACCGAGGGTACGGAGGCGTGTCGTTATTCATACAGAACCGCGCTTCTGAATGGCGTTCACCTGATACCCGAGCGATACTGCAGTACCCGGCAAGACAGGTCTTAGCGGTGGCGCGCGGGCAAAATATGGCAGCTTATCGCCATTCATGCAACATTAGACCTGGCCCGTTATTTACCCCGACCCCCTGCCCGCTCAACTCTTTTTCCTCTTCCCGTGAGAGCTCGGCCGCCTTGAGCTTACAGCTATTGAGTAACTATTATTATTTCCCAGCAGGAGTGGGTATAAGCTGATCGCATTTTACCGATCGAAGGAAACTTTTGCTCAATTAGAAACAATAGAATTATTCGTGCTAGGAAAAAATAAAAAGAAACAATTTTAAAGCTTTGCAATTTGGTGGTTTTTAATCCGTAAGTATGACAATCTCCTGGTGAGAGTATGATGATTAGATGACTAGTAAGTTGATTATATTATGATCATGCAGATTCGGTTGACTATAATGATCAGAAAATTATTCATATACTGTTGGATAGAACACTTCTCTAACTGTCGTTATTGCTGAAGATAAACACTGGTAGAAAACCATTATTTCTAACAGAATCAGAATTCTTCAGACAGAGAAACCATTATTTCAGAATCCATGAGATATTAATGGTCTTCTCTGACTAACTAATAAAGTTTGATTAATTATTAGCCGAAGATTTAACCATACGACGTTAGTCAGAAATCAGAATGCTGCGTTAACTGTACCATCACAGAAACACGATCTACAAACGATAGTTGCCAGGTTTTGACAAGAAGGACGATTTCTATTTTGATCAGAAATGGTCACCATTAAACAACACTTTTGATTAGAATTTTAACAAGAAGTTGACCAGATTATGAATGATATCCTTATCAATTTTTGATTGATTTTTCCACCAGGGAACCGTCATTAATTTCTTTAATTTGGCAATGAAGAATGGAGTCGACGGACTCTGCGCTCATTCTTCATTTGCAGCTATAATCAGAAACTTGATCAATCTTCTTCGTTCCTCGTTGCACTTTATGACGCAACAAAGACTGCCTTAACTTATCAGCCACTTTAACGACATCAGATAACGTTCAGGCTTATTTTGTTCAAAAATACTTGGAGCACAATGCGATATAAGATATGTTTTTAACAGTGCAAAGCATAAGTTAAAGTACCAATCCTAAAATTGATGGCATTATTCTAAAACAGTTTGAACGTTCGATTAAAGTGAATTATTGCCACAATTTCGAGAATTATTCTTGAATATTTTACTGGAAAGCCACTCCGGTGCACCGGAGCCATTCTCTCACGTACACTTTTGATCCCTAAATATTCAGCAGTCAAACTTCTCTCGACGGCAGCACGTGCATAATCCAAAAATGCAATCGCATGGCACCAGCGGCCCGGGCATTATGAATTTTTCTGCGCGAGGAACGGCAACTACGGGATTTGATAGTAGCAAACTTTTACATGGCAAGGGCCGGAGAAAGGCACCCACGGGGGCTCGTTTCGCCATGCACCAAAACGACTTTTCTCGCCGGCAACTCGGACAAGCGGCTCCTATCCTCTCTCTTTCTCCCTGGTTGTTCAGTTCGTTATCTCTCGCTCAGATCCCTATACTTTCTCTCATGGGGCACACTAACGGTTTAAACCTCGCGCAAACTACTGCGGTCGGATTGTGGACAAGACTCTGAGCGTTGCGTATGTAAAGAACAGAGTCAGAGAGAGAGAGAGAGAGAGATGTAAGATCTCGTTCCAGTTTAAGCATCATTGTACATTTATCACAAACACCTACAGTAATATTGTATGTAGTACAATCCCATATTTGTAATAAGTTAACATAACCAGAAGCGGTTGTATTATTATTAATTTTTCGAGAAATAATTCTCGTTTTTTCACACTAAAGCAGTCTTATTTTTTATGTGATCATATCATTTTTAATGCACGAATAAATTTATCATAAAGAAATTCGTCGGAACTTTTTGACGGATGAGAGGAGGCTACTCCAAATATTTGATGCAAAAGTTACGCGCTTAAAGCCTCGTCAATTTTGATCGATGCGAAGTTGCGTCTCAAACTGTAAATGGAGCGAATAAGGGCCGTGACACTTGGCTAAGTGGCTGTGCGCCGAATTTATAGAGGCACTTACTTACTTTCGCGAGCGCCTCGTCGAGGGCGGATAGACTCGGCTCGTCTCGTTTGCGTACCTTCCTCCTTTCCTCCAGCCTTCCTAATCAATTGCCGATCAAATTAGGATTCAGCTCGCGCAATTCCCTGCCCCATGCCCGCCGCTTCCTCCCTTGGACTTGCGCAAATTGTTGCAATTCCCATTGGAATTTAGGAGGGCAAATCGACGTCAATTGTCGCTACCTTTCAACTAACTTCATTCTGACCAATTAACATCTTGTTAATACTACAATTTATTATACCTATTATACACTGAGAAAAAAAAATTCAGTAATCACAACCATTACTTGTTTTAACTAATATTCACTTGTTTTAACCAAAATTTATTTGTTTCGACCAATTATTAATTGAAACAACTAACCGTTACTTGTGGTTACTGATCTTCTTTTTCAGTGTATCATGTACACTGTTAAAAATATCCCCGAAACTTACACCAAAAAGTGTAAGTTTTTTATTGAAACATCTCAATCAGTGTTATTAAGGAACCGTTTGGATCTGATCGGTGAATCATAATAGTAAATTTATTTATAAACTCCCTCGGTGTTACTTGTTGTGTGTCATTTATTATATATTCATAATGTGCGCTAGTTTCACTGGTTGGTGTCTTTTTCTGAACATTTTTTGTTTATACACCGTCTCGGTGTTTATAACGCTATTTTAACACAGAAAAGTGTGAAACTATTTAATCGTTACATCGCTCAGTGTAATACAATATTTTATTGAAATTTTACACCAAAATTTAACACTGATTCATTACAACTTTACACTTTGGTGTAGACTGAAAAAAAAATTGTTAATTTTAAGTAAATGTTTACTTCAATAGTACTTGTTAAATATTTCTTTGAGTCAAGTGGATATTTCTTTAAAACTAAGTGATTTATTTGTTTCTAAATAAATTTAGTAGTTTCAAAAAAATAATTACTCGATTCAAGGAAATATTTAACAAGTACTATTGAAATAAATATTTACTTAAAATTACCAAATTTTTCTCTCCGTGTAAAGTTGCTCAGATTTTTTTTAACAGTGTAGATTGAGCAATAGATTAATGGAGGCTTCGGCGTTTGGTGCCGCATCTACTGAGGGGCACCGTGAGGGCATGTACCATATGAAAGTTTATCAGTGCTTATATTTAGTTGAACTTATTATTTTTTTTCAGTGATTTTATCTGGCGTCCCATAAGAGTACGTGTAAACTGTAAATTTTTGAGCACTGATTTTCTTTTACAAAGACCAATGGTATTTCTTTTTCGAAACTGAATCGGGCATAGTTTATTTACAATATCTCAAAGTTTCAACAAAAAAAAAAAAAAAAAAAAAATGCTATCCTTTTGCTCATAAACGCCGCAGCCACCTTAAAAGAATTACAAAACGTGTACCAGTCAATCGCCTATTGTCGATTTAGGTAACATTAAAAGGACTTCACCCTCCAAAGCTATTTCTATGCCACGGAACTATTTAATAGAGAGGCCGGCGACGATAGAATAGTTTATCATTTCGATCGAAAGCACACTTTGGTCCGCGCTCGGTCTTTATGCTTTATTTACAAAGGCAAGGAGGACAGAAAGTAAAAAAAGGAGCGAGGACTTGAAGTGATAAATAATTTTGATTTCCAGCTGCACGAGCACGCGGAAGGGGAGAGAGAACAGCATCACCTCTTCTTCTCCCTCTCGTACTCGTCGTAAATCACCCCGTGGAGAGGCTCTCGTCTCTCTCTCTCCCTCTCTCCCTCTCTCGTTTTCGCTCTCTCGGCTTTGAGAATTAATCTCCGGGCATCGTCCTCGTTATGGTAGAATTATCGTCAGGCGATACTGTGTGCTCGCGCACGTACGAGCCGCCGCAGAGTGTGTAGGTGCGGGCCAATACATTAAACTCGAGTCTGAGCTTGAGAAGAGAAAGGACAGGCGGCAATAAATTCTTTCTCTCGGCCACCCCTACCACCACGGCGGCGGCTCTCAACCCTTCGATTCTCCGGGGCGCGCGTGTCCGGAGCCGCGGACGGGGTATCCTCCAGGGGTTGGTCGCGTCGGCCGGGGGCCAAAAGTCCGCGGCGCAATAGAACAATACTCGGAAGCGTCGCCGCAGACAATGGAGCTCCGAGCGAAAACCAACTGGGCGCTCGGGTCGCCGCCGTCGGCCACCGCGACGCGGTCTACCTTCCCCGTTGCGCTGCCCCGGCGCACCGCAGAGAGTAACAAGAGCCGCCAACTGCCTCCCTCGCCCTCGCCTTTTACCTCGCTATTTCTATATCGCGTTTTCCTGCAGCCTGGCTGTGCTCCCTTCCTTTCCTCCCCCGCGCCTGCCTGCTTCGAGGTATCGCCGCTTTTCTGTCTCTGTGTCGATGCAGACTGGCGATAAATGCGCCCCGGCGGTGAAGTTCCGGGCCTCCGCGCCCGCATGAGCACGCGAACATTTGGCCATTTTGTCACTGGGTGGATGAGAGGCGACTAAACTGCGAGTGAAAGGGAAACGTGAAACGAGAATTTTGAGGGCTGGCCGAAGAAAAGTGAGTGGAAAATTTGGATTCACACTTCCATTCGTACGCCCAGATAATTTTCTTGCTACAGTTGCGGTGAAGCTTCCTATAAAAATTATACGTGAAGAAATTACCTGAATATTATTCGTAATTTTTACAAGAAAAATTTAAAAAAAAAATTACTCTGATTTTCTCGTAAATATAATAGTGAAGCTTCCTGTAAAAATTACGTGAAAAAACGTAATAGTAAAAAAGGAACGATTTGCAAGCACTGGAAATTTCTACAGAGAAATCACTGTAGTATTTGCCTGAATATTATTCGTAATTTTTACAAGAAAAATTATCTAAAAAAATTACGCAGATTTTCTCGTAAATATAATAGTGAAGCTTCCTGTAAAAATTACGTGAAAAAACGTAATCGAAGGACGATTTGCAAGCACCGGAAATTTCTGCAGGGAAATCACTGTAATTTGTACTTGAATATTATTTATAATTTTTATAAGAAAGATTATCTGTAGGAGCTTTCCTTGTCAAAATTTCCAGTGCTTGTAAACCATCCGTCGATTATGTTTTTTCATGTGATTTTCACGGGAATTTTTACTGTAACTTTCTTCTTTCACTGCAAGCACCCGGATAATTTTCTAAAAACGATGAATTTCGACAGGGTTTTTAATAAAATAATTTATCTCCCAAGGCTCGTCTTTGAAGTAAAATTTCCGTCAATTTCTTCTAAGTTATATTAAAACTTAAAAAATCATCGGCCAAGGTTTCGTCAAATTTATTTAATCAACCTGCTCTCTCGAGTCCGATTTTCTGAAATTTCCGAAACATTAGCAAAAGAAATAATTCAATCTAAATTGGTTCATCGCTGATCATTTGAGTCATTATCATCACCCTTAAAACTTAACCACCTATGAAGGATTTTCTTAAATCCTTCTGGAGGTATAGGCCTACTGACCACGTCCTCATCCATAAAAACGTTCGAGTCACTTGTTACACAATGGAAACACGTTTAGATTATTTTTAATGCTAATTTTACATACCTCACATTAAACATTTTTTGTGAAATCTCGGTAATTGTACACTCGGTAAAAGCTGATTCTGAAAGAACTTGTTAAAAAAAAATCAGCACCGCATGAAATTTTCGACGTTCCAAAAGAATTGAGGCCCTAGAATAACATTTTTAATTTTAAGCAGATATATAATAATAATTTGCATCTTCATCATTAAGATGCAAAACTAGCGCCACGTTTCAAGTCTCTAAATTTTCGTGCGGCGTTGCATTTCTTCAAAAAGTTCTTATATTGAATCAACTTTCACCGAGTGTATGTACATACACAGATAAAAAGAATGATTCAAGAAAATCATCATGTATTTGACAATCAATGTTATACAAGTAAACATTTCTTAACAGTAAAGGAATATATATTAACAGTTAATAGACGATTTCTTTTACTGCCACGTTTACCTACAGCAAATAATCCATTTATTAACTGTAAATTCTTAATCATTCGGTGGGATTTAAAGTCACATTCATTAATTATCAAGTCGCAGCGACTTTGTCACGAAGAATTCTTTTTATCTGTGTAGCCAACTTAATACACGGGCGATCAATTGCTCACAATCGCTTTTACGAGAAACGCGAGACTTTATCAATCGGCCATCATAGCTTGGCATCGGCCTCCAAGAGGCGGCAAAAAAGTTGGAATGGTTTGGTCAGAGGGCGATGAAGCGAGCGCGGCGTCAATGCCGTTCAAGAGTCCGGGGTTGGGCGCGCCTCGACTAACTCATTCTGGCAGTCAAAAGTCGATAAGCGCTCGGTTAACTTCCCTCTTAGCTCGGGCGACATCCCGTGGGATAAACTTTCCTCGAGCAGCGGTGGCGACGCGCAATGGATCCCGAAGTGTCATAGTTCTTGCTCGACGTCACTTCATACGCCTCATCGCACTTTCTGACCTGTTAACTTCATACACCGTATACAGCGTATCCTTTTTTTTCTCTCACTCGCCTCCGATACTTCATCTAATACTATGAGAGTAAAGTTCGCGATGACGCGACACTTTTTTTTCATTCAGTTATAAGTTATTTTTCAATTACGAGGAATGTAGCCTTTTTAGCGCCTCCGAACTTCTAATGAATTTCACATGGAAATAATTTAATTTAATTTTTTTTTTTTTTTTTGTTACTTACGAATTGTAAACTCGTAAAAGGTCACTGGTTCAGTCTCCTCCTTTCCCGCGAACCTCATAAAAATCTAGAGTCCCTCGGCCGGGCAGAAATCATGATGTTATCGACGTTTTATCCGAGCCATCAATTTTCCCGCGGAGGCCGACACTAAATTTCAACGACAAACCTTACCACTTTCGCCCTCATCCGTCTGTCACGAGTTTTCACGAAAAATCCTCTCTCGAGTATCATCGCGTTGCTCGATGCGCGGGAATAAATAAAAATTTCGCGTATAGCAGAGCAAACAAACAGGCTGCCCGATTGAAACGAAAAAGCCAGACTCCTGCCTCCTGACGAGGAAAACTAATATTTTGCTAGTGGAAAAAAACTAATATTTTGCCACCGGAGAGAAACTCTTATCGTCTCACCGCGAAGACAGCAACATTTTTCCTTCGCTCTCAATAAAAAGCACATTCTTCTTTTTTGATGGAGAGTGTCCCCTTGAAAATCATGTTAAAAGTTGACAACAAAGAAACATTCATGTGTTGACGTAAAAGTTCAGAAATTCAGATTATTAATAACTATGGCTGGCCAATTGGCTAAAATTAA
Organism: Sycophila texana; assembly: GCA_035582955.1. Lineage (NCBI taxonomy): Eukaryota > Metazoa > Arthropoda > Insecta > Hymenoptera > Eurytomidae > Sycophila > Sycophila texana. Next base: position 25,119,452 of record JAWWEN010000038.1, read on the forward strand.
ACAGAAAAGTTTGAGTAATTATTAAGTTCATCATGAGCATGTATTAGTGTGAAATTTTTATAGTACACTTTGGCGGATACTCCACAGATGAATGAGCTTTCGTATACTTTTCCTTGGACGAGGGATAAGCCTCTTCTTATCGCCACCTCTCAGAATCCTTCAACACTAAAACCGTTGTTCCTTTAATCTATTCCCTCGGACAGAAAGGTTGCGTTTTGAAATTCATCGTAATAAATTAGATGGAGAAAACAAAAGTGAAATACAAGAGCCGTAAGAGCATTCGGAGGTATAAATATTTTACAACGGCGCACTTACTCCAAGTCGAAGTGCCACAAAGACCCCATAAAAGAGCCCGGAGCGAGGAAGCCACTCTAAATTGAATAGGCTCGAAACTGCCAGCTGTAAAAGCCGCGTATTCCTCGCTCCTTTTCTTCTTTTTTTTTTTCCGCGCGTCTGTTTGCTCGCCGGCGCGTGTCACTCGGCCGCAGATATTATCCACGACAATTCGATACGATCATATTTTGAATAAGCGCCGAGCAATATCGCCAGAGAGAATCGCGAGTGCGCGAAAGAAGAAACGCCCGCGAAGCGCCGAATCGATCGAGCGGCGCGAGCGTCCGCCGTTAGTTGCTGCTCTCGATATATGAATTTGATCGGAGATACCGGCGGGGAAGTGCGAGTGAAAAATAACGTTATCGCGGCGGCTGTTGCACGTGAGGGGGACTGTTAAACGCACGGAAAGCCGTTTTGCAATTAAAATTCCAATTGTAAAACGAGACTTCTCTCGATATTTTTCTTTCCCTCCGCGAGTTTGTTGAAGTGAGGGTTTTACGCGGATAAAAATTATATGATGAATTAGCACTCGTGCGAATAAAAACTGTTGGTTAGTAGTTATGGTAGACCAGTAGTTTTGCCAGTAATTTTAAAAAAAAAAAGATCGGAAAACTGTTGGCGAGCCAGTATAGTTCATTTCTACACCGATTAAAATATTAGTGAGTCGTGTCTGTATAAACACTTGTGTTAAAGTTGCTTTCGAAAAACTAAGACACTATTTTAAAAAATAGCTGAAACTTCTTTTTTTTTAAAGGCAATTTTAGAGCGTCGATTGGTACGGAATATTACCTTTTTGAAATTATTATATAATTTAACAAAAATTTCAGTTAAAAAAGGAAGAAACTGACTTGAAAATATATAATCGTGTGATGAAATCTTGTGATTTAAAAAAAAAATAAACATGATTTTTTATCTCAAATCTACTAGTGATTTGAAATTTACGTGATTTTTATCTCAAATCTGCTAGTGATTTGAAATTCCCGTGATTTTTATCTCGAATCAATTAGTGATTTGAAATTCACGTGATTTTTATCTCAAATCAATTAGTGATTTTAAATTCACGTGATTTTTATCTCAAATCAATTAGTGATTTGAGAATCACGTATTTTTTCTTTACTCAAATCAACACCTGATTTAATCAGCATGTAATTTTTTATCTTAAACCTGCATTTAATTTAAAAATCACGTGATTATTGTTACTCAAATCAACCTTTAATTTGAAAATCCTACGATTTTTTAATCTCTAATCAACATGTGATTTAACCATCTAATTTAATCACATGATTTTCAAATCAGGTGATCAACTCAGGTGATTTTCAAATCATGTGATCGTGTCATAAATCAACACGTGATTTTCGAAATCACGTAATGATTTGGGATGAAAAAATCACGTAATATTTTAAAGAGCACGTAATTTAATGACATAATTCTTATCACGCATTTAAATCACGCGATTTAAAGCAGTATTATATTTTTATTCCTTGTGATTGATTGTTCTACTGCTTCAATTCCAGCGAATAAAGTTTTCATTAAAATTTTCCCTACGTTCTTGAGGTATGCACGTTTTGAAAGCTGGAATCGAATGCTCCTTGTCAATCGTTGAAAATGACAGCTGTTAACTTTTCATTAACTTGCTAATACACCCAGTCGCCATGTAGCAATGCAATGAAAATGAAAAATACACAAGAGCTGAAGACCCTTCTCGCTTTTTCTTTCTCATGATAAACATAGACAGACACGGATCGTTAGACGGTGGGAGGTGCGCGTTCAAAAATGCACCCCTCAGTGGCGCGAGACTAAAAAGTTCCGATCTTAAACGCCGACTACACGAGAATTCCTCCGGCCTCGAGCCTCAGCTGCTCTATGTAAGTTATTCACCCTCCCGGCGACCCCGTCTATCCTATCTTTTTCCCTCTCTTTTATTTCCTTGTGTATTTTTTTTTTAATTAGAAATTGAGCTTGCTAGATTTTCATAGTCTGATATCACGTATCATTGACAAATGTTTAAATTCCGCTAAGATATGGTAAGTATATGCAAAATAATTTAAATAATAATGGAGAATAAAGTGTCCTTAGTTTTATAAATAATAAAAATATCTTTAGTTTTTAGTTTTTAGTAAAGTAGGAGATAAGAAAATATTATAGACACGATAACAAATAATAATAATAAAGTATTATTCAGTTACTGTCACCTTAACAAGCCTTCTTAAGAGGACTCTAAAAAGAAAAACTGCAAATCCCTCAACAATGGAGAATATAGCCGTAAACCGTACAGTCGTGACATAACAATTTTATAAGTGAGGCTAATAGAAAAATAATATTTTGTCGCTTCCAACCATCCCGTTCATTGTTTTCTAAATTTTTTTCATACGATTTCTTAAATGTTACATCAAGTTTGTTTTCTTACATTTAAGATTATACCTTTTTTATTTCAAATTTATTATGAACAATATGAATGCGAACAGGAATTGGGGACATTCGGCGAGAGGGGAGCGCTAAACTGTATAACAAAAACAAAAAAAAAAGGAAAGAACACTCTTGCGGACCACTTCCCTTTGAGAAATAAAAGCTCGCTTTATGGGGGGTAGGAGCTTTTATTGCGACCTCGACATTTCTTTTATACCGTTAAACTTGCCTTGCACCGGCTCCTGCTATGCCTTTCAATCACCTTAACTGCTAAGTGCACATTTATGCAAAGTTTCAAACTTAACAATAGTATCCGATTTCAGAACTTCATTAACAATAAATAGTTGCAGCGAACATTTTAATTGTTTAACTAAGTATAATTGTTTACTAGAAAATGCGTTAAAATTACCCAGGATTATTAACAAAAATAATTATTAGCAAAATATTTAAATAAGGCGAAAAAATTATGAGAAATTGTGTAGTTTAATAAAATGAAAGATTTATTGAAAAATTTTTATTGATGTTTTTAGGACTAAATAAAACAAATTTCTTCGTAGGATATAGTAGAATTCGTCAGAGAACGAGTATGTACACAAAAAACTATAATTAAAGTAATTATGAGTAAATAAAAACAGTTAAGACAAAAATTTACATGAAAGAAGTTTTTCTTACCTCTCTCCACTTACAAGAATCATCGAATAATTTAACATTAATATTTAATTAAACAACACAGTAATAAATCAGACTTGATAATGGCAACAGAAATCACCTAAACGCCCTATTTTTCTCAATAATCACGATAATGGTTCAAAATGACAATCGTCATTTATTTTACATAAATTATAACAAATTATTTTTCGAATTGTAACCTCAGCAGCAATCTCAGCTATCATCATCTCTACTTGTCGAGCCTCTGAAAATTCTTTTATCGTCGAAATTAAAAGCTCGTTTGGACAAGGAGCCTGGAACGAGAAACCGAGAGAGGTGGGAGGAGGGGGTGGGATCGTCTTATAGCGTCCAAAGGATGATCGACGAATCGCCGAAGCCGAGGCCCTCGAGGATTAATTTTTCCTGCTTAACGACCGATTAATTTGCCCAGGCGGCGAAGCTTAAGGAAAAACGAGAGACTTCGTGACGTTCGGCTCCCCCATTGGCTCCGCTTTACTCGGAGCTTGCCCTCCTTGCTTCTCGGCTCGAGAGCCTCGTGACTGATTGAAATGTAGAGAGGATAATAGCGAGATATAGAGCCTCTCGCCGTAAGGAAAAGTAAAATTATTCGAGAAATTTTCATTAGGTTATATCAACTACTGTTATAGTGCAGAAAGCAAATATTTCTGTTGAATAAGTCAGATTTCTTTAATTTTCAAACAATTTTTTTTTAATTATTTATTTATTTGCCATGTTTTACGGGCGAACCCGTTAAATACAGATATTCTTACACAAGAAAACTTACTAATCTTACTTTAAACTAATTTTAAGTAAACTATATTTTAACTTACTTTATACTAATCAGACTTTAATTCTTAAATATTGTATTTTATATTTAAAAAATTTTTTAGAAAGTGGTTATACATTAATTATTATACAGTAGTGAGTAATAGATTCATTTCGAGCTCATATTTTATTCGGTATTTTCAAACAGCTACAGAATCCGAGGATGAGAGGAGGGAAGATTTTAGGTGCACCTTGAATAATTTACGGGTAAAATTGTGGCGCGGAAACTTCACCCCTTCAACTCAGACGTGTTTGGAGAAGAAACTAACCGTCAAACCGTTTGCGGCTTCCTGCTCTCTAATGACTTTAAACTCTTATTTAATTTTTCAGCAGATGATTAATAGCTTCTTAATACAAGTACTTTATTTTTAATATCTCTTTCCAAATATCCCTCAATTCCACGAATACAAATCAATTACAAATACAAATATTATCGTTTAATTATAGACAAAACAATTTATAAATATTTATTTCTGTCATCATTTATTATACATCACGTTTTCTCGACGATCTTTTACGAATAAATACCATAAGGGTGTAAGTTACATTTTCAAATTAATCAACAAATTTATAAGCTTGTATCCTTGAAAAAAAAAGTTGGATGTACTTTTCGTCTATAAAGTACACCGCCACTTTTTTTTTCTCCACGGATTCCCCGCAATTTCGTGAGTATAACGCTGAACTATATTCAGTGAAAGAGAACATCGTCCCCGTCATCCGGGCTCTCTAGCTTTGAAATATTTTCAATTCGCCGCTCGCCTCAGCTATTTAATAACGTGCTCTGTGCCACCGCCGTTGCTCCTTCCCTTCTTTTTTTTAATAACACTCGACGCCGGCGCTTAACAACGGCGCCGAGCTCAGGTGTCAAAGGGATACTTGAGAAGAGTCTTTTGACCAAGCGGGAAAAAAGAGAACGAGACAGAAGGGGTAATGGGACGATCCGGTTTTATGCGACCGTTCAGAGGAGCCAAGTGGAAGAAGGAGCTCCTCGACAATGCATACGCTGATTTTATCTTTATTAAGACTCGAAGACGCGGATGCAGTGTAAGTAGCCCATTTATAACGCGACCTTTTCATCGGCCGTTTTAAATTTACTCACACAGATAAAAAGAATCTTTCCTGACGAAGTCGCTGACAGAAGGTTTATCGCGTTAACAATTAAGAAACACAGATTTTGATGAAATTCGGTGTAATGTAAGATATCCGATTAAAAAGAGCTTGGATAAATTTTCAAGAGGTTTAGGTAAATAATAAACAATTAATGAACATTTTATCACCTTTAACATAGGCTACGAGAGATTGATTTCATTTACTTCTTAATAAATGAATTAACAGAAAGATTTCGACGAAACTTTTTTTAATAGAAAGAAAATGTTTGTGAATCATTTATTGATAATAAAAACATTGAGAGGAAATCGTTTATTAGATGGAAATATTTACTTGTGACGAACGTCAAATAGATGACGATTTTCTCTTAAATCATACTTTTTATTTTATCCGTGCACTTATGCGCATGGACAAGAAATTAGGACGTGCCGAGTAATGAGTTTTAAAATTTGATGGGCTATCTTTTTCTCTTTATGATAAAACGTCGATTTAAACGTTTTGAGAGGGACGAAAATGCAATTACATTATCGGCCAATTGCATCAATTAAAAGAGGACGCTAAAAATATTCTTCCCGAGAAACTTTTTTAATGACTTCATTTCTGTCGTACAACGAGGAAGTTCGGGGCGCACAATCAAACTTTTCTCATGATAAAACGATGAAACATGCAAATCCTTTGATACAGGCGGACCGTGACGCGACGTGCGCGTCGCCACCGCACGATAGCTCAAAATCCAGAATTTTGTGTTTGTCGTGGATTGAAGAAGATTAAACGAGCTTAAAGCCTCATTGTGCCATGAACCTTTGTGCGGTGGAAATCACACGGTAGTTGTCGCTACTAAAATACTGTTCAAATACCACAGTTGTTTTCAAGTGTACTCTGTGGTGGGATACTTTAATTTTTTTTTATGCTTTATTATTATTTTTATTATTATATTTGATACACACAGAAAACTGTTACGTGAAAAATTGTTATAGTCTTTACAAAATCAAGGACAAACTGAAACTCGAAGAATAAAAGAAGTTCGTATAATTACTAATAAATTTTATTATAAATGTAATGAAATTTAATATTACTATAGTAATTTTTAATGCAAACATTTTCTCCGTGTATATTTAATACTCTTTTAAATATTAATTTTTAAAATACGTCTTGAAAATCTTTATTTTTGGTGACGATAAAATATTTACCATATCATGACACAAGCCATGGGCATTTTACCTTTTTTATAGGATTATTTTATTATTGTTTTTACGGATACATTTAATATTCTTTCAATTATTGAGTTTTAAAATATTAATTTTTAAAATAGGTTTTACGAGATCTTTATTTTGGGTAACAATAAAATGTTTATGAACTACATGACGTAAGCGATAGTCGTTGAACTTTCTACAACAATAACTTGTCCATAACGAAGAGGGAGGTCTGTATAACAAGATCAACTAGCAGATGGGTTGAAGTTTGCTATGACGACCTACTCATAAACGACCTCGTACCGTAAATCCATAATACCCTCACCTATTAAAGACAATCATTGCAATCGATCGATCATCCTCTGAGATCATTTCTACGTCAAAACATATATCACGTTGATTTCTACTTCGATTTTCTTCTTGGATCTATACTGAGAGAAATTTTTTAGTGACTTTAATTATGAGTTCAATAAAATGGCTACAGACTATAAATATTAAAGTAATATTTCATGACTGATTTAGATATATGAATAAACTTCTAAATGTCAGTCTGTGATCAAAATACTGTACTACCTACTAAAATTTAATGAATTTCTGGTAAAAATTACAAAAAATATTTCTCACAGTATACAAATACAAACATAAAAAATAAATAAAAACAAAAATCATTATAAGAACCAGTCTTGTATAATAGTAAAATATGTTTTTTAGTACATACAAAATAACTACAATAAAAAATCATTACGAGAACCAGTTTTTTCGCAGCGCATTAATCTTTTAATTAAATTAAAATGACAGCCTAATTAATAGAGTTGCGAACTAATGCAGCACGTCGGTCACTGGAGTTACGTAAATGAATGTTTGCTCATCGCGCTCCCGGCTCTTTCTCGCAATGGGGAAAAAGCGAACGCTCGGGGTTTCTCTTGAACTGGCGCGAAATTTACGGTAAGTCTACGCTCGCGCGTTAAACGATAAAATAAACAGCGAGCGGAGCTGTGAATTCTCGCGATGCTCAAGGAGAGAAGTAGCACACGCGCGCGCGCACACACACACACACACACACACACACACACACACACACACACACACACACACACACACACACACACACACACACGCACGTACGCACGCACGCACACGCACGCACACACAAACACACAAACACGCGCACGTCCACACACAGAGGCACACACAGACACGCGCACGCATATACACACACGAACCTCGCTCGATCGGGTGGGGTTGGATGGGAGAAAACCGGAACAGAAGTGTATAGTAACGTGGATTTCCATATTTATCGTATACGACGCACTCCCTCGCAAATTTAATCCACCAACAGCAAGAGTATCCATGCCCTCGCCTTTCTGCCGCGATCCCGTTGTTCTTCTCTCTTTTCTGCCTCCCTCTCATTCACCGAGTTGTCCGAATTCTCAATCCTTTTGGGCCGCGGCTTTGGAAACTCCTTCTTCTCCGTTTTATTAGATTATAACGCGTCTATACACGTGGAATGAGCATCTGCCACATTCAGTGTTCTGCGTAGGCGCAGGAAAGGATGGGAGGGTGTATGAAGTGAAGCAAAATTTAAAATTCAAAATTCACTTTGATTGAGTAAAAGCTATAGGATAATTAATGAAAATTTGACTGATCCTAGCGAAACTTTGATTGATCATTAAAGTAGGGTACGATGGTGTGGCATGTACCATGAATTGGCGGATTATAATGGGCCACTAGGTGACCTAAACTTGATCAGCAACTCTGCTGATCATGCCAATACTTTCTCATGTTATCTATTCTCTCTTACATTAAATTTTGAATTAAAATTAAAACTTGAATAATAAAGTAATCTGATGAGAGTAGGACACCTAGGAAAAGTAAGTTACTCCCTTATCTCTGAATAATTTCTGGAAATCAATTTGAAATTAAATGTTCCTTTAAGGATATATCCAAATTATTGTGGTCAAGTGTCGCTAATTTCAACCATCAACTTTTATCTTCATTACTCAATGTTTTAAATTTCTCGTAGTTTAAAACATATGCAGAGTACAAACATTTGGTGTAAACTACTCTGCATAAAACTGGACTAAAGTGAGTATGAAATGCCATTTCGCATTCGCAAGTGAGTGTACAGGTAAATCGAAGAAAGCCCATAAAACTTTTCAATTACAATCTAAACTTTAATATATTTCAAATTCGATAAATTCCCAAGCTATCCTGCCCGTGCGCTCGAGTACCTTAAAATTTTCACTCGTGCATAAAGTCGCAGAGTTAGAGCGACGCGTGTGTGGGACTATGTGTGTCGGATGGCTGGAAGGTATAACGTAGATAGAGGAAGAGGGAGAGTGTCGGGAGCGACGTATATCGGTAAATTGGCAAAGTTACGGAATATTGAATGCTGCCAGCTACTAAAACTACAAGGGGAACATCTCGCCACGGATGAGGGAAAGATGGCCCACGTAAAGATTGGTGCGTTCATGTCTAGATGTTATCATATCTGTAAGACCTGTACTACTGATTACTACAGGTACTCATTCGTTTAAAAATTAATTAACAAGACTTTTTTTTACAATCATTGCTGTAATATACAATAGCAATGACCGGTAGAATGAATTCAAGTGTTAAGACACTTTTTGACACTATTCATCTTCTGATAAAGCAGATGATGAATCATGTAATAAATAAGATGACTGATCATGTGATAAATCAGATGATAAATTATTCAATCCTCTGATATCTGAAAAATTAGATATCTATAACGTTAATTTACCACCTGATTTATGAGATATCAGCTGATTTATCACCTGACTTATGAGATATCACTTGATTTATCACCTGATTTATGAGATATTACCTGATTTATCACCTAATTTATGAGATATCAGCTGATTTATCACCTGACTTATGAGATATCGCTTGATTTATCACCTGATTTATGAGATATTACCTGATTTATCACCTGATTTATGAGATATTAACTGATTTATCACCTGATTTATCAAATATTACATGGGTGATCAGATGATAAATCTTGTCAAATGGTCAGGTCATTAAATATCACCTGAATTGTTTCAACAGGGATGAAATCGACCACTGTATAATTAAAAGTTTAAACTTGTGCGTAAACTTTTGAAATATTTATTTAATGGAATGGAATCCATTGAGTAACGTGGATTCAGCCTTCTATAACGGCGCCATTTCTCTAAACAGTTCGCACCAGATTTTTCACAGTTAATTCGCGCTTAATTGGCTCATTTGGCGACGATGAGCCCGGCTGGCACCGGCGCCGGCTCTTCATTTTCCAGAGGAGCAGCCCGCAGCGGCCTGGCTTGGAACAATCATCGCTTCAAAGCACTAATTAGCGCAGCATTTTCCAAGCGGCACCCCACGCTATGCGGGCACAAATAGAACGCAGAAATTTACGTCTCGCTGCGGTGCGTGAGCCCGTGAATTTGGGCTTTTAAATAGGCCTCGAATCACTGCATTCGGCGCGCTCGAAAAAAGAGGAATGAGAGAGGCGTACAGAGGGAATACCACGAGCTCCATTCAGTGACAGGTAATTTCGCAAAAAATATTTTTCAATCAAATTAATTTCCTGTATGCCGAGCAACTGAATATTTGCGCGATTAAAAGTTTATTGTATTTTAACAAAGTCAATCGGCAACTGCGCTTGAGTCAGTTTAATTTTATTTCAATATTTGCCTACTAATATTTATTAACTAAATTAAATTACTCTATTTTTTTCAGCGCTGTTTAATTTATTCTCGAGATTCAAAGCTTTATCACAAATGTAATTAATTTTTTCTTTTTCATTATTATCATTTTGAGCGATCTGTTTAAGTTGCAAAATTAATTTACAGATAATTTTATAAGTTTATTTTAAATTCTTTTTCAAGGGCTGATCCTCCAGTTTAAGACGAATTTAACAAACATATTCATGACGTGCACAAAGCTAAAAAAGTTTCGGGACTGCGAAACGCCTCTTTCAAAGGTGAAAGTGGCAAAAAATACACCCCATCAACGTTCAGACCGTTGTGTTACTTGTCGCTTCATTAACATACACCCAAACCCTCCGACTTTCATTTCTTTTATGTTGTTACTTTTTTTACACCGAGAATCGAAAAACAGAAAAGAAAAGAAAAATACATTTTTTTAAACTACTGATCTCTATTTCTTATTATTAACACTTCGTATTCCTCCATTTTCTCCATATAATCCCATAAACCTTCCAAAAGGAAAATTTCGTAACCAGAAGAGGGGAGCAAGATGAAAAATGAATAATTTAGACAATTCGTTTGAAAAAATTGAAATTACAAGAAGAGAAAAAATGCGAATCACACTCCATAATATTAACTGCGATAACAAAAAAGAAGAAATTCAAACTAAATTAGTTATCTGGAAAAAATTATTGGTACACGAATATAAGAGCTAATTATGCTTTATCTTCGGAGGAATACTTTTATGTTCTTTTTTGACGAAGTAATAGAAACAGAAAGCGAGGGAGATGAGAGCAGTGTAAAACGGAGTGACGCATTGAGAAGGGCAAAAGTTGTTTTCTCCAGAACGATAAAAATGTTAATTTAAAAATAAGGCGCTAGTTTAGATTAATAGGGCAATAAAAAGACCCATTCTTCTCTTGCTCATCAGCTTTCATTTCCTCGTTTTCTCATTCTCCCTCCGATTTTTCACTTATATCTCCCGTCTCTCGTCATGGCCTCTGCCACTTTCATTGCTCGTATTCCCCGGAATATTTTACCTTCGCAGACGTCAAAATGAATAAATTAGATTTGTTGAAAATTGCGGTAACAAAGTTTTCAAGTAATCAAATGTTCACGAGGGACGAGAATTTGGTTCTCGACTGTTCCACTTGTAAAGCTAATAGGCCATAAATGGATTTTACCACTGTTACATTTCTTTAAGCGCCTTGAATTTTCATACTTAAAAATCAACCGCACAATTGGCGATAAAAACTGATGTAGTTCAGCGGCGAGAAAAAAAAATAAAGTGTCTTGACTAGTTATCAAAGGGCTTGAATGCATTCGCTGGATATGTAGAAGACTAGCTGGAGAATAGCATTTTTATGTCCCTGAAAAAAAAGGAGTGGAGTAGAGGGCAACTGCTTTGTATTCAGGATGTGATCAGGGCTATCTGTTTATTCGGAAACAAGCGGGCAACCTCACTTGCACGCCCACTTTTTCCGTATATCTGCCCTTCGGTGAAATTGATCGGCTAACGAAAACCTTGCTGACGGTCGAGTAAGAGGCAAATAAAAATATCCCCCCTTTTCGACAGACCGAGAGACTGATAAACTTTGCGATTGAAGAAATTGGCGACTTTCTCCCGAAGAGCTTGCATACAAATGATAAAACGATGAAAATTATAATTCATTTTTCCAAAACTTTTAAATATTTTTGCTTGTACTTTTAATGTAGATATTTGAATTTAATATACCCACTATTTCCCAAAAAAGATGATAAATTTTGTGATTAAAGAAATTGGCGGCGTTTCCGAAGAGCTTGCATAAAAAAATAAGGTGTTACGGATATGATTACGATTTATTTTAGATGTGAGAGTTTTAAATTATGAATTTGATTAAGCGCCGATCAATTGTGGAGTGCCGATGAGTTGCTTGTTGCACGTTATATTCTTAAGAGTGAAAATTAAAATGCTTAAAAATAGAAATTTCGAGTAAAATCGTGTTAAAGTGTTTTATCTCTCTTTTGTCGGTAGATTCCTGATTTTGTCGAGAACATAAGCTTTAGATTTTATTTTAGAATTTTAATTCTTTTTTTTATAATAGGGTAAATATTTCAATTGAGCTTTCGATGTAGATAATTTAAAAATTTAATAAACAGGTCCCCTTTTAGGAATTAGCATCTTCCTTCGGAAGAGCTTCCATACTGTTATGGATATCATCACGATTTATTTTTGATTAGAGTGTTTCGAATGTTAAATTTGACGATAAGCGACACTCAATTGTTCTGTAAAGAGTGAAGTTGGTCGTACAGTTGCTCGGTTAAAAAAGGTTCAGTTGTCAATCAAAGATTGCCACGAATCGTCGCGTAAATTGTTTACGGAAAAATAAATAAAAAAGATAATGTCAAGTGATTTTGTGTTTTGTGTTTTTATTTCTCTTTCGCCGGCAAATTCCTGATTTAGTCGGGAACACATACCAAATTTACATTTTATTTAAAATAATATTAAAAAAAGTGTAATATTTCAATTGTGCTTTAGATATAGATATTTAAAAATTTAATTTGAAGAAGATTGCAGCTCCAAAGTAAACACAGTCTTCTTTATCTAAACTCGCTCTCGAATCATAGCGGCGCATTCATTCCAACGAAAATTGCAGAAAGATATTTGCTCTCTCGACAAGAGAGAGAGAGAGAGAGAGTAGAATCGTGCGTGGAGGAAAAAAAATTCACCGGAAGATGAAAACGTTGAACGGGGCGACGGCAGTGTCCGCGGGAAACATAAAAGCCAGGAATTAATATTCGCGAGCGCTTCGTGTAATTGGATATTGTCCGGTCGAATTAGAGTTTTAATTTCACTAGATTACGCCACCCGCCGTGACCATCGTTTCGTTTGTCACAACGCCTCGTTCCACCGAACGGCGCTTTTTCCCCACTGCTTTCATCGTATCCCTCTTCTCTCTTCCGAGCGCTCTTATGCGCGACTCGTGCGTGTCTCCCTGGTAACCCTCCGCTTCCCTCCTCTCTCCTGCTGTTTCAATCCCATCGATGAGGCGAGATCCGGGCTGGGGTCGAATTCACCATCGGAAGGGTGGCGGAGGAATTTTTGCAACAATGAAGAAGTCACTGTCGATCGCCGTGTGTAAACACACCGCGAAAGCAAAAGGAGAGTGGAATGCGGGAGGGAGTACGGGGTATGTTAATATCTCCGGCTCTTAATTATTCATATGCAAGAGGGGTGGAGTCAAAACTTTTTGCGGCTTCAGGCGTTGGTTTGAATATGATAGAAACATCTAGAATATTAAATGCTACAATTATCTTTAGTACTAAAATACATCCACGTTACAAGTTTAAAATTGTATACATTTTTCCAAACGCGGAGGAATTCTTGTTTTTTTTTTTTTGCATTTAAATTGAACAGCATTACCATAGGCCGAGGAAGTAGAAGGCGGCAAAAGGGTCACCCGCAATTCTGAAAAAAAAAATAAAGAAGCAGATCCAAGGCGAGTAAACGGTCAGAGGAGAGAGGAAAACGTGAACGCATAGCAGAGTGATCGCACGGTGACAGGGCGAAAGGAGACGACGACAACGACGTCGACGAAACTGGAGGGTGGAGGAGGAGGAGGCAGTGGACGGCGCAAGGGGGAGGAGAAAAATATTCAGGGAACGAGCGGCTGGGGAGGGAAAAAGCCCGGCGTCTGCACAGGATCGCCCGCTTAAAATATGCTGACTTTTAGAGGCGCGAGCGAGGGAGAGAGAGAGAGAGAGAGAGAGAGAGAGCGAGCAAGGACCGTGGAGTTCGAACGGGCCGGGGAACGAGGAGAGAGGCGGCGATGTGAAGACCAGACCACAAAGGCTGCGGTCGGCTCGATTTTAACGGGCAGACGTGTCCTCGGCAATTACCGAACTTTTAAAGTCCAGAAAGGCGGCCCCCCTTTTATGCATGCACACGCAGAGCCTGGCCGCCCCCACCACCCTCGCACCCCACACCCGCCTCTGTAGCTGTCGCTGTCGTTTAATCGTTCCTCCGTAGGCACGCGTTCGCCAAAAGCCGTGTGTTGTGAGGGTGGCACGAAAAACAAAAATTCCGAATGAGCTTCCAGAAAAACTTAATTACTCGTCAGAGATTTATCGATTGTCGTGTAGCTGTAGTACACAAAAACTGCAGAATCTCCGAGGATGTTGAATAAACCTAAGGAGTCTGTCTCGGAAAATGGACCATCCCAGTCTGACTGATTCAATCATTCTGATTTATTAAAGATCAGACATTTAACCACATGTTGATCAGACATATAATTATAAATGTTGATAAGACATTAATTGAGAATCTTAATTTGAACCATCACCAGAATAATTATATTATAATTCTGGTCAATTTTTTCTACCGGGGTACTCTAGTCTTTATTTATTCAGTGTAATCGAATTTTTTAATCTGATTAATTGAATCCATTGCGCGGGTTGTCACGCCTCAAAATCGCACTCCCACAGTTCCTTGGTAACCGTTTCTTTCTTTCCGTGGCTGTCTACGATCACGTTTCTCTTCCACGTGGCCTCCTACGTCTACGTCTGTCTACGTTTCTCTGGCTATCTGTCAGGACTTGAAACTCAGAAGGCCGGAAAACGGGCGCGAGGCATTCTCTCTCCGCCAGCTGAATCCGTTGCCCGGGCCGCAAAGCCTCCGTCTTCCCGCGTACACATGCACGCCGCCATCAGTCGCGGCTTGCCTGAATTACTAAGCAGGCAATTCACGGCGTCTCCGCGGGATTCTCACCGCAATATCCACTAAATGAGCGGCTCGTTATCAGACTGGCTTGGTGTTACAATTTCCTATATGAGAATTTAAAATGGGGTTGTAAGGTATTTTGTTATGACGACTTGTTATTTACATGCATAGAAAGTAGGACACTTATCAAAATAATTTAACAATTTTTCTCTGGTATATTTCATTGAATTACATGATTTACTTATACACTAGGTAAATGGTTTTATGCAACCCTGCTGGAAGAAATCAGGAGATAAATTATAGAGCTATTTGTCAGGATTTATCATCTGATAAACCATTTGATAAAGGATAAATCGTCTACTATGTTAAAAATCAGGTGAAGTAATCTAAACATTTCATTTCTAACGCCATCACCTGATTAAGACATCAGCTGATTTACCACTTGATGTTTAAGACATCAGCTGATTTACTACCTGATTCATCAGATATCAGCTGATTTACCACCTGATTCATCAGATATCAGCTGATATATTACATGATTCTTGAGATATTAGCTGATTTACCACCTGATTCAGCAGATATCAGCTGATATATTACATGATTCTTGAGATATTAGCTGATTTACCACCTGATTCAACAGATATCAGCTGATATATTACCTGATTCTTGAGATATTAGCTGATTTACCAACTGATTCAACAGATATCAGCTGATATATTACCTGATTCATGAGATATCAGCTGATTTATCACCTGATTCAGCAGATATCAGCTGATATATTACATGATTCTTGAGATATTAGCTGATTTACCACCTGATTCAACAG
>JAWWEN010000038.1:25158714-25169739 GCA_035582955.1 Sycophila texana
GTTATACTACTTAATCAATAAGTACTGATATAAAAATATATGTAATGACTGGAAATTTTTCGAAATGGATAGCCGAGTGGATAATATACGAGGTTCATTAAGACTTTCGCTTTTGCACGATTGAAAGCACTCTTCTTTCAACACGCAGAAAATCATAACTGCCGGAATGTTAAAAAATCCCATGCAATGCAATAAAAAGTACAGTACAGTTGTTTATTGAAAAAGGTGTAAATTATTTGACTGTATGTGTCTGATAAAGAATACTGAAAAATAAGTCTGACGGAACGTACGTTGATTTATACTACTTAATTAGTAAATACTATACTTACATAAAAAGCTACGTAATGACTGGAAATTTTTCTAAATTTTTTTAAGCAATGCAAACTTCCATTATTCACAAAAAGAATGGTCAATTATTTGGCATTCAGGGTCTGGTAGGGAATACTGAATAATATGTCTATTGAGTAGATGTACTACTTGCGTAATACTTACTACTTATGTAAAATGATATGTAAAAAAATTTTTAAAAATTTAAATTTTAGAATCTAAGTATATTCTACGTAATAAACTGAATTATCTTTTTTTATGGCACAGCAATAATTATCGTAGATTGTTTAATATCTTGAGTGAAGCGATCTTTCAGATACTCTAACTCAATCAATTTTTCCTTCTCAAATTGTTAATTAAAACGTTATTACTCTTAAGGAAAGTGTTTTCTTGTTGGAAACAATTTTTACCTCTAGAAATAAGTACGTGAAGCTCTATAAATGATATAAGAAGTTAAGAACCGTAGAAACAGCCACAACTGTGAAAAAGAAGAAAGTCGCGTGAAACGACCTGACTGGTGTTTCACGTGGCAGCGTCCCCCACGCTTCTGACAATGACAAAGAATACCGTCCAGTGCTCCTTGTTCAACTTTAATTTTTTTTAGACCTTCTGGCTTTCGTAAACTCGCTTTTAAGACTGACTGAAAAAAATTGCACTCTTCACTGATTGGCTACTTTCGCCGGCGGTCCGCATTGCTTTTATCAATTAATATTAAAGCTTAATGCTTGTTGATTTTTTTTACGGCGCTCGAGCACTTGCAGATTTTTAAAGGGTTAAAAATAAAAACGATGAACCATAAGTCAATTAATAATTAATTGTGCGACGTTTCGACAACTTGTTTGTTGTCTTCTTCAAGCACTGTAAATTTATTAATAATTTAATAACAATTACTACAAAAGGAAAAAGAAATTACTACAAAACAAACAACTAATGACTAAGTAGCAATACTTTAAGTAATTACTTCGGTAAGAATGTAATCAAAATTTGACTTGTAATTTAATATTCTAATTGTTAAATTATTAATAAATTTACAGAGGACAACAAACAAGTTGCCGAAAAGGCGCACAATTAATTATTAATTTTTTTTTTTTTTTTTTTTTTTTTGTTTTAGATTGAAATACAAAAGGAATATTTTGCAGAAT
Source organism: Sycophila texana (assembly GCA_035582955.1). Taxonomy (NCBI): domain Eukaryota; kingdom Metazoa; phylum Arthropoda; class Insecta; order Hymenoptera; family Eurytomidae; genus Sycophila; species Sycophila texana. The sequence goes on from JAWWEN010000038.1 coordinate 25,160,184, forward strand.
CAATTCTCTCACTTTCCGAATAGTTAGATGACTTTGGTCAATCTAATAGTTTGACTATTTGACATTTTACAAAGTGATTAGCCGAACGAAACTTTGATTGTCCTTTTCACGAGCTACGTCGGTTAAGTAAAGTTTTAACTACTATGCCTTTCGGATATGTACTATATATATTCTAATTTTGCGAATCGATTTAAAAAATTAATGCAATTTTTTTTATGACGATCCTCAAGTTTTTGCAATATCTGTGCTCGAATGCTAAAAACAAATATCGTAGCTTAAACATACCGAGGGATTCGGTGAATTTCTAAATAAGAAATCATGTATGCGGGTACGTCCCTAGTTAGATCTAAACGACTTCTGCGGGTAGCCCGCTACGACTTCGGACTCGCGAGGCTATGCCTTCCGCGAATATTGTTCTTGAATAATCCCGAGAGGGTTACTCGAACAAAGCCTATACAAACGCAATACTCAAACCCTCCTTTCACTGTACTACCCACTGATACGTACACCCTCTTACACACGAACACATTCAGACTAGATTTTCCAGGCAATATGAGTACATTCTACATCGTACTTACACAATCCAGTCCAACTTAATGAATATGTGTATCTTGAAGTGATATTTTCTGATTAAAAAATCGCTTTAAGAAAAGAGAAAATGAAGACAATGATAAAAATTAAAAAAAGCGTGTATATATATACACATATTATAAGGAACGATTGTAGTTAAAGTAAGTACAACATTACTTAAAAAGTATTAAAACTTAAGTATCTGTACAAAGTCATTTGAGCATGTCTCACGTATAAGTGAGGGCGAAAGAGAGAAAGTAGAGAGGAAAGAGGTGGTATCGCATCGGATATACCGAGGGGCTTTCCAGGGACAAGGGGTATGAATCAAGCTGAGCAAACATCGAACTGCGAGATACGACCCAGACTGCAGCAACAGCGCTGGCGACGGTGGAGGCTCCGCCAGAACTAACTACCGTACCGTATGCATGCACATACTGGATCGACAAGGAAGGAATGGATTAGAGTGGGAAAGGAGGGTGACGGCGACATTAAAGAATCGCTATTTTCATCTAATGCGCCAGTCTGACTAAAATCCGGCATAACTACTTCGATATATTCCGACGAAAATGTCCTTACTTTTTTTGTATTAACGGTAATGTTTTTTTAAATTTAAATTGTTGCTTTTAAATTCGATTTTTAGAATAAGATTTCTTATTGTTGAAGCATTTGATTCACTGGTCTGACTAAAACGTGGCGTAACTACTTGGAGATTTTCCGATAAAAATGTTCTTCCGTTTTTTTTTCTTTATTAGCGGTAAAGATTTTTTAAAACTAAAATTATTATTTTTAAATTGAACTCTGGTTAAAGCAACTGATGTGTTTCGTCTGACTAAAACGCGGCATAACTACTTATAAATCTTCCAACGACAATGTCACACTTTATTTTTTTTTTTTTTTAATCAATACATTTTATTCTACGTAATTTTTATATGCTTCGAACATTAAAAACTATTAGAATTCCGTAAATAATAAGATTTCTTATAGTCAAAACATCTAATGCTTCGATGGGATTGAAAAGCGACGTAACTACTTAAAATTAATATTCTTCGAACACGCAACTGCTGCTCCAACCCACAAAAATTACTTCAGGTCTACAATTCCCGGAATTCTAGAAGCAGTAAGATATCTTTTTGTCAAAGCACTCGTATAATTATCATCCATCATAAAAATATTCATAGTATCAAGCAGGCTCTTAAAAAAACTTTTCAATGAACGAATCTCATCTCGGCACTCGAGAGAATCCGTTTGTTCCCGATAAAAAAAGGAAAGACGATAAACGCTGTTTGCATTCGGTAATAAAGTTAATGGAAATAGGCGGGCTCGTTTCAAGGTCAGGGAGCAGAAGCGCGTCGTCGCATCCCCCGAGGGTCCAGGAAAAAACGGGGCTCCTCTAGTGACATGGGGTGGGTGGGCCGCTCGCGGTTACAGAGAGATAAGACCGCGCTCTTCGCCGAGGCCGTGAAACGTCGCTCATCCCCGCATCCCGGGGGATATCAGGCGAGCGCGGAAGCCGGAATAGACCAGACCGGAATATCTTAAACGCGTGGGAAGAGCTTCTCCTTTTTTTTTTTCGGCAAGCAGAAACGTTATTACAAGGCGGTGCATGGAGCGCAAGATATTTTACATGAGATTGGTATTCTTTGAAGTAAAGGAAGTATGGTGGCGGCATATAAAGGAGTTAGGCCTGTTTTATTTATTTTTTTTTCGTTCGGTTCTCTGTTAACGTAGCTAAAGCTGCTGCGGGAGAATCGAAATATTTGTTATATTTTTTAATTTTTATGTAATTTAATGTTTTTTTTTTGTTATTTAAAATTATTATTACTGGAATTAGTGAAGATTTATTTTTTAAATTAGATATATTATTAATATTCTTCTGATTTTTTTATAATCAATATTTTTTATAATCTGAAATTGATTTAGATACATAATTTAGGAATTTACTATTTGAAATTTTTAAGAGTAAAGATTTTAATATTTGTATTTGTAAATAATTTGTAAATAAAAAATGTTATTATGTATTGATAAAGGAAAATCTACAAAATTATGTGATGAAGCTAACTGCCAATCTATTGGCAGCGATTTTTTAAATTCTTTCTTACTTTTAATTTTTTTTTTTATAATTTACAATAGAATGTTAAAATTTTGAAAATATTAAAATTTTAAAATAAAAGATCGATTAAGTTTCTCAAAAATATCTAGAATTATAATGGTCTTTTCTGAACGAACTTTTTTTTTATACCTGAATTCTTTCAGCGGTATAAAAAAAGAAGTAACAAAAAGAAAGTTAAATTGTTATGTTCGACAAGTACGATAGATTGATTTGGGGCCAAGTAAAACGTCGAGGGATTTCCGTAACAGTAAAGATTTCTCTCAAGTAAGATAGAGTTTTCTTTTTTTTCTATCTCAGAACAATCGTTGAAAATTTCTTCAGATAATCTAAAAAAGTCTTCACATCTGATTCCCTTTTATTTTCACCACCTTTTTTAATTTTCTACATACATCATTAGGAATTCTGTATGTCATTAAGAATTCTATATATCACTAGGAATTCTAATATCATTAAAAATTCTAATCTCATAATTACCAGAGAGGACGAGCACATTGTAAAATATACAGGTCGCTAAAAAATATTGCACAGGAATAAAAAAGTTGTCAACTATTTTTGCAGTATACGTCTACAAGAAAAAAATCAAAAAATAAGTCTACGGCGGAACATACGTTGAGTTATACTACTTAATACAGATAGCTACAAAATATTGCACACGAATAAAAAAAAGGGCGGAAGATTCGCAATTCAACCAAGCAAAACAAGCTAATAGAACAAACAATAAACGAAAAAATAAAAAAAACTAAAAAAAAACATACCTCCACGAAAAACAAAGCAAAACCAAAAAATACACATGAAATGAGCAGGGTACGAGTGGGGTGGTCTAGTACAGTAGCAGTAGGGGTCCGCTCCGCCAGCGGAGTCCTCCGAAACGTGAAGCTACAACAACGCTTTACGCTTTACGCTCGGTGCACCGGCTTTCTTGGCGGTGCTTTATGCGACTCGTTACTCGTCTCCGCGGTTGCCTTTCACAAGCACACACCGCCCGGGCGGTGGCGGCGGCACCAGCAACCGTAACAGCGCCGCGCCTATAACGCGACTCAGTGTTTGCCTCTTTGAATAAAGTCCCTCCCTCACCCCACCCCCTCCGCGCGACTGCCGAGGTTTCAGCGGTTCCGCCCCCCACCCCCGCTCATTCTGCTATTACCGCCGAACTTTAACACTACCAAAGTATCAAGAACGAGAGGGACTGCTGGGAGCGAGAGCGGCGCTCACCTACACACAAATCTCGCGAGCTCGAGACATTTACAATGCACATCCGGCCTCCGCAAGATGGCCGGACCTCCGCTTCCGAAAGTCGGCCCGGCCCCGGCGCGGGGGACCCCATTGTGCCGCGATGCTTTAGGCTGCTCTTATTTTTCAATTTATATACCTTCGCGCTTTTTGTTCTCCTCGGTCGGCACTTTACTCTGGCCGCCTCGCGGTTTTTGCGCGGGGGCAGGAGTCAAAGTTTAACGTCGAGGCTTTCAAAATTATGAGTCGTTTTCAAAGTTCTTTTATCAAATTTTTAAATAGACCGAGTTAGAAGGACTTTGCTGCGGCGATGGCTCTGTGACCTCGAAGAATCGTATTTTTTTTTTCTTTTTTTTTTTACTGAATGGGATCTTCTTTTTTATCAAGGGAGCGATCCAGTTTTATTTGATCTACAATGACAAAGATTCAGTGAAAAAAAATTTTATAGGTTCAAGTAAAATTTTTTCGAATGCTCCTTATAATATTATTTTGTTGATTTAACTTACTACATAGTTGAATTAATAAAATTTTTGTTTAAAAAATAGATTCAGCTAATATTTATTTGATTTAACTTAAACTTTGATTGATTAAACTAAATATTTAGTTAAATCAATTAAATCGTTATTAGAAGAATTAAACAAAAATTTAATTGGATGACATTTGTTTCAGTTTTCTTGATTTATTTTAATCCTGATTTCTGAAATGGTCCTTATGATTTAATTACACTGAGAAAACTAGAGGAAAAATGGCAATTCTTCTAATAACGAGAGCGACTTACTCGTTCGAGGGACATTTTTTAATAAACTCGTAGCAATTTTTATTAAAAGTTTTGTAATATTACGTAGTAGTACAAAAAGGTTACTTAAAATATATCAGTGTTACTATTTATATTAATTTAATTTTATAATATTTGCGGTTCATGAATATACTTTATAGAGGGCATATTAGCCTTAAAATCTTTAATAAATAAATAAGTATCAATTTTTTACCTCATCAATAGAAAAACAATCATTTCTCTCAACTCATTATTGTCAATGTAAAAATTAAGAAAAAAAGTGAAATGATAACAAAATTCATCTGCAATCAAAATCCAACGATTCTTCAGTCAGCACCTCATTTTTTGCCGCCAATTATTTAAAACTACATGATCAAGTAGGTCGCCTCATGAATAAAAAAAATAATAATTTTTCTTAACCCATTTTTCCCACAGTTCTCTCAAAAGTTGAATTAGTGAAAAACCACTAATTTATAGTGACTTTGCACTAATTTGAATAGTTCAAAGTCCTCTACTATGAATAAGTGGAAATCTACTATTTGAAATAGTGAATAATTATTTATTTCCCCTAATACAACTAAGTAGAAAATCTTTTACTATTTCAATTAGTGAAATTCTACTAATTGATAGTGAATTTTACTAGATTTACTAATTGATTAGTGGAAAATCTGTTCACTAAAAAAATTAGTGGAATTTCCACTAATTCTACTTTAGAGAGTATATGAAAATAATAAAAAAATTCGCCGTCAGTCAAAAAGGCGATCCTTCAGCCGACGCCTCGATTTTCGCCAGCTGTAATTGCATCCTGCCGCGAATCTCGTTACTTTCTCATACGCGCAAAAGTCGCGCTCCCAGCCGGCGCACATGCGCGTCGCCTCGGAAAATTGTAAGTCTGGATAAACGCGATGCCACGAGCCGGAGATAAGCCGGGCTCGCGCGAGGGGATCACTTGCCGGATAAGGAAGCGCCCGCGACGCGCCTTATTTCATTGTGCGCTCGGCAAGAAGTCGCGACGAGCATTTCCATATTTTTTATATTCGTCGCCAAGGCCGACGACGACGCGACCTCGCCCCGGCGGTCATACCTCTCTCTCGCTGCAGAAAAGAGAATACAGCGCGATGATAATAGAAACGGAACTACGTTATATTTCCTTGGGTTTCCAGCTAATTTTTTTAATTCGCTTGCATAATTTATTAGCGTTTCCGGATTTTCCCCTTGATTTTTTATTTCGAAAAAATTTCGCCCGCTTACGGACGACGATTTTTAACGGCGAAATTTACTCTTTTGTGTACACTGAAATGTTCTATAATTAACTATCTAAATCTTTATTTATTTTTTAGTAAAACTGTAATGAAAATAGAATAGAATAGAATAGAATTTTTTTAATTAACTTGCATATTTTATTAGGGTTGTCGGTTTTTTTCCCATTTTTATTTCGAAAAAATTTCACCCGTTTACAGACGACGATTTTTAACGGCGAAATTTACTCTTTTATATGCACTAAAATGTATAATCTACGATTAATTGTTTAAATATTTATGGATTTTTTAATAAAAATGTAATAAAAAATAGAATAGAATACTATATTTATTATAAAAGTGAGCTGAGTATAAATTAATAAGATAAGTCGACTGAATTAATTTTTTTTTAACTTACAAAAATACTTGTACTGAAAGAAACTCGGTGTAAAACTGTGAGACACCATTTTTTGAAAATTTTCCGGCGTTAAATACATATGTTGAGAACCGTACATTAAAAACAAAATTCATAAATTTTAAAAAATTACGCTAGGACCCCTTTCTGCCGGTGACAGCGTAAACGCGCAAGCCGAGCCAGCGGAATTCCCATCCGCGTTCCTCGCAACGAGTTTTAATGAGACCGAATGCTCCTTTTTTCCGGAGGGGCGGTTGTATTTTTCTGCTTCAGCCCGACTCTGTTTCTCTTTTTATCCTCTTTGTCCCCCTCGCGGGCGCCAGTTTACACACTAAAGAATTTAAGGAAGACGTAGAGCCGGTTTTCACGGACGGCGTGGAATTTCTCTCTGATTCCGTAAGTTTAATGGAGCGCCGTTCATCCGCGAGCGCGCCAATTGCCGCCTCGAGATTTACAGAGGGGCTCGAACTTTCGCGTTATTTTCATAGTTCGCTTAATCGCCTCCGTGGCTTTAAAAATTGTGGAGAATCAACGAGATATTTCCCATCAAAATATAGTATCTCCTCCACCTCTATTATTAAATAAATGAAGTTACATTTACTCACGTACGAAAGATTTGATAAATTCATTCGTTATCTCACCTGTAACAAAAAAGGAAGATTATTATTACTACAATTTATTAATTTTCTTACATTCTTATACTGTAAATATTTATAATTGTATAATACATTGGCTTGATGAACGAAAAAAAAAATACAGAAGTGGTTACACTAAAAAATAAAATACATTAGTTGTTTTGCATCGGCTAAAATAACCAGATTTACACTGAGAGAAATGTTTAGTAAAAATTAGTGTATTTCTAGTAAAAATTATTATACGGTATGAGAAAGTGGTTGCAGACGGCAAAAATTCATTCTGAAAAAAAATTACCATAATTTATAGTAAAATTTGCCAAAAATATAGTAAATTTTGACAGACAGTATCACGTTAAAACAGCTAAGAAGTGAAATTTCACTCTAACAAAGTAGGATTTTTTAGATTATGATCTACCCTTTCACTCTGCACATTTGACTCTAGCTGATTTAGCGTGATTGTAATTTTTACAGTATTTTACGGCAAATTTTACTATACAATATAGTAATTTTGTTGATAATGGCAGAGTTTGTAACCACTTTCCCATACAGTATAGTAATTTTCACTAGATATTTATCTCAGTGTACAAACCCGCTAAAGTTAATTCCTTTAAAAGTCGAAAACATTGTTTTAAAAAACATTAGAAACTTATTTTTATTCGAAGGTGGTTTAAGCAAGTTGACCGGTATGTTAAAACTACACCGAGAAAAATCGTATATTTAAATCATACTAGCTTGTATAGTAAAATGGAGTTTAGTAACGGAATCTAAATTTTTTGATGAAATATACTATAATAAACCATAATATAGTAGACAAGTATTGCAAAGTCAACTATTTCATTTAGTTCATAAAATATAGTAAAATATACTATATGTAATATTATCACAATATTTTAATTAGTGACCGAAGTTATAGTTGGAAATTTAGTAAAAAATAGCATTTTTAAAGTAATTGATTCTAGATTTAATTTAGTAAAATCAACTATATTACTTAGTTGGTCCTCTATAGCACTATAAATTAAGCAACGGTTAGATGCTTTTTTAGTAACTGCTACTAAACTTTTCTCTCGGTGTATCAATTTACTATAGTACAGTTACTATAGTAATCGCATTCTACAATTATTACAATAAGAATAACTGAAATTAAATGATAAATGGAATTTAATGCATTCCACATTCGAGCGTTAAAAAAAAAGTAGACCAAGAGCTTTGAATGATCGAATCGATAGCCCAGGCAATCTTTATGCAAAAACCGGTAAAGCCCTGTCCCTCTCGAGCGCTGAAATTGTTGGCTCGTAAATAAACCGGGACGAATAAAACGTCACTGCACGGGTTTGCAGGATGAAGGAATCGTATCCATTAAAGGCGACAGCGGAATGGAGCCGCCGCCTCTTCCGCGGCGATAGAGAGAAGGGTTCGTCTCGCAGGGCCGCTGCGGAGGGGGTGGGGGTTCGGAAGGGGTAGGCGATGTGTCTTGTCGGAGGAGAGAACGTTGGCATGCGTCTCTAAATCCTTACCACGATCTCCTGCAATCCTCGCCTCTCTTCTTCCTTCGCCGACGACGGCGGCGCAGTCGAGAACGACTTGAGAGCGGGAGCGAGGAGAATTTCCCCCCCTTGATTTGACTTTAGTGGCTTACTGGCTAGTGTTTACCTTTTTCCCCGCTGTTTAATTTATTTGTGAAAAGAGATTGCGCCTGCGCTTGGGATATACGAAAAAAATAATATTTTCCTTCTTTCCTTATATAACGAAAAAAAAGATTTATTTATAATCGACAGTTTCATAAATGCATACGCGGAGAGATATGTTATTGTAAAAATTACTACGTTTCGGAGGAACAGTGGGATATACTCATAATCTATGACGATTTTTACTAAGTACATAGCAATTTTTACTATGTTTTATAGTAAAAATCGTTATAGGTCGAGTATGTCCCACTGTTCCTACGGAACATAGTAATTTTTGCTATAACTCCGTGCATAAAAGGGATCCGCACCCTTTAAAATATCAGATAAAAAACATCTAACTAAAGAAAAATACACTCATCAGTATAATTTAACTTTAATAGCTTACAAATACATAAAATTTATGATAAAATAAACTGAGGAAGAAATCTCTGAACCCATTTTATTTCAAGTAATGTTACTTTTGAATGTTTGGTTTTGGTGCAACCTACCACCCCAAAGAATGCATAGATTTTAATGGGACTGGGCTTAAATTCTTGTTAATTAATGTCACTTAGGCCTGAAGAGTTGCACAAATTAAAATTATTTGAGCAAACATCTGAAAAAGTTTATAAACTATTAAAAACTTTTTATTTTGATGAATTTACGGAGTTTTTGTGCTTTTTATAGTGCTTACACAAATAACTTAGGTTCCTTCAACTCTTCAGGCCTAAATGACATAATTTATCAACAATTTAAGCCCAAAATTTTGAAAATTAACAGAACTTGAAATAAAATGGGCTTAGAGACTTATTTCTAGGTTTTTTTTATCGTAAATTTTATATACTAGATCAGGCGCGCGCGTCGCGCGCGGAGATTCGGTTTAGAGGTTATCGCATAAACAATAATATAAATAATAAAT